>CM037031.1:96374393-96825190 GCA_020882235.1 Schizaphis graminum | reverse complement strand
ACAAATCATCTCCGTTCAGAATCGTTTTTTCGTATACAATGATACCTATCATTGCATTCAAATTTTAACCTACCCTAGTCCGAGGTCCATCCCACCCCCTAATGTACAGCAGAGCGATACTTACTTATTTTTTTTGTTTTTCTCGATTTTTTTTGAAAACTTTTTGAAAATTTTACTTTTTACCCCCCCCCCCCAAAGTACCAACTAGATTCAATTTCCTATTCAAAGAGGGGCTGAAGTCAAAAATCGGAGCATTATTACTGCTCCAAATGTTGTCGTCAGACACAAAAAAAAAACACATCATTGTAAAAGCAATACATTCATCACTTCGTTCAGAATCTAAAAATGTTTAATACGAAATTTTATTTTATTTAGAAATAGTTAAAATAATTAGTAATTTTTATATTTTTAAAATATTTTAAGGGGATTTTTGGGGATCAACTTAAGAAGTTCAAATGGAAAACAATATTTTTTTTAGTGATTTTAAATATTATGATGAATTTTTTGTGAGCATTTTGACACATACGAATTTGAATTCGGAAGAGACAAGAGTAGTTTATGAGTTCAAAGTATTTAAAGTTTAGATTAGCGAAGCGGAATGGTACGGGGGATACTCTGCTGAATGTTGGGTCCATTGCTCACCTAAACTTTAAATACTTATGACTCATTAATTACTCGTCCTAATTCCGATTAATATGAAGTGAAATATTTTCAAGGAGTTCATCACATTATGATGGTAAAAAAAGTATAGGTTTTCCATTTGAATTATTTATTAAGTTTACCCTTAAAACCCTCCTTAAAATAGGGTAAAAAAATTTAATATTACTAATCATTTTAAATATTTCTAAAATCTGAATAAAAAATTCTTGTATTATATTTTTTTCTTTTTTATGAATACATTATACATATTTATTTGATGAAATAATTGTGACATAAATTTGAATCGCCCTGTTGTATACAAAGTTAATATTTCATATCAAAAATAATAATACCTATTATCATTGATTATAATACTATTTAGTTTTTATAATCAATGCTATTACACCTACCAAAAATGTAACGTAATTTGAATCACCCTGTACTATATAATAATTTACAGTTAAATACAAAATTTGTTCAATAAACTTTACAAGTAGTGATTTTTACCAATTCTGTTTTATTACATTTATATAATACATTAATATAAAGTAAAATTATCAATTACAATAGTTTAGATATTTATTAATGCATCTCATATCACCAATAATAATTGTAATTTTTTAATTCGTAAAAACTATGGTCATTCGCATAATTGTTTCCTAATAAGTGACTGAGTGTTTATTTCATAAAAAACATAAAAAGTGTATATGTTTTGATTAAATTATGCATAATATCCTCTTCGACAACACCAGTGACGTTCGACTAAAATTATGACTGAAAGTAAATTTTTCTGATGTAGTCATTTAAGTTGTTTAATGTGTGTATATTTACGTAGGTACTATTTATAAATATAACAAATAATTATTAAATTGTGAACGGAAACCAAATATATATTTAAATAAAGACGGAGTGATTCAATACACCTATAATAGTACCATATAGTAATTCATATTGGCTATTGCAGTAATTGGCCATCGAAATATGAATATTTAGAAAATACAGAACGTAATTACGAGTCACAACTTTCAAAAGTCACAAATTACGTTTGTATTATTTAAATAATTAAATATACTATAATAGGTGTGGAGAGTACTGAGGGTAGCATCAAAACATAAACATAAACACAAAATGGATATGAGTGTTACTATAAGTAACCAAGGCCGTCACTGGGAGGCCAGTTTCGGCCTTGTAAGTTACGATTAAAAAGACCACATTTGTATAGGTATTTAAATTAATATATTTTAATAAAATATAGGCAATTTACAGATAAAATTAGTTACTCGTATACGCAAAAACTCTTAAATTTGGTAAATTTTTCATCATTTATAAAAGATTTACACATAACATGTATCATGTGTATTTATTATTCATTTATAAAATATTTTTTACAGAGCTTTATTTTCATAAGAAGTGCACTTTAATTTCATTTTTTTTAAGCGTATTTTTCTATATTATGGACAGAAGAACAAAGGCATACGTGAAGTTAAAATATACTCGTATGTATATACTGTACAGCATAATATAAAGGTAATTTACGGACAATTCACCTCAGCTATTTCGGTAGGGCATTGTCTGCTTGAAAATTGCTTATTCAGACGAACAACAATTACTTTTTTTCAGTATTAATGTATTATGTAAATTATTTATGTGTGAGCAACAAGTACATTAAGCGTATTGCACCTCCATATTCGAGGTAAATGAATATAATATGTAAAAGATGAAATAAACTAAACGTTAATTTTTAGAAAATGTAGTCAGATTAGTTTGTCAGATTTCTTTTTATATAATCTTTAATTTTTTAGTAATAGAAGATTTATTTCTTTAAGTTACCTATGTTTGTTTATACTTAATTGTTTTAAACATAATTTTTATCATTATTTTCAATTTTGGTTTGTATACCTATTGGCTATTACTTTAATATTATAGTATTGAACCAATCAGATCAATATTAAAAAATACATAAGTACTATGTAACAAAATATTTCGATATTAATTTTATTACACATCAAAACAAATCTGCCAAGATCAATATATTTTTTTTAAACACAGCGGGTAGGGAATGTCTGGATAGAAATATTGGCCTAGATTCATTGTGAATGGCAGAATGACAAGCTCAGCCATTATCTGATCATCTCTGTGGATCTTAGCGTTAAGTCTAGGGATGCATAAGGTGACCAGACGCGTCTCGTATTATACGGGAAAGTACCGTATTTCAAAAGTCTGCTCTGTTGTCCCGAAGTAAGCTTCAGGGACGGTAAATTATTGTTCGGTTTTATTTAAAAAATATGTTGTTTTTCATAAGTAAACAAATATGTAAAGAAAATTACGATAAATTAAAAATATAATCTTCATCAATCTGTATTAAATGTTAATAACAGTATAATTACTTTCAAAATCATATATGATTTTTACTATTCTATTATGACAACCGATTTATAATGGGTCACAGCCCGCATAGAGGTGACGACGACCACGGGAAACTGGGAAACAGTTCGTTCAAACACCGTTTAAATCATATATTATATAATTTAATAAATACTTAAACGTCTAAAACATATTATTTATAACTTGTAAAATTGTGAATATTGTAATCCAAAAAAGTTTATTTATAGGTAATAAAAAAATGAATGTCGTATTTTTGTATTTTATACCTGGCCACCCTAAGGATTGCACCAAGTGCGACGGATATAATTATTTACATTATCATAAAATAAATTAAATTGCATGTATTTTTATACTATTATTGCCTAAATTCTAAGGGACAACACAATATTATATTATTACGGATCTAAATATTAAGTCGGTAGCGCGCGCACAGATATATAAAAATACTAGATAGCCGACTCGGGTATTATTTCTGTCGCCCAATAAAATGGCTGCTATCCTTATCTAAGAGGTAAATGTTTATATTTTTTGGTATTGATAAGGAACGATGTTATTTTGTTTATTAATTGTTATATTATTTATTATTTAATATTATGTCATTATGAACACATTAATATATTATTTAAGCCTATACCATTTTTTTTCAAATTAAAAAAGCCGGTAAGTGAGTATCGCTCTGCTGTACATTAGGGGGTGGGTGGACCTCGGACTATGGTAGGTTAAATTTGAATGCAATGATAGGTATCATTGTATACGAAAAAACGATTCTGAACGGAGATGATTTGTCAGTCCAGGATATATTATATTTAAATATTATCATATATTCTATTTTGAAACTAATTCAAACATTTAAGTAAAAGTTTCAAGATCTTACGTTTTGATAATTTTTTAAAATAACAAAAATCGAAAATTATTTATTAGTAAAACGTGATTTTACACGTCATGTATTTTTGATTTCAAATTAAAATTAAAACTTTAAACACACGTAAATTTTTTTAAATTGAACAATCCTCAAACTTTTTTATAATTATTCTAAGCTTATCTTATGGACAGCATAGTATTAAATTTTCAATTCTTAGCTTTTGATAGAAAAATATTTATAAATTTTTAACTACCAAATAGTGAAAAATATTCATGATTTTGACGAATTTTTGTCAATATTTGAACTTCAAATGCTAATTAAAAAAAATTGTGCCTATGTATTTTTATAATTTTTGAATGAGAGTTAGAACAAGTTATGTAGACCCTTCAATTAAATTTTCAAGTAATTTGTCCCAGCTAAATTTTTTTTATCAACATTTATAAAAAAAAAATAAAAAAAAATTGAAAATTTCAATTGTCTATAAATAGCTCAAAAAAAGTCAAAATGTTTTGAAAATCAAATCACGTAAAGAAAATGGCAATCTAAATAACTGGTAAAATTTTCAAGTATTTACGACTTATACTATTTGAATAACAACAAATATCAAAAATCGTTTTGAGGCTAAATCGTTATTTAACGCGGTTTTATAAAAATTTAAATTTCAAACACTCATAAAAAATTTTTGTCTGAATCCGGTAGAGTTTTTTTTACAGATAATTGAAGAAAAATGTATGGAAAACCTTGTACCAAATTTTCAAAACTTAGTTATAAAAGAAAAAAATTTTACGATTTTTCAACCACAAAATTACTTGCAAATTTTTGCAATTTTGACATATTTCGTATAAATTTAAAAGCACTTATAAAAATAAATTGTGACTAACAATTTCGGATTTTTTTTTATCAACATTTATAAAAAAAAATTGAAAATTTCAATTGTCTATAAATAGCTCAAAAATAGTCAAAATGTTTTGAAAATCAAATCACGTAAAGAAAATGTCAATCTAAATAACAGGTAAAATTTTCAAGTATTTACGACTTATACTGTTTGAATAACAACAAATATCAAAAATCGTTTGAGGCTAAACCGTTATTTAACGCGGTTTTGTAAAAATTTAAATTTCAATCACTCATAACAAATTTTTGTTTTAGTCCGGTAGAGTTTTTTTTGCAGATAGTTGAAGAAAATTTTATGGAGAACCTTGTACCAAATTTTCAAATTTTAGTTATAAAAGAAAAAATTTTTACGATTTTTTAACCACAAAATTACTTGCCAATTTTCGCAATTTTGACATATTTCGTATAAATTCGAACTTTAAGCACTTATAAAAAAAAATTGTGACTAACGATTTCGGATTTTTTTTTATAACTTTAAGAACAACTTATAAGAAACCTTGTATTAAATTTTCAAGATTTTCTGGTCGGCCAAAAAATTTTTATCGTTATTTTAAAAAAAAATACTTAAAAAAATTGAAAATTTCAACTGTCTATAAATAGCTCAAAAAAAATCAAAATTCTTTGAAAATTTAACTGTGTATGGAGAACGCTAATATAAATATTTTGTGAAAATTTCAAGTGTTTACATCGATTAGTTTTTGAGTTATAGCAAAATAAATAATCGATTTTGTCGAAAACTGGTTTTGCGTAAAAATTCCCGTTTTTCTGTCATTTTTTTTTTGTTTTTCTCGATTTTTTTGAAAACTGTTGGAAAATGTTTACTTTTCACCTCTATAATGCACCAAGGATATCCACTTTGCCATCGGAAACCACCCCCAAAGTTTGAAATTGAAGCATTATTTCGACTAGTTATGCTGTACACAGACACAAAAAAAAAAAACACACATCATTGTACAATCATTACATTCATCACTCCGTTCAGAATCTAAAATTAATATTGAAGTTGTAGGAGCTTGGGAAAGTTAAAAATCGTGTATTCGTGTTCATTTTACCCGTGTTATATGGGAATAACAAAACAGTTTATACTTCGGTTGACGTGACGGTGTGGCTTCTCCCACTCCCGAAATTTCAAAAATGCGAAATGAGGCAACATATTGTATTATAATCTAAAAACCTTGATTATTTTATACGTATGACATTACCACAGAATATAATAACATTACCACGGCTATCTAGTATTTAGACTTAGTATTTATTTAGATTCTGAACGAAGTGATGAATGTATATTGCTTTTACAATGATGTGTTTTTTTTTTGTGTGTCTGACGACAACATTTGGAGCAGTAATAATGCTCCGATTTTTGACTTCAGCCCCTCTTTGAATAGGAAAATTCATCTAGTTGGTACTTTGGTTACATTTTTGGTAGGTGTAATAGCATTGATTATAAAAACTAAATAGTATTTATAATCAATGATAATAGGTATTATTATTTTTGATATGAAATATTAACTTTGTATACAACAGGGCGATTCAAATTTATGTCACAATTATTCCATCAAATAAATATGTATAATGTATTCATAAAAAAGAAAAAAATATAATACAAGAATTTTTTATTCAGATTTTAGAAATATTTAAAATGATTAGTAATATTAAATTTTTTTACCCTATTTTAAGGAGGGTTTTAAGGGTAAACTTAATAAATAATTCAAATGGAAACCTATACTTTTTTTACTATCATAATGTGATGAACTCCTTGAAAATATTTCACTTTATATTAATCGGAATTAGGACGAGTAATTAATGAGTCATAAGTATTTAAAGTTTAGGTGAGCAATGGACCAATATTCAGCAGAGTATCCCCCGTACCATTCCGCTTCGCTAATCTAAACTTTAAATACTTTGAACTCATAAACTACTCTTGTCTCTTCCGAATTCAAATTCGTATGTGTCAAAATGCTCACAAAAAATTCATCATAATATTTAAAATCACTAAAAAAAATATTGTTTTCCATTTGAACTTCTTAAGTTGATCCCCAAAATCCCCTTAAAATATTTTAAAAATATAAAAATTACTAATTATTTTAACTATTTCTAAATAAAATAAAATTTCGTATTAAACATTTTTAGATTCTGAACGAAGTGATGAATGTATTGCTTTTACAATGATGTGTTTTTTTTTTGTGTCTGACGACAACATTTGGAGCAGTAATAATGCTCCGATTTTTGACTTCAGCCCCTCTTTGAATAGGAAATTGAATCTAGTTGGTACTTTGGGGGGGGGGGGGGGGGGGGGGTAAAAAGTAAAATTTTCAAAAAGTTTTAAAAAAATCGAGAAAAACAAAAAAAAAGTGACAGAAAAACGGCAATTTTACGAAAAACCACTTTTCGACAAAATCGATTTTTTGATTTTGCCGAAACTCAAAAAAGAATTATTGTAAACACTTGAAATTTTCACCAAATGTTTATATTATGGTTATCTCTTTACAGTTAAATTTTCAAAATATTTTGACCATTTTTAAGCTACTTATAGACAATTGAAATTTTCGACTTTTCTAAGTTTTTTTTCTTCAAAAGCCGATAAAAAATTTTTGGGTGGCCAGAAAATCTTGAAAATTTAATACAAGGTTTCTTATAAGTTTTTCTTATAGTGATAAAAAAAAATCCGAAATCGTTAGTCACAATTTTTTTTTATAAGTGCTTAAAGTTCAAATTTATACGAAATATGTCAAAATTTAAATTAAATTTCATACTCTCATTATGCGTATGTTGCCAAATAATTTTGTTATTAATAAACAGATATTATAAAGTAACTATAGTAACATAATATAGTAACTATACTATTTGTTTCAAATTAGAATATATGACAATATTTAAATATAATATATCCTAAACTGACAAATCATCTCCGTTCAGAATCGTTTTTCGTATACAATGATACCTATCATTGCATTCAAATTTAACCTACCATAGTCTGAGGTCCACCCCACCCCCTAATATACAGCAGAGCGATACCTACTTACCCGCTTTTTCTTTATTATTTAATATAATAAAATAGCTGTAACATAAATTTGAATCGCCCTGCTGTATAAAAAATTAATATTTAATATAAAAAATAATGATACCTAATAACTATACTAATATTTAAATGTTTTTTCAAGCCTAAATAAATTGTACAAAACATACGTGTTATATTATGCATAAGACGTTTAAAACACTCTCCACAAATTCAGTGAACACGCAACCATTAACATAAAATTATGCATATTCTTATATTATTTAAATACTACTGTAAAATACGGTTATGCATAAATAATAGTACTAATTTATTATATAATGTATGCGAGTGCATTGCACCTGATAGTCTATAAAACGTTGTATAAATCTTAGTATAAATATACAATTAAAATTACATGATCAAGGTAACGAATTAAATTAAATTTGATTTTTTTTTTTAATTTCTAATAAATAATAAATAAATGTTTTTATATAATATTGTTTAATGTTTAAGCATATTATTCGTAAACTATTAAATTATATTTATTTTTTTTAATTAATGCAATATAATTTAGTACATTTTTAATAATAATTTTATCTTTCTATATTATTCAAAAATGTTTAGAAAAATAATTCCGTCAAAAAATTTCCGTGGAAACACTAGAAACTAATATAAAGAGATATATTAATAATTTATAATGTTTGTAGTATTTTCCATTTAAATTTTTTAAATTAGAATTATAAACTCTCAATTCACAAAAAAAATATTGTTGGGTCGTAGCACTTAGGAGGGTTATCGAGTAAAGAGTTCAGGTCTTAGTCTTGTTAGAGCCTCTAAATAGATACAAAAATACAATTCGGCCAACAGCGCGTTGTATATTCAAGCACTATTACACTAACTACCTATATACTCAACTTTCTTAATTTTAGTGATCTGACTAGATACTAGAATTAATGTATTCAGCGACATAATATTATGGTCATTGGCGATGGAAATAAATTTCCTTAACAGCCAAGACAATAACTAGAAGTCATGATTAATTATTTTGTACCTATTTATAATTTATCAATCAAGCATAATCCTCTATACGAAAAAAAGAAGCATTTTTATGGTTTGATTTAGTAAACAACGTCAAAAGAAATAAAATTGTCAATAAAGATTTGCATAAAGTTTTTATAATACATTCTTATACACCATTATAATAATAATAATATCTTATAAATTATATTTCAATACCTATTATTTATTCATAATTTGTATAAAAATTGAAATTTAAAAAATCGAACATACATACACCGAATACAGATAAAGTTATTTTATTTAAGTTGATGTATGTTAAATTTACAACAGCTGTAGTTGGTTGGATTTTGGTGACCACATTTTTTTTATCAATTTAAAATATATTCATGTTATAAATTATACAAGGTGATTATTTTATCATTAAGCACTCATTATTTCAAAAATTGTTGACTTTTTTCAAATTTTTTTATTTCATGTTTTTCTAAAACTTCTAACTTTATTTTTTAACATTGAAATTATTATTTTTCATTTAACCATTAGTAAGTTATAGCTGCTCAAAGATGGATGGTTTGAGTTTTTTAGGTGTTCATCATACAGATTATTACGGCTGTGAGGCCTTGATAACTATTTCAGGTAAAACGTATAAAGTTCATCAGTGCGGCGATAGTCGTTAACAAGTTTATTACATATAAAACAAGAAGTATTATAAAAATCGAAAATCGCCCAACTTTGAAAAGCTATAAAGCTTATATTGGTTATAAAATAATATATCTCGCTAAAAAATTATCGAAAATAATAATTTGAACATTAAAATTCGTAAAAAAAATAGCCTTATTAATTTAGTACATTTTAATAGGTATAGGTTGCCATTTGAAAATCAAAAGTTGATAGTGGTATCACTATTAAATAAAATAATGAAAAAAATACAATTTTCATACAGTTTGAGAAAAGCATGAAACAAAATATTTTGAACACAAAATGAAAAAAGTCAATACTTGACGAAATAATGAGTGTTTAATAATAAAAGAATCATTCAGTATATAATATATTGGTCCACAACTATATTATATACATAAATATTATTTAATTTATAATATTATAAATTAAATTGTTTTTAGCAAATCATATAAATGCATCAACAATACGTGTATCTTCAGCAAAGTTCCATCAATGGAAAAAGAAAACAGTGAACTCGATGGGTCTATAGACGTTTGTCGTTTAACCTGTGGACACTATGGATCACTTTGGCCAAAGCCAACAGTCAATACGAGTATAGGGTAAACATAATACTTATTAAACCAGTGGCCAAAGTAACTCAAAATAAATGGAAGGATACCTTATCTATATTTACATACTTCTTGTATAGTCATATTATGCAATGGCTTATATAGGCGATTGTTAGTGGTGACCTAAGCTCAGTAACCCTTCTTTTAAAAATACAATATATTAAATATAACTTAAAAAAGAGACGTATTTTTAGTAATCTGGTGTCTTATTCATTAATTAATTTTGAATTTTTTATATACCTACATATAGAGGCCTAGATACTATGCATATAATTATATCATAACATTTTTAATTATAGACATATTATCTAAGATTCTAGGCTCTCTAGATACATATACATTTAATTTAATTTTAAAACATTAAAATATTTACTTGTTTATACATTAAGTATTGATGTATATACACCTAATAATTTATGAATATTAAATATCAAAAATATTCCTTATACCTTTGTAAAACTAGTATAACCAAAATGGAATAACTAAACTTTTTTTCACACACATTTTATTTTTAATACAATTATAAATAATTAAAACAAATATTTGTATTGCATCACAAATATAATTAAATTATTGTAAATAATTGAGAAATTTAAAAAAAAATACCATACTAATAAAAAACATCTTTAAAAATCATTAATCTTTGTATTATTATGAACAAAATAAGCCGTGGGATGAACAATATAAATTGTAAAATGTGAAAAGATCCTATCTTCTGTACTCCCAATACATTTCGACCACTGATTAAAAATTAGACTACTGTATATATATTAATTAATTAATTTATTATTATAATTTATAATATTAGAAAATCTATAATCGAATTCGGTCTCGGTAATGTTAAATTTGATACATCGAAGATGGCTGACCAATTAAGCAAAGAATACATGTCAGAAGCGTCTCAAGTTTTTATATTGTCCTTAAAAAAACTATGCGTCCCAAATTGTGTTTCCCATACAAATACTCCAATTATATCTATATCTACAAGTAATCCATTTGATTATATCAAATTGACAACAGACGAAAGTTATAGTTTAAAAATAAATACCGAGGGTAAGAAACTATTTAATTCTGGTAGTATGAGGCTATTTGAAACTATATATACTGGTATTTAATTTCTAGGAGACAGTGTACTTATTAATATCGAAGCAAAGACCGTTTATGGAGCGAGAAATGGATTGGAAACTGTAAGACAGCTTGTTGCTACATACGGTTCTAGTGTGTCTGAAAAAAAATTGGTGATGGCTGGCGATGTTCAAATAACTGATCGACCTATATACGCATACCGTGGTTTTATGCTGGATACCGCAAGGCATTATTTCCCAATATCAACTATTAAGCGAAATATCGACGCTATGGCTCATTCCAAACTAAATGTATTTCATTGGCACGCCACCGATACTCATAGTTTTCCGTTGGATTTACCTAGTGCGCCATTAATGTTTAAGTAAGTCTATGTAAAATTCAACAATGAAAATCCACTAAGGAATGATATATCAATAAGTAAAACAACCCAATTAACTACATATTCTTACGATACTTATTACAATATTTTACGTGTACCTTAAATGCATTAATATTAATATAATATACATCAGCGGTTCTCAACCTTTTTATATTCGCGTACCACCTACAAAGTTTGAACAATTTTACGTACCGCCTGACCATTTTTTTTACTTATTTAAAATAGGTATATACGTTTATGTTACGTGTATAGAATTTTATTTTATTAGGAATTACAAAATGATGGGAATTAAATATTTAATGTAGAAAAAAAATTAAATTAAATATGAACAAACCAAATAATATTTAATGTTAATAATGATTCATTCCAATTTTTTTTTTATAAAGGGAGATTTTCTTCGCGTACCACCTATGAGCTTTCCGCGTACCATAGGTTGAGAAGCGCTGATATACATTATATATATTATTATTATTATTAATATTTCTGATAAATAATTTTAGTATTTATATCATACAAATTATTTGAGGTTTCATAATTTTTTTTTTACTTTTTAGATATGGAGCTTACAGCCCCGACGAAAAATATTCATTCAAGGAAATTAAGGATCTTCTCAGATATGCATTAGTCAGAGGAGTAAGAATTATTATTGAGATCGATTCGCCAGCACATGCGGGTAATGGTTGGCAATGGGGCAAAGCCTCAGGTTATGGTGACCTAGCTGTTTGTGTGGACAAAGGTCCTTGGAGAAAATACTGTGTACAACCGCCATGTGGACAGCTCAATCCAATCAATTCTAATACATATAAATGGTTGGGAAAAATTTATAAGGACTTGATAAATGTATTACCAAAAGGAGAAGCGTTCCACATGGGTGGCGATGAGGTATATGATGTACAAACCACAAATAATTCTTTAAGATTTTAATATAATTTACTGGATGCAGGTTGCTCTAAATTGCTGGAATACTACTACTGAAATCACTGATTGGATGAAAAACAACAACCGAAGCTTGGATGAAGAAGGTTATTTGGACTTGTGGTCTCAATTCCATGCTAATTCGTTAAGTGAATACGATAAAGAAGCTGGAGATGATAAATCCGACATAATCGTTTGGTCTAGTGGTTTGACTGAACCTGATATTATAGAGAAATATTTGGACAAAAAAAGGTATACTGTTGAAGCTTGGGAAGGATCAAATATTCCAGTTGAACTTGTTAAATTAGGCTATAAGGTTATAGTCGCTTTAAAGGACGTTTACTATCTGGATCATGGTTTTTGGTTATCAACTAATTATCATACTTGGAAACAAATTTATAACAACAAGATGCCAACAGTTGATAATCCAAATCTTTTATTAGGCGCAGAAGTAAGATTTAATAAATATCATATTCAAACTATATTTTTTTGAATTACAACTTTTTTTTTTTTTGATTTAGACATGTATGTGGTCTGAGTATGTCGATGATAATGCTGTTGATTCCAAAGTATGGCCACGAGCTGCAGCTTTAGCTGAGCGACTGTGGTCAAACCCAACAACAAATGCTCCTTCTGCTGAATACAGGTATACTTAAGAACATTATTAAATCCTGTTAAATTAATTATTTTTACTTAGACACATTTAACGCAATGCTATACAAATTGTATGATGTAAATTGCGCCGGTGACGATACATTTTTATCAGGCGAGTCTTATTAAGTTTATAAGTAAGGTCTAGGTTCTAGGACAAATCGGCGTGAAGTTATTTTGGCGTCGAGTTTTAAGTGTTAAAACTTGCGCGCCTTTTCACGACAGGTACACGCGGCAACGCATTGAGCGTGACTATCTCATATGACTTATTATTTATTAAAACTTGGATATCCTTATAAAATTTAGTATTTCTTATCAGATATTCTATTTTCTTATCCGTTATCAAAAAAATATCAAATACTCTAGGTCATGCATTTTTAAATAGCCCAAAAATAAATTTTTTTATTTCCTACAATTGTCTACATTAAGTGGGTTCATGACCCAGATAAAGTTAAGAAATTATGCTCTAGGTAAAATAATACAAATAAATCATTAAGAGATAAAACAGTTGGTTGATGTATAACCTGATAGTTTGTCAAGAGACAAAAATTGTTGTTTCATAAAGGGTATTTGAGTGCCTTTGTCTAACGTTTATGTTTATCCGAATAAAATAAAACTTATTAATGAAGTTATCTAAACCAAAAATCACAATTATCTAAATATAAAATAAATAACATACTACGTCATACTTATAATTTATAATTTATAAAATAACAAACAACAAAAATTAGCTTTGATCTTAGTCAGTACGTACACAGCAGTTAACATACTTATCACAATATCACATTTTATTGAAATGTGTTTTTGAAAAGATAATAATATATTAATAATATGATAATATTTAATAATTATAAATATAATTTTGGCTCAAATAACGTAAATATACGTGAGATTCGTTGGCGTTGGGTAAAACACTAAAACAGTAGCATTCTGCTATATTGTGGGTATACTCTTTAATTCTAAAGTGATCAATGAAAAAATTATTTTAAATTCTGATCAACATCGTCAAAATTATATACCATACAATGGTATGGTATGATTCAAATATAACCCGCAAAATTGTAAGTACAACTTGCAAACGAAAAACTTAGGAAGAACTTTTTGATTGAATCATTTCTAACTTAATTTTCAATTGATCTTAACTGGTAATGTGAAAATGGCATCATTTAATATTAAAATTCGGACGAAATGGGTCACCGCCCATCTAATCTAACCTAACCCGGGGTTACTCATAAATTAACTTAATCTCCTGGCTCCAAATTCCAATCTAATAATATGGTTTAAATTTTTGAAATCTGCGTCGATGTTTTATATTAAAATTTGAAAGTGGCAGTGCTGGTGAAACGAACTTTAGTACCTATTGAACAAAATAACTTACAACATATTATATTCTATGTTAATACACTTTGGTGTCTTATTTTATAAACTCAATAATTAAACTTTTGCATTAATACAACTGTTTTGTGTTATTTCTTCCATTCTTATATAGTTATGAATATTTATCAATTTATTTATTTATTAATTATATTTATTATTATTATTTAATTGTAGATTTTTACAACATCGTGAAAGACTGGTATCACTCGGTCTTAAAGCAGATACAGTGACGCCAGAATGGTGTTATCTTCATGAAGGGAAGTGTATTTTAGAGCATTAATATATTTCTTTTTCTTTTTTAATTTTAATGGGTATATTTTAAGTATGCCCTGCAATATGATTATTTTTATCTATGTACATACAATTATATAATTATATACACATATAAATATTATATATTATAAAGCAATATATTTTAATAAAAATGTAATCAATTTTTGTCAAGATGTTAAAAATAACATTATAAGCACAATATATTTAAATACATTTTGATTATATAAAAATAAAAATATATTTAAAGATTATTACGATATTTAGCTTCATAATAATTTTGCATGGCTCGTCTCAAAACTGCAATTGTAAAGTCTACGTCAGCTTTCGTTACACACATAGGAGGCATAAACCGCAGTACCTATAATAATTTTGCCATAATTATATATAAATTTATAAAGACTGAAGTATTTGTAATTTTATCATAATATACGTACATAAATAATTAATATATAGGTAAATGTAATGTACAAGTTAGAAATTGTCATTATTTTATTTATTATTAATGTTTGTTTAATGGTGCATGAATAATTTAAATTGTAAATTTCAAGCATTTCTTTTCTTAATTATAATATAATTTAATTATTTAGCATAACATTATCAGTTATCATATCTTAGCATTTAAAACATAAAAACATGATAACTTATTATATAAATAAATGAAATATTAATAATCCCAACCTATTGAAGTTCTTAATTATTTAAATTTTTTGTCGACAATTAATCTCAGGTTTTAAAAACAATTAACAATACCAGATAAAGAAATAGAAAAATATTGGTTATTTCTAAAATATATTTTAAGCCATTTGTATTAACTCACTATTAAGTAATTTAACGTAATATATTATGTACTTACGTTTGATCTTACTCCTCCGACCCCAAACAAAAGTCCCATTTTTAAGCAATCGTTTTTAATACGAGAAATAGCTCGGCTGTTTAGTGGATTAATTATGCCTTTATCGCTATCATCTTGATCGCCGTCTATTAACTCTACACCGATCATTAGTCCTTTACCTCGAACGTCACCGATTATTTTCCATTCACGTCTCATGCCGCACAACTTGTCAAGAAAATATGTGCCCACATCCAAACAGTTTTGCTGCAAGCCTTCTTCGTCGATTACCTGCAGCAGTAATAATACAATACATATACATATTATATATTTATATTGTACTTGTACAACTCTACCGAAATTAAAATCTATTTTCTAGTGAGTCCACATAAATTCCAAATATATTACGAACTACCTATACACATAAAATAATAATTGTCATATGTCATATATAACAAAAATAAATAACTATAAGTGAATCTGTAAAACCAGAAATGATTGCGATTCTCAATATCTCATAATACTGCCATTAATTATAAAATATTAATAGCATATTATAATTATAAATTATCATATTTATAAGCTATTATAATCAATATTACCTATATGCTACGCTTAAGTAATTATTTAAGCAATCGGTAAAGTCTAATACTGACTCTTTGAGCTATTTACAAATATATATATTTTTTTTTTAACGATAAAAAATTATTCGTTGGATCATAGTTCTTGAAAACATAATGGAAAATCCCATTTAAGTCGCTCTTAAATCTGTATATAAATATTTACATCGTATAGGTACCATTTTTAGATTCTGAACGAAGTGATGAATGTATTGCTTTTACAATGATGTGTGTTTTTTTTTTTTTTTTTTTTTTTTTGTGTCTGACTCCAACATTTGGAGCAGTAATAATGCTCCGATTTTTGACTTCAGCCCCTCTTTGAATAGGGAATTGAATCTAGTTGGTACTTTAGGGGGGTCAAAATTATAATTTTCTAATAGTTTTCAAAAAAATCGAGAAAAACAAAAAAAAAATGACAGAAAAATGGAAATTTTACGGAAAAACCACTTTTCGACAAAATCGATTTTTTGATTTTGCTGTAACTCAAAAACGAATTATTGTAAATACTTGAAATTTTCACCAAATGTTTATATTATGGTTATCTCTTTACAGTTAAATTTTCAAAATATTTTGACCATTTTTAAGCTACTAATAGACAATTGAAATTTTCGACTTTTCTAAGTTTTTTTTTTTTCAAATGCCGATAAAAATTTTTTGGGTGGCCAGAAAATCTTGAAAATTTAATACAAGGTTTCTTATAAGTTGTTCTTAAAGTGATAAAAAAAAATCCGAAATCGTTAGTCACAATTTTTTTTTATAAGTGTTTAAAGTACGAATTTATACGAAATATGTCAAAATTTAAATTAAATTTCATACGCTCATAATGCGAATGTTGGCCATAGTAACCATAGTAACATATAAAAACTATACTATTTGTTTCAAAATAGAATATTTGATAATATTTAAATATAATATATCCTAAACTGACAAATCATCTTCGTTCAGAATCGTTTTTCGTATACAATGATACCTATCATTGCATTCAAATTTAACCTACCATAGTCTGAGGTCCACCCCACCCCCTAATGTACAGCAGAGCGATACTCACTTACCAACTTTTTTAATATGCTTTTGAAGTTAAATAATTATTACAAACTTCGTAAAAATCTCAAAAATTTATAAATGCCTAAGTATTTTGTACCAAAAAAATTACGAAATCTTCAATTTTATAGCTAAGGTTTCATATCAAATACCATGATAATACTACCAACCGACACCAACATCAGTGCGGTACCCACTTGCCAACCTTTTTACATTTTAAAATCAAATTCGTGAGTACCTATCATTAGAACTGAAATTTGAATAATTTAGGATTATTGATCATAACTTAAAAGTTAACTTATATTTGTGGTTCAAATATTTTCCTTATTATTTTCAATATAATTTCAAGTTTTAGAAAAAATTTGAGCAATATTAGTGGAAGGAGTTTCACACACGTAGTAAACTGATTTTTAGTGTCCCGTAAGTGGCGTAAGTAAGTATTAAGTTCTCTAACCTTCAACACCGCCACACCCACTGCACACGAAACAGGATTACCGCCGAAAGTGTTGAAATGAAAAGCCGAATTCAATGACCGCGCGATTTCGGGTGTCGTGACGACTGCGGCCATCGGAAAACCGTTTCCGATACCCTTGGCCATTGTCACAATGTCTGGAGTGACACCATGTGATTGAAAATTCCAAAAGTGTTCACCAGTCCTTCCGAAGCCCGTCTGCACTTCATCAGCCACGCATAGACCTCCGTTACTCCTGATCAGTTCGTAGACTCTTTTTAAATAACCTCTTGGAAATTGGACGATACCGCCGACGCCCTGTGAAAAAAAACATTTTAAAGCAACTAGTCCATACTGTTATTATGTTTTTTATTTTGTAACCATAAGTCATCGATCTTACAGCGCTATAGCAATTTTATAGGTACGCTATTATATTATATCATACATGGAAACTAAAACCTATAAATACCTAAATAATAATGATTGTACGTCCACAATATTTATGTCTGCAATAAATTATCGTTTTGGTATTAATAATACCCCAGTGGGATTCTCACTTAATTATTAACTCTGTAAAATATAAATACAAATGCATTTTGTGTTATTTTACTATCAATATTTATTTAAGCGTCTATATTATTTCGATCAAAATATAATAATTAATAACATATTTGTATTTTATAATCAATTTAAAATGTAAATGGGCTCTCGATTGAACTCGCTAGTAATATATTTATTTCACAATCATACAATATATTTTTTTTTTAATATTAAAAAAATGCGGCCGCTAAAACGTGTAGTAGGTTTAAGACTGATAACCAAATATAAAAACCAAAAAAGAACATTTTAAAACTTTGCTCCTCTATCATAAAAAAAACCTCTTTTGAGAAAATTTACCAATGCCTGATATACTAATGTACCCACTTTACTGTAAAGTGTAAGTCAACTCCATCTAAGTTTTTTTTTATTCGATTACTCTGTTATTAATATTATTATCAGCTTTGAAAACTAATAATTATACTAGTTTTAATACTATCAAACAGAAGGATTTAACTATCGATTTTCTAAGTTTGTGTCGCTTTAATCATCTCTCTAATTGGACACCGATTAAAAAAAATTAGATTATAGAGATAGATTCTAATCAGAGTAAAATAGCGCAAATCGTTTTAGACAATTTACAACAAAATACATATATCTAAATGAAAATATGCAAAACGATTTGTTTAACCGAGTACAAGATATAATAATATCGAAAATGTCTTAAATTCTGTAGTTTATCATAATATAAATTTTATATTAATACATTTTTTAAAGGTTATACCTATACATAACTTAACTTTTACGTAAAATAAAAAAAAACAACCTTTTAAATTTCACTAATAATATAATATAAATGTGATTGCATTTCTTAGCTGCTTTTTCGAAGTCAATATAAATCTTACTATCAAATATAAATCATAAATGATAAATCACATGCATTTTTTCCTAACCCCATACATAAGGGAGTCCCACAATAAAGGCATACAGTATTTTCATATGTACAATAGTCCATAGCCGTTGAGTTGATAGCACCTTCGTGCTACACGCTATTGCATTTTTATTTTTTTTCCAACTTGTATTTTTATTAAACAAACTATTGCATTTCAATTCAATTATTATTAATAATATCAAGTTAATTATTCAACTATATACCTACTACAATATTTGAATCACACACTAGACTATACGTTACAGTTCAAATGGTATTGATTGCTGTTATATTTATTCAACATTTTATTTTTATGGTTGTCGTCTAACTCAAAGTTTCAATCATAAGTTAGTATATGTTATAGGTCAAACCTGGATGGACTCGGCAAAAAACCCGGCCACCTTGCCACGAGGTATCGAATATGAGAAAATGTTCTCCAGCTGTTCGTAATAATTGTCGGCTGCACGACAACGATCCCGGTCACATTCGCAAGACCGCTGTGTCTGCACAGGAGAGTCCCTGCACTTTTTCCCTCCCCAGATACCTTTGAAAACGTCCGGGCACATCGCATGGTGAATGAAACTGCCAGCTGACATATTGTTGTACTTGGCTGACGCCAATGCCGTCAGCCCATGTAGATTTCCGGACACACCGTGGTAACAGTTCTGGATGGATAGCACGTCCTGGTTTCCAGTGTGCAATCGAACCAGCAGCATTGCTAATTCGTTGGCTTCAGAGCCGCTGTTTACCAGATACACAGTCTGTAACATTCGAACAATAATTATACATTATAGATATTATTTATATTTTATATTAGATTTAATGATGAAAGTTTTAAATATGTTATTGTATGTAAATTATACAATTAATATGAATAAATTATATTATATAGATTATAGATATGACTACATGACTTGTACTCAGACATTCTGATGACTTTAACATCGCCTAATATATATTAGCCTTGAAAAAAATATTTTTCAAATTTATTTTGTAATAACCATTTTATGTCAACTATATAATGTATGACTGCATGAGTGTAATATGTTACAATAAGTTACAATGACTAGGTACACAATATTTAGAATACGAATATTGATTATTGATACGTATAGATAGTTTATTTTATATATATTATATACACGTAGGCCATTATAAGACTGTTAATTTATTTGAATTTTATATTATTAAAACAATTATGTCTCTACAATTAACATTCAAATATTACACCAACAAACAACCCACAAAAACTGGCAGAATTTTATATTAAAAAAAAGTAATCAACAATTATACAGCATTTCAGCATACGAGTATAATGCCGGGTAGTTGATAATATAAAATTACATTTGAGGTATTATGAAATACATATTACAAACTCTTATCTATCTGTTTCGATAGCCTAAAATGATATAATTGGTCAAAAAGTGCATCGAGATAATAATATGACCTCGTGGGCTTTACGAGTAGTTAAACATTTTATAAAACCGCTATCATTAAACAATCGTCATGAATTATAATTTTTTCCTACCTAACCTACTTTTAAGTTTCCCGGCATTTTTGACACTAGCGATTCCACGTATTCATACATTTTGGGATGCTCGTATGCTCCGGACACGTGACCCAATATACCTGATTGCTCCGCGATCGCTTCAGTAATTCGTCTAAAATTTTATTTTAAAATGGTTTTTAATATTTGACTTTTACATTTAATACATTGTTTGAACAGCTAAATGTATATTTATATATACGCTATACTGACGGATGACAGTGACCTACGCTAACGGTCGCTATGCCTCCAAACATGTCCAAGTACCGCTTGCCCTTGTAATCGAACAACCATTGCATTTTACCTTCATGTAAAAGTAGAGGGTCTTCATACATTTGTACTTGAGGAAATACATTGTTCAATTGCATAGACTGTGCTTTTTCGTAAGAAAGGCCCTGAAAATAAAAGTGTATTATAAAATATGTTTATATCCCCATGTCACATTTCCAAAACACTATTCTAAACACTTAGGTATACATATATACAGTTTGCAGTGATGTAGTCCTAAAAATTTTTATGGGTACACGCCTGAATCATTGTAAAATAAAACGTGGGGGGCTACGCCCCCCACACCCCCCTAATTAGTACTCGTTCATGTTATCTACTAGTAATTATAACATATTTGGTAAACAAAACCACAGTTTTCATTTATAAATAGCATATTAAGCCATCGACCAACATAAAATTATGGTAGACAAAATACTCAGGGTAGATAACATATTGAACAAGTATCCACTATTTTATTTATTTATTTAAATTTTAAACGGGCCTGGCCCAATTACATACATGATAATAATATAACAATCGATCGTTAATAATATACAAAAACAGAATAATTAAAGAGAAAAAACAATAAAGTACAATATTAATTATTATTCAATATACTTATAGCTATGAATTACGAAGTAAGAAATTACAATAACTTTTGAATGAGTAGAAGTTTGGTGATATGAACAGATCAATATTTAATTTATTTATAGTTTTCATAATTCTATGATGGGGAGTATTGCTCGCATAATTAGTTACTTCAGTGTTTAGATAAAAAGTGTTTTTAGACCGGGAGTTACAAGTAGGGGTATGGAAGGAGAAGCGGCTTAGGAACTCAGGACAGTCTACATTTCCAGAAAAAAGTTTATACGAAAAGTACAAATCTAATCGCAAACGACGTTGTTCTAGTGTTTTGAGGTTAAGAATTGTTAGTAGTGGAGTGTACGAAGAATGGGGTTCTCTCTCTATAGAACATTTAAATGAAAGAAAACGTAAGAACTTTTGCTGAATTTTTTCAAGGACTTGCTTATGACCCGATTGATATGGAAACCAAATTATTGAGCCATATTCGTAAATAGAGCGTACTAAACTACAGTAAATGGACTTTAAAGCTAGTGAATCATCAAAATCCGCACAATTACGACGGATAAAACCAAGGATTTTATTTGACCTGTTAGAAATTGACGCGACCACACGTGATGTGGCCGATCATAGGAGAGATATCGAGAATTAAGTGAAAAAATTACGCACGGTACGGGTTTGAACCCGCGACCCACGAGACTGGGGTGACAGTCTCGTAACAATGAGCCACCGCGGTCTTATCAGCTTAACCTCGATATTCTCCTATCTGGGCCAGAGTGGCAGTGTGTACGGCTGAGGAGAAGCGCAGGCGCTAGGGCCGTGTCAAAATGTTGGTGATATGACAGTCAAATTTAAGATTCGGATCAAAATAAATGCCAAGGTCTTTAATAGCCCCATAGTCCGAAGTAGTGGTTCACCATTGAGGTTGTAATCAAATGAAGAAATTACTCGAGCTCTAAATGTCATTATCTGGCATTTCTTAGTATTAAGAGTAAAATTATTGTTACTGCACCACTCAAAGAGAGTATTTAAATCGAGCTGGAGTAAATCAGCCTCATTCTGATTATCAACTATACGGAATACCTTCATATTATCAGCAAACATTAATTTAGGGCAATTATGGAAGTGAATGTCATTAATGAAAATAAGGAATAATATCGGTGCTAAATGGGACCCTTGAGGAACTCCCGATGTAACATGAATTGGAATTGAACAGTGTTCTTTGTAAGATACTATTTGTTGACGATCCATAATAAAGGAGATGACCCAGGATAGAAAAGAGCCACAGATACCAATCAGCTTCAATTTCGTAAATAAGATTTGATTTATCAGTTGTCTATAATATAATATACAATAATACCTACTACAGAATGATTGATAATTAAACCATGGACTTTTATGATCTATTCTTAGTCCATGAAATAAACAAATTACACTTATCTTTTTTTACTTATTAAATATCAAAATTTAATAAATATATATATTATTTGCTGGGTAACGTTAATTCATTTTATTTATGTTCCGTGTACCCGCGTACTACGATTTTCATTAAAGGTACACGCATAATTATAAAATTAGGAGGTGGGTACACGCCGTGTACCCCCGTGTACCCTCCACTACACCACTGATAAAACTAAATACGTACTTTTCTTAAAAATAAAACATTTTTTCATATTATTATTTATTATATTTGTTTATGTTATACAATTTGGAACATACAATATTTAAGATTTAATTTTAGGCCTTATTTACATAATACATAACTGTCAAGGGGGGCTCGTGCCCTCGGGCCCACATTGAATCTGCCACTGCTTAAAACAGTTATTTTATAAATTAATTAATTTCTCAAAAAAAATTGAGATTTGAGAAGCCCTTTAACCGTTTACATTAATTGTTTTATTTATTAGTTACAACATAATAATGAGAAAATATATGGATTCTGTAATATTAGCTATTGCATTCGCGAGTTCATGACCTCTAAACACTTATTGAAAATAACTAATTATAAAAAAAAATAATATCAATTTGAAAACATAATTTTGAATAAATCATAAGTAACTTTTAATAACTGCTATAACTGTTATTCACCATCTTCGGAAAAAAAGACAAGTTTATAACGAACAATATGATTAGATAATATATTCAATTGATTTATTAAAAGTAATCAATCCAATTGGAGTATATATTATATACACATAAATACATTATGCATTTCATATCACTTTCACTATACCTAAACTTATAAAAATAAAGATAATATTTTACTTTGTACGGTAAAGGTTTGAAATCAATCGGAGGTAATTTAGGAAGCAGCTTCGATGTCGTATAATGTTTATTGATACCTACAAAACAAAATAAATAAAAATGTAATTAGGTATATTATATTTGTATTCTATATATAATTTAAATACGCTTGTATTATGTTTATGATAACAAAAATATTAATTTAAAAAGACGTCATACCCACATATGCTGTCTCCGTCTTACAAACGTAAAATGTAATAAATTTAAGTTCAGCCGTTTCTATCTAGTGTTGTAAGCTAAGATATCAGAGTAAATTGACTTATTACACGATTAAAAATAAATATAACATTCATCGGTATACCTAATATCGATAATAAGATAAATACGATATGACTACATGTATGTAATAAAAGGTTTATTAATATTATATTATCATGTACGTATGATAATTTATGATTAATGGAGTTATTATGATGTTTGAATAATTTTACATTTTTTTTTCAAATTAAATTTATAGTTGTTTGTTAACCATAACTCATTATTCGTTACAAATAAATAACACAGTATTGGTATTAAAACTTAGATACCTACATAGGAAGCAAAGGAATATTTAACCCGTGTCCGTATATCGAAACTGTTTTTTAAGTGACCATCTATAGCAGGGGTCACCACCAGCATTAACTTAACGCGCGTAATAAAAAATCGGGTAGTGTGAATTATTCTTTGAAGCTTAGACTTTTTTTTTTGCTCATCAAACAAATCTCTTCTCCGAATGTCCATCACCAGGGACTTCAAATTTCGAATGTAGCTCACTTGTTTGAAAAGGTTGGCAACCCCTGTTCTATAGAATACAAATTTGTATGTTCGTATAAACTATATAAAATCTTTAGAAATTAATATAATATTAAGAATTAAGATATACTGTAGGCTTCCAAATTATTATTTCACCCACATAGTTTCCCTGACAATTTATAATATTAAAAATAAAATACAATTTTTAATAGGTATATTGTGATTTTTGACACTTTTTGAACTACTCGTATTCTAATATTTGCAAACATTTGAAATGTTCTACATTTAGGTATTAGAATTTTTCGATTTTTATGAACAAAAATTTTTTCTAAATAAATTGTAATATAACGTACCTCATAAATTACGCTTACAGAGTTACAGCTGTTTGGAATTTAAAAATATTAGACTTACATTTACAATTATCATTTATATTATCATTTAAAATTTATATTTTTACCAAATTAAATATTTGTAAATAACAATTTGAATTATTTTAAAATATAATTAAAAAAAAAATAATTGTGAAATTTGAAACTCTCCGTTGTTAATTAGTTATAGTTCAATTTAAATAACAATATAATTTTTATTGTACGTACACGATACAATTTTTTAACCAACTTTAAGTTATTTTTATCATATACCTATTACCTATTTACACATTTTGAGATACATATTTAACCAAATTAATTGTAAAAATACTGTCTAACAATAAGTAAATAATAATATAGTACATTAATATAAAAACTCCATATAGAAACAAATAATGACTCATTCAAAATGTATTTTTCGAATGGATACAATGATTTATCATTGAATTACAATTTAACATCAATTTTTATTATTATTGTTTATACCACTTCAATATACAAACCTAGTCAATAACGAAATACACTCAAAATCTATAGATACCTATATAACTATTTAATAGGTATATCCTTGATTTTTTTTATTATTATTATTATACTCTTATTTGAAATAAGACTCCAGTAGCAACTTATATGGCTAATTGAGCTATTTTTATTAAAGGAGAAAAATTTAATAAAATTAAATTTATTTGAGGCACATTAATTTCTATAATTAGTACAGTATATAATTATTGCAAAGATAAACAGTAAAAAAAGGCTATGTCACACACTACGTTTATGTTTATAAAATATCTTAATAAATTATTAATACTAATTTAATATTATAACAATACTAAAAGTATTGCTTACCTTTAAATTTACTACGGATGTTTTTCATTATAACAGTTTATCGTTTCTCGTTTGTCGTTCAGAAGACTACAGAAGACAGAACTCGACAAACAATTCGCGCGAACAACTGATTCTGAAATAACATCCGCAGTGAATCCATCATTGATATATGAATACACTTTGTATATTCATAATGTATGTACTACTGGCCGGACTGAACAAGCGGTATACACACCAGGCTACATTTACATATAAAGTTAACAAAAATGTTATAATTAGCATTTAGCATTTATAGTTTAATATGCTAATAAATAAACAATGTATATATTCATTCAATTGACACTGGCCATTAATCATTAAAATTAATTCGAACAATCGTCAATAATATAATTAAATAGTAAATGCCAATGTTTTATTACAATTTGATACCTAAGTATTTTTGTTTATTAATTGTATGTAACTATAATAAAGGTATATTTTCAGAGACGCCCGCAGAAATGTAGTTCAGGGGGGGCAAAAAAAATTGTAAGTACCTAAATACTAATAGGTAAATTTACCGCTACATCTTTCATCTACTCATATTTTGCAATACCATCAATAATATATTTTTTAAAAATCAAAACTAATTTAAGTTAATATAAAATTACACATTTACATTATTTTATTATTATTACATATTTATTATTATTATTATTTACATTATTAGTTCTAATATTTGTAAGAAAAAACATAATAAAGTTTAAACAACTTTATTTGATAAAATTTATTTCATGTTTTATTATTTTATTCAAAAAGTAATGGCAATCTCCTTTTGTTTGAAGCAAATAAATTAATTTAATTAATTACTTTGACTCGTCCGCGTTAACAGACAATCTGTAGGAACCAGCCAAAAGTTAAAAAGTGACTTAGCGATTGAAAATAATCTTAATATCTTTTTCACGATTAAATAATAAATACCTCCTGTATGACTTGTTAGATACTTAGATACAAGGATTGTCGAATAGTTGCTGACTATTATAGATCAGCTTTATGTAAAATAACTTCCAATTTTGTAAATGACACGAAAAATCTCAGGGGGGGGCAATGGCCCCCACTGGCCCCCCCTTCCGGGCGTCCCTGTATATTTTTATTCATGTATATGCATCAACTTATTCCTTTCACTTTAGACATGTACTCATGTTTGTTTATTATATTTTTTAATTCTCTATCCTCTATGTATAAATTGTAATAATTCGTTATTTAAAAAATAAAAAAGCGGGTAAGTGAGTATCGCTCTGCTGTACAGTAGGGGGTGGGATGGACCTCGGACTAGGGTAGCCGGTAGGTTAAATTTGAATGCGATGATAGGTATCATTGTATACGAAAAACGATTCTGAACGGAGATGATTTGTCAGTCTAGGATATATTATACTTAAATATTGTCATATATTCTATTTTGAAACAAATTCAAACATTTAAGTAAAATTTTCAAGATCTTACGTTTCGTTTAGTAATTTTTTAAAAATAACAAAAATCGAAAATTATTTATTAGTAAAACGTTATTTTACACGTATATTTTTGATTTCAAATTAAAATTAAAACTTTAAACACTCATAAAATTTTTTAAATTGAACAATCCTCAAACTTTTTCATAATTATTCTAAGCTTAACTTATGAACAGCATAGTATTACATTTTCAATTCTTAGCTTTCAATAGAAAAATATTGATAAATTTTTAACTACCAAATAGTGAAAAATATTCATGATTTTGACGAATTTTTGTCAATATTTGAACTTCAAATGCTAATAAAAAAAAATTGTGCCTATGTATTTTTATAATTTTTGAATGAGAGTTAGAACAAGTTATGTGGACCCTTCAATTAAATTTTCAAGTAATTTGTCCCAGCTAAATGTTTTTTATCAACATTTATAAAAAAAAAATAAAAAAAATTGAAAATTTCAATTGTCTATAAATAGCTCAAAAATAGTCAAAATGTTTTGAAAATTAAATCACGTAAAGAAAATGGCAATCTAAATAACAGGTAAAATTTTCAAGTATTTACGACTTATACTATTTGAATAACAACAAATATCAAAAATCGTTTGAGGCTAAATCGTTATTTAACGCGGTTTTGTAAAAATTTAAATTTCAAACACTCATAAAAAATTTTTGTCTGAATCCGGTAGAGTTTTTTTTCAGATAATTGAAGAAAAATGTATGGAAAACCTTGTACCAAATTTTCAAAACTTAGTTATAAAAGAAAAAAATTTTACGATTTTTCAACCACAAAATTACTTGCAAATTTTTGCAATTTTGACATATTTCGTATAAATTTAAAAGCACTTATAAAAATAAATTGTGACTAACGATTTCGGATTTTTTTTTATCACTTTGAGAACAACTTATAGGAAACCTTGCATTAAATTTTCATGATTTTCTGGCCGGCCAACAAATGTTTATCGTTATTTTTATCGTTAAATACCAATCAAAATAATATGTTTCATAGTAAAATCGCTAAAAAAATAAATTGTGCACTTCCTTTTAAAATGTTATTGTATTTAAATTTTATATAAAAACATAAACCGTAACAGTTTTTTTAAAATACTTTGTCTAATATCTTAATACATGAGTAGAGGTTGCATTTCTTTGCTGTTCAACATAGAGCATTTATGACTGCCAAACATTTTTTATCGTTATTTTAAAAAAAAAATACTAAAAAAAATTAAAAATTTCAATTGTCTATAAATAGCTCAAAAAAGTCTAAATTCTTTGAAAATTTAACTGTGTATGGAGAACGCTAATATAAACATTTGGTGAAAATTTCAAGTATTTACATCTATTAGTTTTTGAGTTATAGCAAAATAAAAAATTCGATTTTGTCGAAAACTGGTTTTGCGTAAAAAATCCCGTTTTTCCGTTATTTTTTAGGGTTTTTCCCGACTCATTTAAAAAATATTGAAAATTTTTAACTTTTGACCCCCCAAAGTACCAACTAGATTCGATTTCCTTTTCAAAGAGGGGCTGAAGTCAAAAATCGAAGCATTTTTACTGCTCCAAATGTTGTCGTCAGGCACAAAAAAAAAACACACATCATTGTAAAATCAATACATTCATTACTCCGTTCAGAATCTAAAAAAAGTTGATTATTTGAGCATTTTTTTAAGGTATTAAGTCGTATGTTTGTAGGAAATTTTTCTTATTTTTTATGGCATTAAAGTCCGTTCCCTGGTGATGACTTATGGTTTAACATGGTATTGCTATATTAAATATTCTTTTTTGATTCCCTTTATTCTGGAGTTAGCAGTTATGGCACCATTTTTGCGCAAACTTTGTGTATGTTGTTGAATGATTCATGCAAAATCTGACAGGAATTTTCTTTTCACTATTCAAAATTTAATACAAAACTCAATATTATTTTATATAATAGGTATTTATTTTCATCGTCGCAGTCTAAGATAGACAAAATACGCGCAAAAAAATATTCATGAAAAAATGGATATTTGGAAAAAAAAGCCCATAACACATTCATCAAAAAACGGGGCCGCATATACACAAGGAAAGTTTTCATATAGAACCGTATTTTTCAGGTAAATAATTATCCGGACTAGATTTCTTGTAGGGAAAGATACTTCAAAAGAATAGTATTTGCAAGGATTAATATATTCTTGGAACGATATTTTTCTAAACAGTCTTATCTCAGGAAAATATAAAACAGTAAATTAAAAACACGGAACCATATTTTTCAGGAATGGTATAAATTAGGAAAATATCGCTCAGGACTGTATAAATCGGGACGATATTTTTGAGTGTGTTATACACATCCGTATTAATCGAAAAAATAAATCATAGGACTGGGATGGGATAGGACAGTTATTTATAGGAAAATATTCACGAGGAATAGTATTAAAAAGAAATATTATTTTCTAAGAAAAATATGGAAAGAGATTAAAATATAGTTAAAACTTATTTACTTTTATGGAATTATTAAGTGATAAGCACTTGTCCGAAAAATGATAAGAGGGGTAGGGTAATATGCAAGGTTATACTGTGGTTACCTAATGATCCATTTGAGGTGGTTTTGCCATAGACCTATAAACTATACTAATTACCTAACCTTAGTTTATAAGTCTATGGGTGTTGCATAGCAAGTCGAGGGATATTTTCGGTTTTTTTGTCCGAGTGAGCGCAGCGAGCGAGTGGCGACGCGGGCATCCGTATTTTTCTTATAAAATAATATTTCTTTTCAATACTATTCCTCATGAATATTTTCTTATAAATAACTGTCCTGTCGCATTCAGTCCTAAGCTTTATTTTCTCGATTAATACGGTTTTAGATTAATACGGATGTGAATACACGTGGGCAGTGGCGCAAATAGGAAAAATGTTTAGGGGGGGCTCAAGCCCCAAAATTACCAAAACCGGTAAAAATAACTTATTAAGAATAACATACATATATTATACTATTATTTTTTGAGGGGGCTTTGAGTTATTTCGGGGGGACTAAGTCCCCCCAAGCCCCCCCCCCCCTATTTGCGCCACTGCACGTGGGTGTATAATAAACTCAAAAATGTCGTCCCGATTTATATATAGTCCTGGGCGATATTTTCTTAATTTATACCATTCCTGAAAAATACGGTTCCGTGTTTTTAATTTACTGTTTTATATTTTCCTTGGATAAGACTGTTTAGAAAAATATCATTCCAATTTCCAAGAATATATTGATCCTTGCAAATACAATTCGGATTCCTTTACTATATCATTTCTTTGATATACCGTTCCATGACAATGCCAATTCCAGATTTTTTTTCCTTCTGTATATTTTCCTGATTCATATAGCCCTCCCTCCCAAATATATAAATAAATGACAATTATTTGAAATGTTTATCTTTAAAATTTTTAATATTATTTTATTTTTTTAATTCTGAACAAAGTGATGAATGTATTGATTTTACAATGATGATGTATGATTTTTTTTTTGCGTGTCTGTCATCATATTTTAGAATAGTAATAAGTGTTTTGATTTTTGACTTCAGTCCTGAAAAGGAAATTGCAGAATCTAGTTTGTACTTTAGGGGTCAAAAGTAAAAAATGTCCAGCAGTTTCAAAAGCGTCAGGAAAAACCCTGAAAAAGTAACGGAAAAACGGTAATTTTTACGCATAACCAGTTTTTGACTGTCATTGTAAATACTTGAAATTTTCACAAAATTTTTATATTAGCGTTATCTATTTACGATTAAATTTTAAAAATATTTTGAATTGTTTTAAGCTATTTATAGACGATTGAAATTTTACCAAACCCTAATAATTGTGATAAATTAGAATTATTTATGTGTCATTTCTAATAAAACCGACAATTATATACCCTAAAACCTATAATTTATGTATGCAGTCAGAGCCGTGTCATGCCCCCCCCCCCGGATAGAGGGCATGCGCCCGGTACATGGTTTAAAGGGGCGCCAAATTTTTTTTTTTAATATTTTAAACTATACATAAATAAAATATAATATGAAAAAGATTATTGTTTTACAATTATTTTGGACCATTATAGATTTTTTTCTAAACAAATATCCGATCATGATTTATGGTCGAGTAATAACAAATATAATCAACCGCAACTTTTGACTTTTCATTCTTGTATTATTTGGCTTTAAAATAAATTATCGTATTCTTTATCTTTGAGATAAAAAAAAGATACTAAAAATGAATCTACCGACAAAATATTATTCGAAATTGATTTTAATGATCCCCCTTAAAAAGGGTAAAACTCTAATTTTTATTTTTCCGAATTGTGATTTGTGATTTGTATTAATTTTTAATTATTTTAAATCCAACTATTTTGTTAAATAATTACTGTTGCAATCAACTTTAGTTTTTTGTCAAATCGATGTTCAAATACGTTGTAAAAAAAAATTCAATTAAATAGGAATGAAATGCATATCGAACGATAATTAAAATAGGGGGTAAATATTTTTAATTTTTCCCTGGGCTCTGTGCTTCTGTATGCAGTTAGGTATGCCCTAAAAATTACCAAAATAATTATACTCTAAAAAAAATAATAATTTATTGTGATATTTGACTTTTAATTAAATGATTTATTATATATTTATCACGTTCATTATACTGCCTATGATTTATGAAAATGTGTGGTATTTTCTTTATACGAATATCAAACAAAAATGTTTAATGTTTTTAGTAAATAATAATTTAAATAAAACAACAGGTTAATGAAATAATGCATTGCAAAATGCAGGTATCATTAAAAAACAATTATATAACATTATAACTTGTTAAATGTTAATACTATGAAATACTATAGAAGTAGTTCGTGCTATAAATTACTAAATTATAATACGAAAACATTTTAATGATTTAACTCAACAGGAGAATGAAGTTTTCTTTGATTTTATTAATATTTTGTGATTTTACAAGTAATATTACATTGGCAACGCTGTACCTTTGGCACGATAACCGTTATCGTTCCTCGTGTTTACATTTTAATTTCGACGTCTTTCAAACCTCGAAATTCGACCCGTAACCATTCATAATCGACACAATCTCAGACGTACAATTTGCGTTACATTAAAGAGTTTTGACCAACACAATTAACGTGCAAATGCTTATTCACAAGTTAGACAAATTTTTATGTTTTCAGTCAAATCGATTGATCTCGAAAAGATAAAATTTAAAGTCTCTTGCTTATAAGTGTTCAATTGAACACGATTGTTGCTGTTGGACGTTCATCTGTCAACAGACACCCAACAATTAAGATGGAAGATTCAGAATTGGAAAGTCTGCGCTCAAAGAGAATGGCCCAGATGCAGTCAGAACTCGGTGGGGTAAGTGAAACACTAGCTATTATAATATAATAGATTATTATGTGTAACTTGTTTTTATTATTAGTAGTATTTATTACACATTTATAATGATGGGATGTCTGATTTTATTTAGTCACAAGGTGACAATGCTGAAAAGCAAAAGCAAGCAGAACAACAACGGCAGGCGGTTGAAGACATGAAACACTCAATACTCACCCAAGTATTAAACCAAGCTGCTCGAGCAAGATGTAAGATTTTAGCAATTGAGTCCAAATATAGATATCAATGTGGGTTTTTTTTAATACAGTGAACACATTGATGATTGGTAAACCAGAAAAAGGCCGTATGGTAGAAAACATGTTACTCAGAATGGCACAGTCTGGACAGATTGTTAATAAATTGGGAGAAGATGAACTGATTGGTTTGTTAGAACAAGTCAACAGTCAAATGCAGTCTCAAGAACGCAAAACTACAGTCAAAGTAATTTAACTAAATCCATAAATATTCTTGCAATTAATTATATATTACTAGTAACTTAATTATGTTTATTTATTTTGTTTAAATTTGTATTTTTCAGTTTGATCGAAGGAGAGCTGCTCTTGATGATTCTGATTCTGATTACTAATATTAAAATATTTTAATTTGAAAACATTACTTTATATATATATATAATTTTGTACTAACGCATAAGTATCTATTATGAATTTAATGAGATTTTAACCAACATTATATTTTGTCCTAAAAAAAAAAAAAAAATGATAATAATAATAAAAATTGAGCTTTGTTATTTACTTAGGAAAAAAAAATATTAATAAACAAAATTATATTTTTGACCTACCTAACCTAAATTATTATATCCTACTACATAATTTACATTATTGAATGATAAAGTTTAAATTTATCATGAAATTAATCTACAATTCACTTGTCATTATTTTAATCATTATCTTTTATGGACTTAGTGAATAATAAATTATGAATTAAATATTTTAATATTAATAGATTTGGTTTAATATATGTTTATAAAATGTAATAATTTAGGTATTACATATTATCTTACTTTATTACTGTCTGATATTTCTAATCATTTAAATCTTAACTATCAATATATTTTAATTATGTTTATAAAGTATACATTTTTAGTATTCCAGATATATATTTGATTATAATCATTAAATAAATGCTAGACACATTCCCTTTCATGGATAATGTAATCACTCATTTTTAACCATGATTTTTATTTTTAAAGATCAACTTAAAGAAATGTGACTTGAGACTGATAACCAATTACTTTTAAATAATGAGAAAATATGAATTTTAATATAAAATTATGCTGCAATAGTATAATTGAAATAAGTGATTAAAATGAATCAAAGGGATTCAATACCAATTTTTCTGTCAATCTAATATACGCAAACCATAGAAATTTAAATTAAATGTATTCTTTTCCAAATATGGCTGATTTATCTAGTGAAGTGATAGAAAATCTAAAAACGAATTGAATTTATCGTTAAGTTTGCTTGACATTGACTTTTTTACATTTATGATCTTATCACTTTAAATCCAAAAAAAATTATATTAAAAAAAAGAAATTTAAAGTTATCATATTTAACTTTTAAAAAGTTATAAGCAAAAAAATAAAACTAGAAGTCAATCTTAAATAGATTTAACAACAAATTCAAATCTGTTTTTAGGTTTTTAATTTCTTCATTAAATCAATTGGTACATTTGACAAAAACACGTATACATTTCTATGTAGAGTAAGAGACCATACAAATTACATATCAGACCCAGAACCACCAAACTAATAACCTAAAATTAGTGTTTTAGGCGTTAAAAACCTATATTAAAGTTTATGCATAATATGTAATTCTCTTGAATTGGCTCTTAAAATAGATACTTATAAAATAATTTACATTATACAAACTACAAACAGTATATAGCTATATTCTAAAAAAAAATTCAGTATATGATCTAAAAATTTTTTTTAATTAATTGAAAGTAATGACATGTATTTTTTTTTTTAAATTGGCAGAACTAATAACTATACTACTAAAATTTACTCTTTCTTTAGTATTTTACTAGCAAATAACTAAAGTTAATAAAATAATATTGTTTTTTGTAATTACTATTTAATAAATTAAAAAATGAATAGGTATAGGTAATTTACATAAAACCATAACTTATAAATAAATATGTAGTATAAATTATATACTGCTATATTTTAATTATTCATATCAAATAACTAATAAATAATATAACAATTTTAAAATTGAACACAGGTTAATACAACAAAACATTATTTTTATCAATAAAATATATTTTATTTTGTTAATCATATCTACAACTAAAATGTCACTGATAACATGATATTAAGTTCTATTTAGTTAAAAATTAATGTATTTGGTTAACAATCATGAAAAATGTATCCCATACTTTGTTTTTGAATTTGAATGAATATACTTGTGTCCCTTAATATTTTTAGTTTCATAGAAACATACAGTCTGTTGAAGTATTTGTAGAAAAAAAGATTACTATTGCTCTATATTTGCGTTCTAAATAAAAAAAATGGGAAAACAACTTTAAGCATTGAATGGCAATACATATAATACTAAAAATAATAATCATTATATAGAAAACAAAACAATTGAGGTCCAGTCTTGGCAATAAATCTGCACAAAATGTAAACAAGTACTTATAAAACATAATGAAGAAATAATTTCCATTATTATGTATGTACAACTAATATAATTGTATAACAGGAATGTTATGTAACATTGTTATCAGTTGTATCACTTGGGTCAACTGATAATTGGGTATTGGAAGTTTGAATGGTATCCTGTTGCTCGAGGCGTGCTGCCACATTGTTTAAGTCCTGATAGTTATCCCTTAACAAGCTATATGAAAATTAAATAAATTATAAACTTTATCCAAAAACTAATAAAAATAGTCTGTTATCTATTATAACTAAGACTCACTTAAGCATTATCTCGGCATTTCGTGTTCCATGACGTATCTGTTCAGCAACTGATATAGTCGATGGAATCGTTGATAAATTTCCAGGATTAAGGCCTTGTTCTCTAGCCCTTAATAAGGTTCTTAAAGATCTCACTTGATCTTCAGCTCTTTGAGCCCTTATCTATAAACAAAAATAATGCATGATTTTGCATTAAATATTTTTTATTTGCGTTTAAAATTGGATCAATGAAACAAATTACCAATTATAATAGTACATTAGTTTCAAAAATATATATTATATTATTTAAATTTCATTAATTGCACATTTGGATTATAAAAATCTTTTATCGATGTTCAATGTATTATTCAAATAAAAATAGTATCTTACCAATGTTTGTTGTAACATGTTATTTAAATTCAATATAGTTGTTCTTAAGTCTTGTTCTGTTGCTTCTAGCCTAGCCACCCTAGCATCAACAACTTCACTGTGTCTATAACATAATATTTAGTTATACAATTTTGTTTTAAATTTAGGATCATTTTATTTGTGATTAGTAGGGTTGCCATTAATTAAAATTATTTAAATCTAAAAAAATTATAATTTTAACAATACAGTTTATAAATGAATACATGAGATTAAAGCTTAGGAACTGGCATTTTTTAGTTATAGCCCTGGACCATGTACTCAAAACAAGTAGTAAGTGTTCCAAGGAAGTCAGAATAAATGGCGATCATAATTTATTATGGCAGTCAAGTTAAATGTACTTAATTAATCACAGATAAAATGAGATAAAGAAGGTAATTAATACCAAAATAAAAGGAACCTTTGAAACCTGGTATAATTCTGGTTTATTGGTGTAGCACCACGTTGTGGATTTATGGTAATGCTTATACGGTTTCTATCAGTTGGCTGTTCATTCCTGGTGACTGGATGAACAACTGGCACACCAATTGGGCCATCAGACAAAAAATCTGGCAAACTGTTGGTAGTTGTTGGTGTAGTAGCACGAGGCTGAGTTATAGTGTTGGAGAATGGAAGATCTAATGGCATAACCACGCATTGCTGAGGTGTACGGTTACTACGGTTACCGAACATAGATGGCCGATTTATCCCACGTGTCAAATCAATACTATTTGATCGTGAATCTAGATCACCACTGTCATAAGGTTGATCAGTATTCATATGATCTTGAACAAAATCTGGTAAAGTAGATGTCTCTGTTACTGGCCTCACTGGTTGTGATACACTAGGCACTACTTCAACTTTGGGTTTTGATGTTTGATTGTGTCCATTGTTGCATAAAAAATGTCTAAAGGATAAAAGATTATCTTCACGCTTGATACTGCAAGCAGTAGCTTCTCCAGAATCTATTAACAGATAATTTTTTTTTAAATTAACATTCAAAAATTAAATACATTTTTAGCTGGTACAAAATGTACTAACTTAAAAAAAAAAAATTATTATCTGGTTCACAATATATTATTTATTAATGTACACAACTAAAAGGCTAATAATAATCAATGATTATGTGAAACACAAGTCTTTTCAAAAATTCTATCTATTTTTAATGATTAAAAAACAAATAATTTATTAATTTTCACTATAGAGAAAATAATTCTATTTGAAAAGTTAAAAAAATTTTTTGAAGTTCAAAAAATTACAAAATCTTCATTTTAAATGATGGGTTAATTTCATGTTTTAATGTATATTAAATAAGCATATGATTTAAATATTTAATTAATAAAAATAAAATAAATAATTTTTAATTAAGTGTTTTAACTTATAAATATTAACTACCTTGCATTGAGGGCTGTTGATAATAAATTAACGATAAAAGATCTATAAGTAAAAAATTGTGTCAACCTGCAGTTAAATTAAGTGAAAGGTGAAAGGACCAAAGAATGCAGTACTACAATGCAACATTCCAATAACTGTGCATTTTCAATTATACATTATATATTTATATTTAAAGTAGGTCCTACCCAAGATTTAACATTTTATATATCATGATAAGTAATATTAGATATAAGTAAAAAATGAAATACCTAACAATTTAATGATAAGTAACTATCCTACTTAACTACCTATTAAAATATTTTTTTAATAAACTGTGGTTTAAAATAACTAAAAAATTAACTTAAATTGTTCCTGATATGATGAGATATATTTTTCAGCCAATAAATTAAAATTTAGAATGACTTCATGAAAAAGATTTTTTATGACCATTTGAATTGAAATACAATTCAAGAGTTTAAATTTAACATACAAGTTACCAATTAAACATTATATTTTGAGAGATACATAAGCAATACACAAACATGTATACTCACCGTTTACATTCAAAGTATTGTCATGACGTCTGCTATCCGTATGAGTACCCAGACCAATGTCCAATTGACATGGAGGAGTATTTTCATTACCGTTTACTAATAAATTGTCTGATTGACTGTCACTATCACCTTCATTACTTGGTGGATTAGCAACAGCATTGTCCACATAATTTAATGTACTCTTGTCTTCTTCTTCGGACATTGTGTAAAGATATCATATATACATATATAAATACAAATATGTTAAAAAGCTCGATGGTTATTTTATGAATCAAGAAATGATCAATTGTCTCCACATGGCACTGTCTAACTGTTGATGCGAATGCTACGAAAATTATTTCAATAAAAATTTTATTTATATGAAAACAAGTCAAAATACTTTACAAACTGAAACAGGAGTCAAATTTTTAATTCTTTAATAGTGTAATGTTTAATGGTTTAATCTATTTATTTTTTTTTCAAAATTATTTGCAAAATGTAAATGTAATAGCGACACATTTGACAAAACAAAATTAAAGAGTAGGGGTTATAGTGATAATGGATCCAGTGTTTCCCACTGCACGATATTAAATTCTTATTTCTCACTCGTGATCAACCAAAAATAAGAAAATTATTGAAATAATTATGTTAAAATAATATATTACTATACCCAATATTTTTCGGTATGTTATAGTATAATAAAATAATATAATATTATATTATGTTTTTTTATGTGTACTTGTGTAAATATTATAACGTACACAAATAAAAATGAAACTATTAAACTAATATCAAATTAGTATTTAGTAGATGTAGGTACCTATATAAAAATGAAAAATGATGAAGACTACAGAAGACATAATGTCGGTATGTATAATATTTTAGTTTTTACCAATCTATAGGTGCATACTTAATTATTTTAAATTAAACCATTGGAATTTGGTTTGTCTTGTTTGTGATAGCCGATGACCGATAGGACTTATAAATCGTTGTTCCGATGGATGTTTTACATTATATAGAAACTAAAAATCATATTAAACACATTTTCGAGGTAGGTATATAATAAAATATTCATAGTAAATGTCCATTTTATTTATCTAATATCAATACAAATTAAATATTCAATTACCTATATTATATATTTATGTCTAGTGGAAACCCTATTAATAACTTGAACCTGTTTAATACAACCCTAGAAAAGTTAAATAATTATTTTTTAGATTAATACCTAATAGTTAAATTTATAATATTAATAATTTCTTCTTTATCATTTACGGATTTATGCCTCTTATATATTATTATCTTATTTTCTTATTATATATTAGTTTATTACTATTAATATTTTATGTAACATATTTACACATGTACTGTTATTGTTATATGTTTGAAAATTTTATATAGGTATTTTATTCCTTAAATAAACTATTATTATTATATAATTTGTATGAATAGTAAATACTGTCAAAAACTTGTGTTATATTTTTCTATACATACCTACAGGCTACAGCTCCTAATAATAACCTACTACAAACTATAATATACAACACTGAAAAAGGGTATTTAAAAAAAAAAACGTGACATGAGTATGATTTTATTTTTGCACCCTTTCCTAATATCCTGTCTTGTTTACTTATTTTATTATCCATAATAAAAAATGTCTTGCAATCATACTATTCATCATGACGTCATGCATTCATAATGAGTAATAAGAAATGACTAAAATGAAACATTCAAACGTATACAAATACCGTTCTGTGATATGTACACGGAATAAGAGTAAGTAATGTATAATAATATGAGGTTTGAGTTTATGACTGTATGTGTATATAAATTGTCTACAAAATGATACAATATAAATTTAATTTAATAAAATATTATTTCGTAACTACTATTAGGTATCTAGGTGTAATGTAATTTTAAACACCAGCCGGTCATTACAACTAATTAATGGGTACCTATGTAAATTGCGGTCACTGGTCATAAGCAATTGTTTTTCAGCACCGTACTAGCGTCCAGCAGCAAGTGTTTATATTATTAGGTATGTATAGGTGATAATATTACTGCCTATATAGGTACATATCACAGGTACTATTTACCTATTAGTTTTATAAATACGCATTTATTAGCTGATTTAGCATTTTGAACAAAGCTGATGCCCTGATGGAATTTCTATAACGGCTCGCCTATAGTGACAATATGCGTATAAAAAAAAAACAATACCAAACGTACATAACAATATAACATCTAGGTAATTTAAACCTAATCTATACCCAATTTAAACTATTAAATAAGCATTTACATCGACTAACTGTACGTCCTTCATATCAGTCATTGTATTGAACATAAAAAATGTACATTATAACATTATTGCATAATGCATATAGCCGCATAGGTATATACAGGAATTTAAGATATATCAATATTCTATACTATAACAGTGGTCCTTAAACTTTTGACTAATGTAAAACACCGATCCCTAATGAGACTTTTAGAAATTACGGACCCCTAATCAATTCTCTTTCAAATGCCTTTTTTTACAAAATATTCTGAAGAATGAAGATATCAAAAAACTGTAAAGGTCAAAATTGCTCCGAAAAAATAAAGTATGTAATTCAAATTCAATCTCAAAGACAGTAGTTCCTATTTAAGAAATTTTTATTTTACTGCACATACATGGACAAAAATAGTTAAAAATTGAAATTTATCTAAAACTCGTGTATTTATATATCCTGTATAGGCTGTATGCAGTAAAAAAAAAACGAATCAAATTTAATGTTATGCGTTTGAAATATTTCCTATTACTTTTAAAATTGAACAGACGGTCTATAATTAATAGTTTAGGTATACCACGAGTGTGATCCTCGCATAAAAATATAAAGTACTAAAAATATCCAATTCTTCCATCTGAGTATACCTAACACTTAAGTTATTTAAATCTACAACCGTATTGAAATAATAAAATAATTGAATGATAATGATTATTACCACCAGTGCAGTGGATAACATAAATACAGCATAACAGAATATATTTCACCACGAATAAATGATTGTATTTCTATATTATGAAAATTATATTTTTGATGAAAATTCGGCCGAAGGGAACGAACGGAAATCTCCTGAACGGAGATGATTTGTCAGTCTAGGATATATTATATTTAAATATTATCATATATTCTATTTTGAAACAAATTCAAACATTTTAGTATAAAAGTTTCAAGATCTTACGTTTAGTAATTTTTTAAAAATAACAAAAATCGAAAATTATATATTAGTAAAACGTTATTTTACACGTGTATATTTATTTCAAATTAAAATTAAAACTTTAAACACTCGTAAAATTTTTTAAATTGAACAATCCTCAAACTTTTTTATAATTATTCTAAGCTTAACTTATGGACAGTATTACATTTTCGATTCTTAGCTTTTGATAGTAAAATATTTATAAATCTTTAACTACCAAATAGTGAAAAATATTCATGATTTTGACGAATTTTTGTCAATATTTGAACTTCAAATGCTAATAAGAAAAAGTTGTGCATATGTATTTTTATAATTTTTGAATGAGAGTTAGAACAAGTTATGTGGACCCTTCAATTAAATTTTCAAGTAATTTTTCCCAGCTAAATTTTTTTTATCAACATTTATAAAAAAAAATTGAAAATTTCAATTGTCTATAAATAGCTCAAAAAAAGTCAAAATGTTTTGAAAATCAAATCACGTAAAGAAAATGGAAATCTAAATAACAGGTAAAATTTTCAAGTATTTACGACTTATACTATTTGAATAACAACAAATATCAAAAATCGTTTGAGGCTAAATCGTTATTTAACGCGGTTTTGTAAAAATTTAAATTTCAAACACTCATAAAAAATTTTTGTCTGAATCCGGTAGAGCTTTTTTTACAGATAATTGAAGAAAAATGTATGGAAAACCTTGTACCAAATTTTCAAAACTTAGTTATAAAAGAAAAAAATTTTACGATTTTTCAAACCACAAAATTACTTGCAAATTTTCGCAATTTTGACATATTTCGTATAAATTCGAACTTTAAGCACTTATAAAAATAAATTGTGACTAACGATTTCGGATTTTTTTTTATCACTTTGAGAACAACTTATAGGAAACCTTGCATTAAATTTTCATGATTTTCTGGCCGGCCAACAAATGTTTATCGTTATTTTTATCGTTAAATACCAATCAAAATAATATGTTTCATAGTAAAATCGCTAAAAAAATAAATTGTGCACTTCCTTTTAAAATGTTATTGTATTTAAATTTTATATAAAAACATAAACCGTAACAGTTTTTTTAAAATACTTTGTCTAATATCTTAATACATGAGTAGAGGTTGCATTTCTTTGCTGTTCAACATAGAGCATTTATGACTGCCAAACATTTTTTATCGTTATTTTAAAAAAAAAATACTAAAAAAAATTAAAAATTTCAATTGTCTATAAATAGCTCAAAAAAGTCTAAATTCTTTGAAAATTTAACTGTGTATGGAGAACGCTAATATAAACATTTGGTGAAAATTTCAAGTATTTACATCTATTAGTTTTTGAGTTATAGCAAAATAAAAAATTCGATTTTGTCGAAAACTGGTTTTGCGTAAAAAATCCCGTTTTTTCCGTTATTTTTTAGGGTTTTTCCCGACTCATTCAAAAAATAGGTATTGAAAATTTTTAACTTTTGACCCCCCAAAGTACCAACTAGATTCGATTTCCTTTTCAAAGAGGGGCTGAAGTCAAAAATTGAAGCATGTTACTGCCCCAAACGTTGTCGTCAGACACACAAAAAAAAAAAAAAACCGGTGATATTGAATTGAGTCCATGCTACTTTTATGTGTTTGAATTGAGTCCAGCTTATTATCTTAATATTTTTGAATTGATTCCGTATAGATAAAATGTAATAACTACCTACACAGTAAGATTTACTCAAAATTAAATGTTTTTTTACATTCGAAACATTCAAATATTTGTATTCTTGAGAAAACTCTTTTGGGAAAATAGTCTGATACATATATAAAATTAAGAAGCAAAGCAAAAAGACCATGTAAAGAAACGTTAGAAAAAGAAAAATTTTTACAGGAGCAGACAATCAAATATATAAATATGCAAATTTGGAGATTTGACTTTTTAAAATCTGTATGTTTTACCAGCCACTATTTAATTATTAACATTATTATATTACACATAATTGTTATTATTATTTTAAAAACAAAATTATATCACACATAATTATTATCAATTTAAAAACATTATTATTATTATTAAAAACAATGTAAGCAATCAATAATAGGTTGAAAGGGACTCAACTCGAACAACCTAACAATATTGGTCGGACTCAACTCCAATAACCCAAAAGTATTTGTGGGACTCAATTAAATATTTGGGACTCAATTCGATGTCAGCCAAAAAAACACACATCATTGTAAAATCAATACATTCTTCACTCCGTTCAAAATCTAAAATAATAATTTAATATATATTATATAGGTATACCGTTGTAACTTTTTTAACTTAAACATTAATTGATTTCTTCGAAATGTTTCAATTATCCTTAAGGTATTTAACATTTATTTTTATATTACGTCTTTAAATTACTAAAAAATTGATGATAACCTAAAGGCTGAAGCTTAAAAGCATGTATACACTATACATTATATACATATTATATTTGTCATTGCTTTCGAATTAAAACTGACAATATAATATCTAATACAGCATTAATAAAAACAAGCTATTTAAAGATTATATGAATATTATATAAAATATTCATATGAAAAAATAATCTTAGAATTTAGAGTGATTAAGTCAACCATAAAAGGTTTTCAATCATTAAAATTTATTTTTAACTTAACCTAGGTACAAATTATGAATATCCTATCAAAAATACTTTACTTTTTTTTGGAATTTCCAGAAGTTCCTGTCAAAATATTTCTTTAATGGCAAGTTAAACGGAGGTAGATAAATATAAATTGTATATAGGTAGTAGGTACTATACTACTCACTATCTTTGACAGACATTTGGTCCAACAAATTAAGTCCAACTGTAATTTTTTTCCAACAGTAATAATTTTCGTCTTCATGTTTTTAGGTCCCAGCTGTGTAAAGGACTTATCGTGTCCAGTCAAATATGGATTTAACCTATGAAGAAATAATGTAATTTGATTTTTAACCCATCCTTTATTACTGATTAGGAATATCCTATAAAATATTTGAGACTTCAAAATAATTATAATATGCCATTTTAGATTCTGAACAGAGTGATGAATGTATTGATTTTACAATGATGTGTTTTTTTTTTTGTGTCTGACGACAACATTTGGAGCAGTAAAAATGCTTCGATTTTTGACTTCAGCCCCTCTTTGAAAAGGAAATTGAATCTAGTTGGTACTTTGGTTTTTAATTTACTGTTTTATATTTTCCTGAGATAAGACTGTTTAGAAAAATATCGTTCCAAGAATATATTAATCCTTGCAAATACTATTCTTTTGAAGTATCTTTCCCTACAAGAAATCTAGTCCGGATAATTATTTACCTGAAAAATACGGTTCTATATGAAAACTTTCCTTGTGTATATGCGGCCCCGTTTTTTGATGAATGTGTTATGGGCTTTTTTTTCCAAATATCCATTTTTTCATGAATATTTTTTTGCGCGTATTTTGTCTATCTTAGACTGCGACGATGAAAATAAATACCTATTATATAAAATAATATTGAGTTTTGTATTAAATTTTGAATAGTGAAAAGAAAATTCCTGTCAGATTTTGCATGAATCATTCAACAACATACACAAAGTTTGCGCAAAAATGGTGCCATAACTGCTAACTCCAGAATAAAGGGAATCAAAAAAGAATATTTAATATAGCAATACCATGTTAAACCATAAGTCATCACCAGGGAACGGACTTTAATGCCATAAAAAATAAGAAAAATTTCCTACAAACATACGACTTAATACCTTAAAAAAATGCTCAAATAATCAACTTTTTTTAGATTCTGAACGGAGTAATGAATGTATTGATTTTACAATGATGTGTGTTTTTTTTTTGTGCCTGACGACAACATTTGGAGCAGTAAAAATGCTTCGATTTTTGACTTCAGCCCCTCTTTGAAAAGGAAATCGAATCTAGTTGGTACTTTGGGGGGTCAAAAGTTAAAAATTTTCAATATTTTTTAAATGAGTCGGGAAAAACCCTATAAAAATAACGGAAAAACGGGATTTTTTACGCAAAACCAGTTTTCGACAAAATCTAATTTTTGATTTTGCTATAACTCAAAAACTAATCGATCTAAATATTTGAAATTTTCATCAAATGTTTATATTAGCGTTCTCCATACACAGTTAAATTTTCAAAGAATTTTGACTTTTTTTGAACTATTTATAGACAATTGAAATTGATGCTATGCTATGCTGGTGAGGACCTTATCTCCAATTAGAATTGTAAATAATTAAGTCATAATTATAAAGAAAAAATATAATGAAATAAAAGTTCTTAAACTTCATCCACTTCTTTGTCGCAATCATCGCCAATAATAAGAATAAAGAACTTAAAACTTTTCGTCACGTGAAATTGATGGCCCATAAAAAAACTCAAATCGGGGACAACTAAATACGACTAATAATACATTAAAATAATCTTGCTTAATCTACATAAAATATTAAATAAAGCGTCAATGACTACATTGAGCTACGAAACTTTATAGATATAATTGGTGCGGACAGTTTCTCTTGAAAATCAACTTCTATTTATCTCAAAATTCAAATATTTCAAACAGTTAAAACTAAATAATAAGTGTATTATATTTTTTTTAAATAAATAACAGCGTACAATACTTAAAAATATTTGTATGTTTAAATTATTTATTAAAAATATACATTTATCAATTATTGATATGTTATAAAAATGTTTAAAATTATAAATGAAAGTTATTATTTTATTCTTTGTTTAAATTATCTAAAAGATTTACGTATATTATAATTATTTTAGATTCTGAACGGAGTGAAGAATGTATTGATTTTACAATGATGTGTGTTTTTTTTTTTTGTTTTTTTTTTTGTGTCTGTCGACAACATTTGGGGCAGTAAAAATGCTTCGATTTTTGACTTCAGACCCTCTTTGAAAAGGAAATCGGATCTAGTTGGTACTTTGGGGGGTCAAAAGTTAAAAATTTTCAATATTTTTTAAGTGAGTCGGGAAAAACCTTAAAAAAATGACGGAAAAACGGGATTTTTTTACGCAAAACCAGTTTTCGTCAAAATCAAATTTTTATTTTGCTAAAACTCAAAAACTAATCGATGTAAATACTTGAAATTTTCACCAAATATTTATATTAGCTTTCTCTATACACAGTTAAATTTTCAAAGAATTTTGACTTTTTTTGAGCTATTTATAGACAATTGAAATTTTCGACTTTTCTAAGTTTTTTTTTCTTCAAATGCCGATAAAAATTTTTTGGGTGGCCAGAAAATCTTGAAAATTTAATACAAGGTTTCTTATAAGTTGTTCTTAAAGTGATAAAAAAAAATCCGAAATCGTTAGTCACAATTTTTTTTTATAAGTGCTTAAAGTTCAAATTTATAAGAAATATGTCAAAATTGCGAAAATTGGCAAGTAATTTTGTGGTTGAAAAATCGTAAAATTTTTTTCTTTTATAACTAAGTTTTGAAAATTTGGTACAAGGTTCTCCATACATTTTTCTTCAAATATACGTAAAAAAACTCTACCAGATTCAGACAAAAATTTTTTACGAGTGTTTGAAATTTAAATTTTTACAAAACCGCGTTAAATAACGATTTAGCCTCAAACGATTTTTGATATTTGTTGTTATTCAAATAGTATAAGTCGTAAATACTTGAAAATTTTACCTGTTATTTAGATTTCCATTTTCTTTACGTGATTTGATTTTCAAAACATTTTGACTTTTTTTGAGCTATTTATAGACAATTGAAATTTTCAATTTTTTTTTATAAATGTTGATAAAAAAAATTTAGCTGGGAAAAATTACTTGAAAATTTAATTGAAGGGTCCACATAACTTGTTCTAACTCTCATTCAAAAATTATAAAAATACATATGCACAACTTTTTCTTATTAGCATTTGAAGTTCAAATATTGACAAAAATTCGTCAAAATCATGAATATTTTTCACTATTTGGTAGTTAAAGATTTATAAATATTTTACTATCAAAAGCTAAGAATCGAAAATGTAATACTGTCCATAAGTTAAGCTTAGAATAATTATAAAAAAGTTTGAGGATTGTTCAATTTAAAAAATTTTACGAGTGTTTAAAGTTTTAATTTTAATTTGAAATAAATATACACGTGTAAAATAACGTTTTACTAATATATAATTTTCGATTTTTGTTATTTTTAAAAAATTACTTGACGTAAGATCTTGAAACTTTTACTTAAATGTTTGAATTAGTTTCAAAGTAGAATATATTACAATATTTAAGTATAATATATCCTAGACTGAAAAATCATCTCCGTTCAGAATCGTTTTTCGTATACAATGATACCTATCATTGCATTCAAATTTAACCTTCCCTAGTCCGAGGTCCATCCCACCCCCTAATGTACAGCAGAGCGATACTCACTTACCCACTTTTTTTATTTTATCTTACTATTTATAATGTATTGAACTCAAACTATTATATACCCCACGACACCAAAACAAGCTTTATGCTTAAAGGGAAGTTACTAACATTATTTTGTAAATTTATAACTATAAGTGTAAATTTGAATTATTTGCTAAATAAATTATTGTTATTATTAGTAGTAGTACTATATATATATTATATATATCAGTTAAAATATGATTAACGTTTAAGGCTGAAACATCAATATTTCCACTTCAGAGGTTTATACCACATCAGCAATAGAGTAAATAGGTCACACTATGAGCAATTTTATCAATTTCAACATCAGCAAATAAAAAACTTACTATCTTATTTCTTTGTTAATATCGATTTTAATGAAAGCGATAGTGATATTTTATCATCACTTACACAAAAAGATCAAAGAAAAAAATCTTATATAAGTTGATATAATATATCACAGTGTAAAAGTAGACAAAGCTATAATGGCCATCACACTCGAACCTATTGTACTTTCAGTACTGCTACTTAACTGCCCTTTTATGTGGGTCAACTCGCCCATAAACTTCTCCAAAATCATCAGACCTTAAAAATGCATCTTCCACGAAGGAACGCACTCCGTCAACTATAAAGGATGAATATACAAACAACTGAGGCACAAATACATCAATATTTCAAGTAGAAAAATCTCAACAACCATCGCCATTAAACTCTACCGCCAATCACAAAGACTATCAAAAACAATCAGCTATCTGCTATCAAATTAACAGAAAGTCACCAATGATTTTAACCAAATCCTACTTCTGTAAACGAAATGAAATCTTTCTACTCAAATTCTTCAATTCATTTTAATGTATTATAAACCCTGGAAAATGTTTAGATTCTTAGTAGTGCGATGAATGTATTAATTTTACAATGATGTTTTTTTATCTGTAAACACAATAAGTAGTTGAAAAATTGATTTAAGGGTGATTTTGAAAAGCAAAGTAAAAAATTCACAGCATTTTTTCAAAATAGCCCGGAAAACAGTAAAAAAAATTACGCAAGAATGAATAAATGTAGATACTTGAAATTTTCTTTAAATATGTTTGTATTATCATTTTCTATACATGATGCAATTTTCAAAATATTTTATCTTTTTAAAGCTCATGATAGATATTTTTAATAATCAATAATTTTTTGTTTTATTTCTATATAGGTGGATTCCCTGGGTAAAATGCTTAGAATGTAATTAGAATTTCTCATAAGTTGTTCATTCACCACTTAAAAATATCAAAAATGTATATTGTATATAGTCAAATATGTTTTTGTAAATGTTTAAAGTTAAAATTCACAAATTTTTTTGTAGTTGATAATTATTAATATTTAATTTGAATATTAATTTATTAAACTTACAATTTTTATAGCTAAGGCTTAAAAATTTAATACTAAATTTTTCATAAGTAATTCATACTGAAAACAAAAAAATCTAAATAATATATAATTATGCAATATATTTTTTTTATAGACTAGTCTAACGAAATTCTTTATTTAAACGATAAATAATAATTTTAATATGATTTTGTTATAATTTAAAAACATTATGAGTGTGAACTTAAACTTTGACGTATAACTGTATAAGTATTATATTATTATGAATTTTACTATAGCAATAACGTATATTATAACGTAAACAACATTTTTAATTTCTTTTAATATATTATTAACTATTTATACTATGAAGTATTTATCTATTTTTACTGTTTAACGTTATTTACAGAAATATGTTATTATATTTTGAGTAATATTAGTTGATATAATATGCCATGTGGTATAAATATATATTATTATAATAGTTAAATACTAATAAAAAATAATATGATAAATGCAATATTTTCGGAAAAAATATATCAACCTACCGTGATGTAAAAAGTAAAATAAATGACTTTAATAGTTTAATAGCTATATCAAAAAACATACTGCGAAATATACATAGTGATATATAGACAGGTAGACCGTTTCTACTTAGAATTGTTTTTCATGTACAATGGCATATCGTTGAATTCAAATTTAACACATCCATAACAGTGACCCACTCGACACCTAATGTACAGCAGAGTGGTATACTCAGTCGTCTACCTTTTTTAAGGATTCTGAGGGATGACTTGGCCCCGGGTTGTGAACATTTTGAATACCGTTATTTTTCCACGCGTATTATTGTTCAATTTTGTTAACACATATATCATAATATTTACGTCGTTCGCGCAATGAGTTTTACACACATGCAAAACGTGCAGCGCTATCAGTCGAGAAAAATATATCGTAATGATACAAATCACAAGCGCGTGTACAACTGTTTATGTACAGTATACCAATAATTTATATCATTACCTTTATAAATACATATGATACACGCATGTGAAATAAGCGTTATCGTTTATAATATTATAATTATTATTGTTGTGCGTGTACGCGCGGATGGGAAATTCGGCGGAAGCGGTTTGCGTCGGTGTGGTGGGGAGGAGCTTCGTTGCCTATCTCCGTGCACATGATAATATATTATTATAGTATTAGCCTAGTATTATCTGCAGTGCTAAACCGTGGAAAACACGCCTCACACAGTTTCCGCCGACCTGCAACGAGTCGCTCTCGTCGCTACAGCAACAACCGTCGCTGTCTATACAAAAAAAAAAACACAATATTATAGTATATGGGTACGTCATATTATTACGATATACACGCGTATACTCTACCTGTACCTGTGTCATACTTATACATCACGCTATTCTCATCTCAACGCAAAACGACAAGCGCAAACAGTACTGCCGCCGCCGCCGCCGCCGTCGCAATCCCAACACAATACGAATTCGCGCGGTCCCGTCAGCGGTCGTCGCGTGCCACATATATGAAGTTTTCCAAGACTGTGGGCAACAGCTGGCACAATGTGCTCGACACACTCCAGCCAGGAATACCTGGTGGCGCCATCGAAGGACGGTATGGACGAAACGAGCTACATACTCCAGCAGCGACGGCGTCAACAACAGGTTAATGATCAATTATATATTTTAATTATTAATTATAATATACCTATTACCTATGCACAATAATATGTACGCACGCTTGTGGCATATATAATAATATTATATTTACGTTCGAGTGGCATAAAATATCATATCGTATTTTTATATATGATTCTTGAATTTCTTTTACATTATTTCATTACATTATTTACTTAACTATGCCGTCCGATTCATCCCCACGTCAGGTTTATGTGTATAAAAAAAATTATTATTTAAAAAAAACTAATTCTATTGTGCTTTAAACTTTGGACATGCTACGGGCATGAAAATATGAAGGGTTACCGACGTTACCGTTTACATACACTGACACGTAATTGAATCATTAATTACTTGCGACTATTCACTGCAAATAAATGATAAATTATTTTCCAATGCAAATTGCAACGAAAAGAACAATATGTATAGAGAAAAACTCTACAGAGCTCGTTATTTTTAAAGCTCACCTAACCTTCTACTGAAATATATCTAATTGCATAACGAATGTCAAAAACAAAATTTCTCCCTCAATACCTATGTTTAATAATCTAAACTAATAATAAAAGGGTCCGTTGGAAGTATAGCTGTTGAGAACGGTAGAATGTATCATATCAAACTGATATATTCTAAAGCCGTGGTGTAAATATTGGACAAACATCAAAATTTTAAGTTAAAATAATTTTTATTTTATTTTCATCTTAAAAATCTTGTTTGTTTTTAACGTTTTATTGCTCCTTGCAGGTGTTGGCAAGTCACGTGCTATTTATCACCTATATCAATCTATATTTTTGCATACTTAATAAATATGTTTTAGAAGTACATTTTTATTACTATGGTTGACTTATAACTACTATTTAAAGTACTCGAGTGAAAATAGTATCAATATGATAATATTAATCATTGTGCATTTAAAAAATTTGAATCACTGACATATGAATATTGAATAGGTTAGGATTTATAAATTAATATCTTATTTAATCTTTTAAAAATGTTAACGTATATATTTAGTAATTATTATAAATGTACCTAGGTGCTAACTGCTAGGTACCTATATTGAATAACTAAATACCCACTGTACCTATACCAAAATAACTTCAAATAGGTATCAATTAATTTAATTTTAGTTAAATAATTTATAATATTCATTTTTATATTGCGTATTTAATACAATTATAAAAATAGAAATAAACAAAAGAAAATATTACAAATTTATGAATTAAATTATTCATATTTCACAGTATTTTAGATTTTTCTTTGTACCTAAACATGTATTCACTTGGTAAGATAAAATAATATAAATAGATTAAATATAAATTTTTGGGCTGACATGTATTGCAATTATCTAAAAATCTAATACAAATAATAAAATATTATTTGGACTTCAAATATATATTATATTATTCATACTATGTAAGTTCCCAATTCCTTTTAATGAAATTTAAAGTTATTTTTTTATGTATAGTTATATTTTTATATTTTATACATATTACATATATGTCATAGTTTCGTAAATAATAATGTTCAAAAAATATTTTTCTGATAAAAATAAGTTTTAATTTAAATGTAATATCGGGTTAATTAATAATTTAGGAAAAAATGTTCGCTAAATATTATGTAAATTTTATATTTTCATATAAAAATCTATAATAGGTACATGCCATAATTTGTACAAATTTAATGTAGGTAGACGCATAAATTACTTTGTCTTATTGGTTATTAATATTTACTTTAAAAGTAAGTATAAAACTACTAGTAATATTATGTAGACATAGTTTATTAATACGTATTTAATAACTCACTACGGATACAAAATACAAAATAATATATTGTAATTTTGGTATTTTATCCATTACTGTACGAAAAAGTTTTTATTGTTCTATAATTATTTTATAAATTATTTAATAAAATTCAAACACTTGATAATTAAATATTATAATATATTTATTCGTTAATTCTATAAAAAATTAAACATAATATTATATGGTACACATATAAACGCTTACAAATTATAATCTAACTAAAGCCAAGGTCGGCCTCGGTTAACTGAAAACGGTTGGTCGGTATTTGGTTAATACATTTTACAAGTTAGTTTGCCTTCAATGTCAGTACTATTCATTGATTCCGATAATAAGAATTGAATTAAATAAGATTATAACTAAATAAATATTATTATACTAATATTTAATGATTTCGGAAAACACAACATTTCTAAACTTTTATAAAAATTGTCGATACAATGATTAATGATTATTCTTTAATATATGATGTATTTTCTCTTGTAATCTTTAAGTACAATTTGATACTTTTCAGTCTTTGATAATAATTTATTGATTTTTATATAAAAAGTTGTTAACACTAAATTGCAAATAATTGTTCATACTGTATGAACATTGAACAGATCGGATTTCAATAAAATTAAATATTTATATAGATATATAGTCTTAAAGTATTAAAAATTGATTGTTTTAATATAGATACCTAAATGTATTAAGAGGATGCCAGCGCACTGTTTGTTTTCTCTCTAGCCCACGCGCAACATAGACAAAACGCATTTACGCAGTCTGAGTAGAACTCGCTCAATTTTGGTTCTAGAGTAAATATATCTATTATAAAATTAATTTTTGATAATATTTCTGAGTACAAGACGATGAGTTTATTTAAAAAAAATTAAAATTTTGAAAAGTCAAAGGTTATTTAAAAATGTTGTAATTTATAGCTATTTCTAAACGATATAATTAACGTTGTATTGGGAATAATGGAAAATACTCATCGTCTTGTACACAGAAATATTATCAAAATTAAATTTTATTTTAGGTGTATTTACTTTAGAATTAAAATTGAGCAAGTTCTACTCAGACTGCGTAAATGCGTTTTGTCTATATTGCGCGTGGGCTAGAGAGAGAAAACAAACAGTGCGCTGACTTCCTCTTAACAAAATTTTATCTTAATATTCATACATTTTCAATAAGAATGGGTACCTATATTTTCAAACTATGTGATCCTCCAACTCTAAGCATGGTCAATGATCTATTTCTTCAAATTTTGATTTTTGAGATTTATAATTACTTATATTTAAGACTCAAAGTCCATATTTTCAAATACTTTCATATTTTAAATCACTTATAGAAAAATCGAAAATTTAAAATCTATGAATTGTTCAAAAATTTTCAATCTATATAAAATACTAATAAATAAAATTGTTTAAAATTTCAAATATCTACAGTTTTTCGTTTTTGAGTTATGACTAAAAAACAAAATTGATCTTATAATCGAATACTCATTTACATAAAAATTCCTGTGTTTTCTTTATTTTGAAAAGTACTAGACATTTTTCATTTTTGAAACCCAAAATACTAACTGAATTCAATTTTATACCAAAAACCATCCACAAAATTGAAAATCAAAGCATTTTTACTGTCCCCTAAGGTTATGAGATAGTAAAAACACACACGTAATTATTGTAAAATTAATAAATGTGTCGCTCTGCTCAGAATCTAAAATTATATACTTAAATATATAAATTATCGATAGTAAGATCATTTCGATATTTCACTTTTTACAAATAGTTGAATTTCACATGCATGCAAATATGTAATGTAGGAGTACGTTTAATTATTAAATATAAAATTGTTCAACAAAATTATATTTATGTATTATAATTTATAATAATTTATAATATAATTTTCCAAGTAATTTTACAAAATATTCTTTTATACCATTCAGATTTTAGATAATGAATTGAATATATAAGTACTATGTTGGAGTATTTAAATATTTTTATTTATTATGTATAAAATTTTATACAATTTATAACTATACAGTATGCAGTAATAGTCAATAGATTCAATAAAGAATATATATAATATAAATACGATTTTCTAAATAATAAAAATGTAAAGTATAGTTATAATTCAAATAAATACCTACGCTGTTTAAAACAAAAAAAAACGTTTTATTCAAATTGATCCATTTAAATCTTCTGAACCACACTTATTTATGTAAACACCATTTAATATACCTATTTTAAGTATTTACTATTTACAAAACCATTTACTTCATCCCATGATATTGATTTATTTACTTTTATATAGTTAGCTCATTATTCGGTATTTAAATGTATGCTATATGCCTGTATGTAATATCTAATAGATTTCTATTCCATATAAATATATTATCAATATAGCATAAAATAAAAAATTTGGTTAGTATTTTGTGACATTGATAAATCGGACCTGCAACCCTATTAAACAACGTGTTTTCTCTTTTGTTTTTAGAACCTATAATATTTTGGTCAAACAAAAATTTTTTTCGTCTACTGTATTCAGTATCGGCGTATCGTATATATGACTATTAAAAGTATAAAGCATGATAATTCGATAAATTATATCTTGCATAAAAATTAAGAATCAATGAAAAACATGACGTTAAGGAATTAAATAATTTTTATTTTTGTTTAATTCAATTAAATATTTTCATTTAATTTTATTTGGAGTATTATATAATAATTTAATACCTAATTAGAAATGTATTATATTCGCTATTTGATGAATAAATTGGAAATGAAAAAAAAAATTAAAAATATTAATTACATTTTTTTAAACATTTATTAGTTTTCGAAATTACACATACAAAAATATAATTCAAATTAATATAGACAGAATAATTAATCTTTGAATATAGATAAATTGTTAAAAAAAGATTCATTATAGAATTTGAATGGATTTTAGTTTCCAAATAGATTAAAAACGAATTTCTAAAAAAAATGTATTTCTCTATATATTTCTCAGATAATATAATATTACAGTTTAAATAATTTAAATAATTTAATGTATTTTTTGTATTTTTAATACCAGTATCATATAAAAATATTAATGTGTAAGGTAAGTGGTACATAAAAAAGGGGGATTTTGGGATTTTGACAACCTCCACTGATTTTTTTTCTTTATAGAAATCTGTCAAAGCCCAAAGGTAGGTAATAGTTAAATTAATAAGTGTGTCCCCCCCTCAGGCACATATCCAAGGGGGGTCCATGGGATCTGGACAGTCCCCTGAAATCAGATGTATTTTAGGCTTTGATTGTACTATTTAACATAGTTATATTATTAAAACTAAAGTTATTCACAAATTGTATTATGAACTATATATATTTTAGATTCTGAGCAGAGGAATGAATGTATTGATTTTACAATAATGTATTTCTTTTATGTCTAAAAATACTTATTAAATTAATAAAAATTGAATATAGATATTACTTTGGGGAATCAAAAGTAAAATATTCCTAAAAGTAAATTTTATAATCAATGAAAACAAATAAAAATTCAATTTAATATCAAATTTTTGGATTATTATTATTATTATTTTTTTTTTGGTGTATCTTAATAACGAATAATCGTAGATACTTGAAATTTTCATCAAATGTTCATATTATCTTTTTTATTTACAATAAAATTTTCAAAATATACTATTTAGAGCTGTTTATAGGGATGAGAATTTTTCAATTTTTTTTCTTGAAATGGTAATTAAAAATTATTTGCTGTCAAAAAATACTTGAAAATTTACTAAAAAGCTCCTCATAGTTTTTTAATTTCTCAATTCAAAAATATCTACTATCTATAGTCATAAACTATTTTATAAGTGTTTAAAGTTAAAAATTTTGAAATTTACAAATTACTCTATTTTAGGAATTCATAATATTTTTTTCTGTATACCTAAGATTTGAAAATTTAATCCAATTTTTTTTTTCATTTTTCTACATGGAGTTAAAAAAAAAATCCTACCTGAAAACCAAATCAATTTTTAACGAGTATTTAAAGTTAGAGTTTTTATGGCATTTGATATTCACCTGCAAATAATATTATTTCTCCTCAAATATTTTTTGATAATTTGTTGTATTTAAAAAAAAATTAACAGTGGTCGTGGATGGTTGAAATTCCAAATGCGTATATTATCATTTACATTAAATGATACAATTTTCACATATTTTAACTAATTTTGAGCTATTTATAGGTATGAGCGTATTACCATTGAGTATATATAGTACTATATATACATGGTATTACACATTTTCAATATTTTTAGTTTTTTTTTGTAATTGTTGATAAAAAATAAACGTTGGGTCAAAATTCTTGAAAATTTAATGCAAGATTTCTCAATAAGTTGTTGTTATTCCCTGTAAACAAATATTAAAAACGTATAGGCACAATTTTTTTTTTAATATTATAAAATATGCATTTATACTTTTGAAGTTAGAATTTTGATGAATTTCGTCAAAATCACAAAAAAATACTAACTGTTTTGTTGGAAATTTATAAAAACTTTTCATTTAAGAAAATTGAATAAAGATTCCCTGATATCCATAAGTAATTAATACCATTAATTATAGAATAGTCTATACTCTATTCTAAATATATAAAAGCAATAATTTTTCATAGACATTTAAATTTCAAATTTGCATAAAATTAATTATTTAAACGGTAAATAACGGTATGTTAATAATTTAAAAACAGTTTTTGCGGGAAGTTAAAACTTAAAACATTTAGGTATATATTTATTTAAATTATTATACGCAATTTCATTTTTGATTTCTTTTAAGATATTATCTATTTATACTATGAACCTATGTCCTAAATGCAATATTTTCCAGAAAATTATATAAAAAGATACTAAAACTAAAAGTAAAATAAATTACTTTAAAAGCTAAATTAAAACAACATTTAATTTGGGGATATATATAGACTGTTGCGGCTCAGAATCATTTTTCATATACCATGGTATATCATCAAATTTTAATTTAACACACCCATACTTGTGACCTACTAGACATAAAATGTACAACAAAGCAGTACGCACTTGTTTACCTTTTAAAAAAAAATTGATTTGTGTTATTTTTTACTACTAAAATTGAATACTATTGTTATTGTAAGTACTATTATGCAGGTACAGTGACGACAGTATAGTTTGTCGTTGTTACCCGAACCATCGATCTGTTATTAGAAATGGTAAAATGTATATTGAATCTTATTATACTTTATTAAAATTGGAATTTTATTTCCCTTTCTATAAGATAAAAATAATTTAAAAAAAAAGTAACTTTACTTAGTTACTTAGATTCATTTATATTTTAAAATTAACTTTAGCTTAGTTATTTTTAAAATATTTTTTTAATTAAAAAATGGTTAACTTGCCCACGTTTGAAACATAAAACAGACTATAATTATTATTTATAAGTTAGATATAGTTTACAACGTAAACAATTATTTTTAATCAAATGATACAACAATTTGGGTTGTCATTGAAAATTTAATTCACGGGAACTATTTCTTAATGCATATATTTTGCATTCATGTAATTTGTTCAACTTTAATAATGTATAATTATAAAAAAAATAAGCATGTAAAATAAATTTGAAATTATATTATTTATGTCATACAACTCATTCAACAATATTCTTTGTAAGACTAAGGTAAATTTTAACTCGCCTGCTTGTACATTAAGCAAATCATATAAATATTTAAATATTCGTTTAATGTATAATTTTCAATTATTAAAGACTTAAACATTGTATGGTATGTAGCATATGATCAATGATAACATATTATGATGATTACTATATGAATCTAAAATATGTATCTTTATAAAAATTTACTTTGACAGGTTTAATTAATACATTTTTCACATATCTATTAGGTGATGGACGGAGGCGACAACCTCAAAAACTGTCCAAAGTTTGCGAGTTTCAATTACATCAACTCAATTATTGGTAGTGGTGTTATTGGTAAGTTGCATTTTTTTGTTGCAATTAAATACAAGTTTTCTAATTTATTACTAGTACTAAATAGGCATGATCTATTAGATATTTATAAATATAGATATTTCTATTTAAGTATTATTTTATAAGGGCAACTAATTGGTATTTAATATTTACTATAAAGTATATTTAGGTATTATATATTTATATATAAGGTACAAAAATAATAAAATAATAGAAAAATTTAGTTTATTTTTAGCTATAATACTATAAACCATATACATAGTATAATAAAGTATAATATATAGTAATGTAACATTAAAATTATACTTGTATTTTTTAATTTTATATTGACGATAAGCTTTGAAATATTCTATTGAATTAAATTTCATTTATAAATCATAAAATATAACTATATACCTTCTGTGTATACATTATATATCCATACAAAATGTGCGTTATCCGTTAAATTATTTTTAACAAAAATCGAGTTCTTAAACAACTCAATATCATTATAGAATTCACTAATTGAATAATATTATTAAATAAAATTTTGAATAATTTTAAAATACTTTGAAAAATTATATAACTTACCATTTTTATTTTTCATATTTTCAATGTATAGAATAATTTATTACCAACTATTTGTATTACTTAACTAAAAAAAAAAAATACAATTTTTGTAAAAACCAAAAAATTATAAAATATTTTATCATGGATTTTAATTTCTAATTTAATTCTTAAGCCTTACTTAATATATTCAAACAATATTGTCGTACAAACACCTAATTAATCATGCTTGTATGGACGTATGGATATAAATATCAAAATAAATCAGTTCAAATTTGTATGACACCTAAATGGGTATCTACTGTTTATGATGATAAATATGGCATGATTTCATTAAGTTAAATTAAGTTTAATAATACGAGGTCGTTTATTAACTAAGATCAAAAAATGTTTAAAAAAAATAAATGACATACTTTATTGTAAAATCAATAAAATGTCCATAGGTACCACAAATAGGTAATTTATTCTTGTATAAAATACATGAAATAGTGTTTAGGAGATTTTAAATACGAGTTACTAAGCGTATATAATATTTTATGATGATATTTTGTTTAAATTTGTCAAAAAATATAATTTTACCTAATTATATTTTCTATTAATATTTAAATATATATTTGTTACTTATTTTAAAACTTTTTGGGTCTTTCTTAGATAAAATATACTCGTATAATTTTTAAAATTTATTAAAGTTTATACAATTTACAAAATTAATTCTAAAAAATAATATTACATTTGAATTATATTTGAATATGTTTGAAATATTGTACATTTTTTTTTCTGTTATCGTATTAGTTTGTTAGTTTTTGGTAATATGACTTAAAATATTAGTACAACGACACAATGTTATTTAAAATGTATTTCGTATATTCACACGCATCACTACAGTTATTAAATCAATACATTTAGGTTATTTTAATATAAGTTTTTAACTATATGGTATAAATGTATAATAGAAAACAATATTATATTATTATTACCTATATATTAGAATATTACTTCCTTGATATTTAGAAACTATATTACACCGAAAGACACTATAAATCATTAATAAACTACAATAATTAAAGAGTTTAAAATAAAATTTAAAACACTATATAATATTTGGTGACCAAAAAAATATTCAATTGTATACATACTTTGATAAACACATCTTATGCAAACATTTCTAATCATCAAAAAAATATTAGGTATAGTAAGAACTTTTAAACTACTTATATTAAGTATATATTTTAACAAAAAAAGCACACCAAAACAAAGTAACAGCTAGATAATAGCTTCCATGATTTCTCGTCCTATTTAGAACCTTAAATATATTTTGTTTGTAAAATAGTCATCAAATACATATACATTTTTAATTATAAAAATATATGTATACGTATAAATACAATATTTTATATTAATAAAATAAATACGAATAGTTAAAATTCTTGTTAAATAAATATATTATGCTGAAATTTAAAGTTGAGGTGGTTACACTCTATAACGTCTATAATACATAAGTGGATTGATTCACGCATGGGCTTAGTTTTAGTTACATAAAAACTCATACTTACTGATTAAATTAAAAAAATATTAGCAAAGTCAATAATTATACTTATATCTTAGGTATTCTTATAAGTTATAAAATATGACACATATATCACTCCACGTGTCCCATCGATAAGAAGAACATAATTACTTTAAATTTATAATTGTACATATAATACATAATTTAATTTAATTTGTTTTAGGTATACCATATGCGTTTAATTTGGCTGGTGTCGGAATGGGAGTTATATTATTGGCATTGGTAGCGATTGTCACTGATTACTCATTAGTTCTTATGTTGAGGAGTGCACATATAAGTGGTTCTTTTTCATATCAATCATTAATGAAATCTGCTTTTGGCAGATATGGTTTCGTAGTTTTATCTTTTCTACAATTTATTTATCCTTTTATAGGTAAGTATCAATTAATAAAAAGAAAATTAAACATAAATAGTATTTTTAAATTTTTAAGTTTTAACTCAAGCTTAAAATATTGGCGTTATGATACAACTGTAACTAATTTCTGAATAAAGCTTAGATAGGATTATATAATTTTAAAATTTAGGTAACTCAAAATATAGATGGTAGAACAACTTATATTGTTCATTGTTATGATTTAACTACAAATTATGCATATAAAAATTAAATATCATACTTTATCTTAAAAACATAATTTTAATTTGGAAATTATATACGTATATATTGAAAAATTTATATTGTATATATATATGTATACAATGTTATGAATACTATTTTGTAAATATTTAAATTTTTTTATTTTCTTAATGATCAAGCTTTACCTTTTTAGTAATTATAAAATTAGAATAATAATATAGTGTATTGTGATCATACATGATGTAGTATTCAACTTAAATGCATCTAGGCAGTGGCGTGCCCAGGGGGGGGGAGGTTAGGGGTTATGTCCCCCCCCATTGACTTTTTTTGCTGACTTTCGGAAAACAAATTATTAGATATTAAAGTTGTTACTTTTTAGAAAGTCATTGCTTTTGATTATTAGTAATAAGTTATTGCTTATAAATCATATTTATTATAATATATATATTTTATTATAATTATATTATACTCATCCTCTCATTCTCTGCCTATTTAATTTTATGATGCAAGTTTTTGCAATTTCTCACGTTTTAGGATTTTATTTTTAATATGGTGTTTTAATGAACAAAATACTTAACTAAACTAAAATCATTATTACATAAATAGATTATTTTACAATAGTAATTAATTTAAAATATATAAAATCAAAGTACATAATATGTAACTTATTTCGTTTATTTTAGGAAAAAAAAGCTTTCTTAAAAGTAATACCATCGAGAATAAATAAATACAGAAAAGAAATGCCGGGTATACCTTTACCTCCCGATTCCCAAACCTATTATTACAAGGTCGGAAACATGGTTATTGCTGTAATTTTCTATGCAAATAATTTTGAAAATTTTTTAATTGTGATTAAAAGTTTAAAAAACGATGTTAATCCCTACCAGTATGAAAAAACTGAAACAACTTGTACAATATAAATATATATTATATAATGTAATCAAATGTGGTTTATAGTATTCATACAATTACACTTATCAGAGTTACCCATTAGTCTAAAAAACTTGGAAGAGTCGAATAGTAAGCTATTTAAACAGTATGAATACTGAATAGGTTTAGAAAAGCTGAAGATATTTTAACAAATATTCCTGGTCCAAACGAAAAAAAACTATAGATAAATGTATGAATATATAATTGAAAAAAAATAAAGGATATAACATATAAAACTATTAAATCTTACTAAGTCATGTTGGGTAAAGCAGATGTTTATTTAGATATAACACCTATAAATTATTGAGTTTTTTTTAATATACACTAATAACTAGTGTAGTAGAAGTAGAAAGTATTTTTTTTTTGTAGGTACAAACATATTTCAAGTAATAAAAGATTTAATTTTAATGAACATAATTTGGAAATATATTTAATTATTAATTTTAATTCAAAAAAATAATACATTCATCAATTTTTATATGACTTGTATTTTTACAGTGCAATTTATTATGCAATTTTTATGTATTTTTTGGTATAATTATACAGTTCTTGTGTGTTTTTAATGGAATTAAATCCGGTCTTTTCTTATAACATATATCCCCCCCCCATAGAAAATTCCTGGGCACGCCACTGCGATCTAGGGCGGTAATAATTCATGTTACATATTATTTTCATTTTAAGATTAAATGTCATAAAAATTATGAATAGGCAATTATGAGTAATGACTAGGGCTCGGATTTATATGTAAATACATATTTTTACTGTGACTTGATAAATTAATTTAAGTGAGTGATAAATTCGTTTCAAGAGATTTCTAATGAAATTAACTATATTTTATTTTACATATTTTTACATATTTTGCCATAAGTACATATTTTTACATATTTCTCAATAATTCCATTTTTTTCTACATATTTTAACAATTTGCTCATTTACGATTTTTTAATAATTAAATTGTGTAGGATTTTATTTTTCAATAGAGAAAATTTCTCATATTTCCAAAAGTACAAAATAATAATACCAATTATTGAATTTAATCTACGGTAGATATATAACTTACTCCTTCAGACATAATCAAAATAAAATACTGTCCAATAACATCAGTGGAAGCCGAAATATCATTTAGTCGGTATAAGGCAATTTTAGGACAATATCAAAGATCTTTTGAATTTCAAAATTTCAAAATGGCTGTTATCATAAATTGTAATTAAGATAATTAAAATTTTTATTTTTTTTTAGCTTTTTTTATTTATATTTTATAATTTGTAACACCTTTTTTTTATTAATAATTTTAATATTTAAAATATAATTTGTTTCATAAGAAAATCATATGGATATATTATGTAACTAAATATTAATAAATAAATCATATTAGTAAAATACATATTTTGATATTTTTAGCACATATTTATGTACATATTTTGCTAACGTAAATACATATTTTGATTTCATAAATACATATAAATCCGAGCCCTAGTAATGACTAATGACTATAGATAAATTCGTTAATGCTCTCAAAATATGTTAATAATAACAGTAATAATACTCATATAGGCTCTACGTAAATAACATACATTTGTAGGTCCACAACGTGTTTTCATTTATCACCAGCATTATGCAAAACTTAAACACTTTTATTTTATCGTTTACCTTCAAAAAAATGCTAACACATACGAAATATTTTTTGATTTACGTGCATAGTATATACAATAAAATTAAAAAGTTTGATCATAATATTGTCCGATTTGCCCGTCAAACCATATGTGATTAGTGTGGTAAAAATGAATGCACTGGAAACTTTCATATATATACTACTTACGTATTAATTTGATATTAGAATATAATCTACACCAATAGTGAGATATGGTGATAAAAATAAATTATAAAATATCATTAGAAGTGAAGTCTAACAAACTGTTTCCGCTAAGAATCGTTTTTGATAATATGCAATGATTTATAATTTAATTTAAATTTAACACATCCATTGATCCATTATTGTGATCTACTCAATAACAAAGTACAATCGAAACCTATGTGTATCATACGTCTATACTCGTACAACAGAGCAACTTCCTGTATTTTTTTTTTTTTTTAATTTACACTACCATGACGGCATCACTCATGATACTACGTCGTGTATTCATCTATCTCCGCTATCTTTCACAGTACCTCACACATACGTTAATTTATATATTGTTTTAATAGCCGATGTTATTATTATAATATATTTTTTGAAAAAAATAAAACTTTTTTTCATAATTCTATTTTTTTTTTATTTATAATATATATACATAAGTATATTCATGTATTTCCTTTTAATTTTAACCTCTGTTTTTTTTTTAAATTTTTATGGCAATAAATCTTTTTTTTTACTTATAATGATAAAATATGCCTAAATAATATTATATATAATATGTAGTAGTGAATAATATAAAACCAAAATTTTAACAAATTAGGACCATTTAAAGTTGATTATTAGGTACTAGGTAGTTTATTTTTTTTGTCCATATATGATATGTCATATGTATAATATGTATTTAAATTCTCGTATATACGTGCATATACCTATAATCCTTAATATATATTAGGCTTGAAGATTTGGATATTAGCCACCAGGCGTCAACGTTGTTCGAATAGAAAATAATATATAATAGCCAATAAATAATATAAGACCTATAATATTATTTCATTGTATTGCTTAGATCTGTCAATGATTAACAACTTTGATTAAACCTGTGTAAATATCGTATTTGAATGATTTTAAAAGCGTGTATATTGTGACCTAGTGTTTGTACAAATGTTATGAAATTATTTTACGCAAAAAAACACATTAATCTTTTAAAAAAATTGAACAAAAGTTATCAAGTCTAATACGTTTGTGTTTATAATTTAGTAATTTTATTAGTAAAATATAAAAAGACTTTTTAAGACTATTATAATATTATAATATTACTATTGCAATATTGCCAGTATTGCCACATTTCCTTGCTATACGCCAGCATAAAGTTCGGTGCCATTAGATTTAACTTCGTTTAATTATTTCAAATTCACATTGAAAACGTCAACATAGTTATGCTTTACATTATACACATTATAAATTAATATTGCTGTAAGCAAGCTTGTTGTGGGAGTAGGAAGGCCAATTACACTAATTTAATCAATATCTGTACTAGTATAGTACTTAGTGTAATACTAGTCTTAATTATAGACTAAAGTACCTATATTAGTTGTTCGTTATACTTAATTCATAACAATATTTTAAAGATATGCACTTATATAGATATAGTATGTAAAGATACCTCTTTAATATAACCTTAACCAATACTAAGTTTTGCTGATGATTTATTTAACTAAAATAATTTAAAGTTTTAATAATAATTATTAACAATTTAATCATTACTAACTATATATTAACCAACTATAAATTAATAAATATTTAGATATATAGCCAAGTATACTTACTAATTAATATTTATTTCATACATATCCATTATCCACTCAAAATTATAGGTACATAAGTAAAATAATATTTTTTTGGAATTCATGTACATAATATTATAATACTATTTAATACCGAAAGTTTAAATATACCTACTGCACATTTATATTATGATTTTTAAGTTTATTACAAACCAAATTATTTTTAATTTAACTTCATATCGTGTATATTTTTCATCACATTCTATATTATGAGTTATGACCAATACAAAATACGTATAGGTAATTACCTACTAATTATAGTAATTAATTTACATTGTGATGTAATATGTTATTTTAATAAAATATTTATTTGCAATAAGTAGATACGTATTGACATTAGGATTAGGTAATATAATATATAAATGTATTAAAATGTTTGTTACGAATTAAAAAAATATAAGATAAACTATAATATTCTATGTATATCAGTAGCTATAATGTTATATATAATAATATAATAATATATATAGTTAAATCATACATTAAGTCTGTTAAGCCTGTACTTAGTACCTACGATTAAAATTGTATTCAAATGTATCTTTTTACAGCGATGATAAGCTATAACATAATCGTCGGGGACACTGCAACAAAGGTCTTGATTCGGCTGTTTTCGTTGCCACATGACTCTATATTTGCCCAACGGTATTTCGTCATAGCAATGGCTACCATTTTTATCACGGCCCCTTTGTGTATGCTAAGAAATGTTGCAAGACTGGCAAAAGCATCTATTGTGTCGTTCATCATGGTTTTAGTTATCTTTGTGACTATAGTCATCAGATACGAATCTCTACACGAAGTTATGTAAGCCGTCACACTAAATTATATATCAGTATGTACGCTTACCTAACACTTGTACATAATTATTAAATTTCAAAAAAATTCCCCTGTCCCACTTTTTTAATTTCAACAGGTCCACAGTAACCAATGTCGGTAACATAAGCACATGGGACTTTGTTCGGCCTGGTGCGATTCAAGCTATTGGAATAATGTCATTCGGTAATATTTGCTCTTATCTATATATATTATTGTAAATATTGACTTATATGACACTATCGGACAAAATATTTGTCAAACAATACATATTCATAGTATAAAGGAAAACGAATTTTATATCCCAGAATATCAATTTCATTATGACAGTGTACATGACGCAAAATATAATGAGTGTATTTAGATATTAAAACTATCTAATATTATATGATTGATCGATATGCATAATATGGAACGAATAAAATTAAATATATATGTAACCAATAACCATTTCATTCCTTACAGATGATAGCAAATAAAAAAAATAGTTCAGAATAAATAACAAAATTAATCACTCATACAAAATATATTATTAAACGATAAAATTAAATAAAAAAATATTTTTGGTATATTTTATGTAATCCTTTATTTTATAATTAAATAGTAAATACTCTGACATAATATTTTATAAAAAAAATTAATTAGAAATTTCTTTTACCATAGTAATATTTTGCACATATATAAATAAATTCAGTCATTAACTACCTACATATGTATGACTATATACAGTATGTTTTCTTTTGAATGTAACACGAAATATTTCAGTTCAGTGACCTCAGATTGATATGGGATTTTTGGGAGAAGATATATAGGGAAAACCTAATTACACATTTTTGATGGTTTTCAAATTATAATATCTTTCAATGTACGCATGCACAATACAAGTTGCATTTTTTTAAATAGCAACAGGTGTTTTCAATACAAATTTCGGATAGTCGGAATTTTTTTAAATCATTTTTACCTCTTAACAATGACTCTAAAACTAAAATTGATTGAATGACAACGAGCAGATGTTTTAATTTGAATCATTGAAATTTTTCGACGATTATCCTATGATTTTAAAAATTTTCGTGCGATTCCGCATATTTTTTTCACTCATAATATGTTTTTAGACATTGAATAAATTAATTCTTTATTTTATTTGAAGTATACACTTATCTCAAATTTTGTTTTATGTACTAAGAATAGTGTAATCAAAGTGATATAACATTTGTAATTTCTATTATTTTTAAAAATAATGAATTAATGCCAATACTTATCTTAAAAATGGTTCAAAATTTAATCTGTCAGAATTCTCCATCATGCATAACTGTAGACGACGCATTGCTTCCATTTAAGTAGCTGCTAAAATATGTTCTTTTTGAATTTCTGCATAAGTATTTAAAATTTTATATTTAAATTATGTGGAATCACATGGAAATTTGTTAAATTATAAGATAATCGTTAGAAAATTCAATATTTAAATTAAAACATTTTCCCGTTGACATTCATTCAATTTTAGTTTTAGAGCCATGGTTAAGAGGTAAAAATGACTTAAAAAAGATTCGGGTTAACACCTGTTGCTATTTAAAAAATTGCAAGTTGTATTGTGCACGCGTCAACTAAAAGACATAAAAATTTGAAAATCATCAAAAAATGTGTATTTAGGTATTCCCTATCTTCTCCCAAAAACCCCATATCAATCTGAGGTCACTGGACTGAAATATTTCGTGTTACCTTTAAAAGAAAACGCACTGTATACACTAAAAACTAATCTAACTCGTATAATTATGTTTTTTTTCTTTTATTATTTAGGTTTTATGTGCCACCACAACGTGTTTTTATTGTACGACTCCATCGAAGGAGCAAGTCAAACTATTTGGAACTGTGTTACACACGTCGCTGTCTCAATATCATTCTTGCTTATGGTTGCATTTGGATTAGTTGGATATGCTACATTTGGTGATCTCACTCAAGGTATGTTGGTTTTTTTTTTCAAAAATGGATAACGCTGCATAAATATATGTTGTATTTACATTGTTAAACTTATAGGTGATTTGTTGGAAAACTATTGTTGGAACGATGATTTAATCAACATATCAAGGTTGTTGTTTTCATTAATAACGCTACTCACATTCCCGTTGGAATGTATGGTCACTAAAGCTGTTGTCGATCAAACGCTTAGGGGTGGCACCGATCCCATTCCAATGTCGAAAAATAGACATGCTATAATTACGATTTCTATTCTTGTGGCAACTTACTTTGTTTCCATATCTACTAAATGTCTTGGAATAGCCTTAGAAATAAACGTAAGTATTATGTACTTTTTATCGTAACTCTTAAGTTACTAAGAAAATTTTTTAAAATGTGATTATTTTATGAAAAACTTGTAGGTTCTACTCCCCTTTTTGGCTTTTTGACGATTTCTGTAGTTGTGATTAAAACAGACAGCTTCAACGTTACAAAAATATAAATTTATTTATACTTCTTTTGCAGGGTGGACATTTTTTAAATTTAAAAAAACATTTTCATAGTATATTTACATAATAATATTATAACATTTATAGCATTATAAATAATTTAGATTATTATCTATTATTAGGGAGTTGTGGCTGCAATTCCATTGGCATTTGTTTTACCAGCGGCTATTTATATTAAAATATCCAATGACTCGTGGAAAGAAAAGGTAATATCTTATTTATTTTATAATATTATAATATTAGCAAGGATGTATATTTTTGGATTTCAATCATATATTAAACAAAAATTCTTTATGGTTTAGCATTTTAAAGACAATCAAAGTATTGTAGATGTATAAATATACAAAAGATAAAATATTATTGTAAATATTGAATGCTTAATTTATTTAAATTTTTTTTATACTTCATTTGAATTAAAACTTTTGTAGATATATTACTAATTAATAAATACAAAATTTAAAATGAGAGTATACATTTTAAATTAAGTTATTTAAAAAAAGATATTTGATTTGTGGTATCTAATTTCTATAATATTATAATTAAACATAAATAACATTTAAAAATAGTCGTAATATTATTTCAAGTTTAAGGTACTCGAACATCAATAAAAAATCTAAGGTCTATTTAAAAAGTCCAAAATTGTCTAATAATTATTTTTAGTAGGCTGCTATTATATTTTAAATATAATATTAATGTTGAGTATTGTTTTTCATAACCAAATTGAATAATATATAATGTATTTAATATATTTTTTTTTATTTTAGATTCCTGCATATTGTTTAGCACTGTTCGGCACAATAGTAGCTGCATCTGGTATATCATTAGTCGTGTACGAAATTTTAACTTTTACTGCGGATTCTTGTGAGAATGATAGGATAATGGATCACTGTTATATTAACGACACATACCTCCCAACCAACATTATTCAGTTACCATTAAACTAAATTATTTTTACTACGAATATCTTTTCATGATAATATTTATGATTACTTTCTAGTCTTTAACAAATATATATTTTTTTTTATATTAATCTTAATTTAGAATAATTCTGGCTTATTCAATAGTATATATAGAGCCTCTATAATAGAGGTAGGTATATTAAAGTATGTAATACGAGTATAATATTATTACATAAGTATATTTATTTGTGTTGATATATCTCAGATGATCTTAAGTTTTCACTTTGACGTACCTATCAATAAAATACTTTGTATTCTCGTTTTTCGGTGAACTATCCTAGCTATTTATTATTCATACATTTTTTAAAAGTTAGTTGACTTGTACTTTATTTTTCAATCTTCTGAAGCCTTGATATTGTCTCTAGTATAAATAATAATTTATATGGAATATAACATAGTAAAGTCTTGTTGAAAAATCTAACAAGGCTAATAATAATTTATACAACTGGAGTTAGTATTAAAATTTAAAGTGGTTGATTCCGGTTATGATTGTTGTCAACTATTTACTAACGCTTTTAAGGTTATGTACGAGTTAAAGGTTTAATTGGTTATCTGTAGATACAACTATATAAGTGGTCAACTATAGAACTTAAGTACAACTTTAAACCTAATATAATTCTTAAAAATTTAAAATAATTGAAATAACTCTATAAAAAACGAAAATGCAACATACCAATATAACCTTAGGTATAAACTATTCGGTCATTCGGGTGTAAAACCTTGATAATTTGCTAATGTCCTTCTAAAAACACTTTAATGCACGTATCTTATAAATACTAAATTGACACATAGATAATTGATTCTTATACACGTATACGTATCAAGATTCAAGATAAAATAATACATTAATTGTGAGATAATAGTCATCAAGTACACTGCATATGGGTACCTATTGTACTTTAGTTCATGATACATTCACATTTTTATTTTTTGATAAACTTAAAAATTTTAAAACCAATTTTAATAAATATTTAAGATATATCGTAATCATAAAGTAATTTAATTAGTTTTAATCCTTTGATCTGAATATTGTATTTATTAAATAAAATATTTTAAACGTTTTATAATTTAATTTAATATAGTGAAATATAAACTTTATGACAATAAGAGTATTCTAGCAACTAATTTATTTAAAATATTTAATAAAAATAGGTAGTTCTTTTAAATAACTTCTTAAAAAAACTTTATTATTAAAGCTGTTTTTATGTTATTTGCGCGTGAATATCTTTTAAAATAACTTAATTTAAATATTTCGTACATCAAAATAAAATTAAAGTTAGGTATGAAAACTATTTTTATTAATATTATTAATATAATATCAAAGTGAATTTTTAGCTGATATCAGTATATTTAAAGAATCGCTAACTTCAAAGCTTTATTTAATTATTTTGTAAATGCAGTCTTTAATATATACATTCTTTTAATAACGAATAATAATAAGTGCTTCAAGTATCTGTGTAATATCTTCCTGAATTAATTTATATACTTGTCAAATAATTATTAATTTATCAATCATTTATATGGTTTTGAACATATACCTATCTAAATATCTAATCATTATATAATCATTTAATTTAATTATTTTTTAACTGTTCATAATGCTTTATGTAAATCAATTGATTTTTCTTATTGTGCTATAAGTTTAATAATGATATGTACCTATAATAGAAACGTATTACATTGTAATATTTAATTTAAAACAATAATAATTTGCCCACGTTATATTATGTTTGATATTATCACAAATTCATCAACCTATAATAAAATATTATTTGTTTAAATAACTTAAAATATAAGATAAAATATGAAACATAATAAATCATTTAGGTTAATTTATTATTTACTTATTTAACGGAATATTGTAACAATATTTTAAATGATAAATAAATAAATAAATACTTGGTAAACATAATAATTAACAACAAGACAGTTATTTGAAACAGTTATTATATAACATAAATTATAGTTTAAAAATCAAGTGTAACTGAGTATGAGTATTAAAAAATCTACGGCCAAAGACTGAGTACTATAATTTCTTTAGTGGATAATTATATGCATGTAATTTATCGTAATTTGGGGCAGCAATAAGTATAATGATTATGACGTCATATTATAACAAAGACTATTAGTTTATTATTGTATACATTTTTAAAAATCTAAGTATAATCTATTTGTATAAATATATTGAAGAGTCAGTTGAAACGGTGGAAGGTCCATAATTGTTCACATTAACCTAAAACAAGGGAGGGGATCACACCTCCTCATAAAAAATTCTTAACAATTTTTTTAATTTTATATTCAAATAATATGAACGCATCAAACTAAATATTGAAATTAAATAACTATCTATAATTATTTTATTTCCATATTTAATAACATACACATAGTACAGGTATATACAGTACCTTATTTTATATTTTTTTGAACATTAATACATTTACAATATTATAAAACACGTAAGCGAGTAGATACCGTTTTGCTTTAATAAGTACATTATAATTTATGGGTCACTATTATAGTATATTTATTAAATTTGAAATTCAACGATATATCATTGTACATGAAAAACGATTCTAAGCGGAGTCTATATCACTAAGTATATTAGGTATATACTATATAATATATAGTATATGTATAATTATTGTATGATATAATTATTAAAGTCATTTATTTTACTTGTGATAGTATTATGGAATGTTGCATTTATTATTTTTTATTTATTTAATTATTATAATTATATATATTTATGTATATTTACAATAGCATATAATATACACTAATCCACTAGTTAACTCAGAATTTATTAACATGTTTCCATAAATACCAGAAAAGAGTAAAAATAAATTCAATTAGGTTCATATTATAAAACATGAATATAAAATATCTTAAAATAAATCAAAAATATCATTGCGTGTGTAAAGTTCATGATAATAATATAATATTCGTAAAAGTTTTAAGTTCCCATGAATAATATTTTTAAATTATAGTTAAATAATTAACATCATTATTTATTGAATAGGTAAAAAAGTAATTTCAAATGTCTGTAAAACATAATTTACTGTACATATGTTTTAAATTTTATAGCTTCAATACGAATTACTTATTTATTTACGATAAATTATGACAATTTTGAATGAAATTTTCAAAACAGATATAACTAAAAAGAAAAGTTTTCATGAATTTCTATAATTACAAAGTAGTTTCCATTCTTTTTTTTGCAATTTTGATGAATAGATATCGTTAAAATCCTAGTTCAAAATATATTTAAAAAGAAATTGTGTTTATTTATTTTTTATATTTTTATATGGCGGGGCATAAGAACCACTATTCTGGAATTTGTGGGATCTCTCGTGGGACCCAGCCACCCAGTAAATAAATATTAATCGGCATTTCTAAAAAAAAAAAATTTAAAAATTTATAATTTCTCATGTATAAATAACAATAATAGTCCAAATATTTTGAACATTTTATCGTGAATATAACACAATAATATATAAACATAAAACATTTGGTGAAAATTTCAAGTACATACAGTTACTCAATTTTCGTTTACACGTAAAGTCAGTTAAATTAAAAAAACAAAACCAAAAAAATTCTCATTTTAACTTATTTTTTTTCGATTATAAAAAAAGTACTGGGCATTTTTTATTTTTGACTCACTTAAATAACAATTAGATCAAAACTCACTACCAAAAACCACCCCATATTTTACTGTCCACAAAAGTGATGATTGCTCCGCTCAAAATCTAAAATATTATAAATTATGTTTGCTGCATTTCTTATTTAAGAATTTGATGTATGAAACTACAAAATGTTATAACTTTTGAAATCATTTCTAAAGGTGCTTGGTGGGATTTTTTGAGGAGGGATAAACTCTTTTAGGCCACAGATCTCCGCCAAAAAGTAATATTTTTTCTAATTTTACATTTTTCTTTAAAAAAATTGAACTTAGTTTATAATCTATTCATTCTACCTATAATATAATTTTTTAACGGTATGTAATATGTTGAACCTAGTATATTGGCGATATTCTATTGTTATTTGTTCGACTGTAAAAGTATAATTTAACAAATTTAAAGTTTCACTTCTTGTAAGTTGGTCATTGTATTAAATTTGTATAGATAGTGTATACAAATATACACTAATAAATGTCTACTAGATAGTTCGCACGAATATTCATGAAATATTAATATTAGTAAAGAAAATACGTTCGCCTACTGCGTGTTGTACTTCAGTATAAATATTTATTTGAATACTACTTGTACAATATTTTATATAAGTATTAAGTATCTATAATTTATTAATAAATTCAATTTTTAGAATTGCGTATTATTTTAATACCGCAATAAGATAACTATTATACTATATAGGACACTAGGTATAGTGTATCGTAATATAAATCTAATATTAATACAGAAATCGTCGTCATTCGATGAAAATCATAAATAAAAAATACAAATCCATCATAATAAATTACATTAGATAGTTATTAAACGTATACCTATATCTAATCTATATGTATATACATTATACTGTTCTTATAATATATTTATTTATACCTATACAACAAAGTTAAAATCAATAGATAAGGTTAATGTTCAAATAAATAGGAACATAGTATATTGTATATGTGTTGTAGATAAAGCCATTATTAGAACTGTGTTTTTCAATTAACACAATAATATTAAGTTTGTAACCTATACCCACTTGTATAGACATTGAAATGTTAAGTATAATTTGCAATCGAGTGTATTGTTTGAAGTGTTTGAACTCTTAAGAGGACGCTATACCCCCATGTTATGTCGTCTCTGTCTTATACACGCGTAACATAGTTAAAAACTGTTTTGCGCGGGACAACTATACTCCCTCGACATTTTAATCAAAACAACCAAAATTATAAATCCCACTGGGAAGAACTTTACCTATGTCGTAGCGTTTTAATTTTTTTGATAACATGAATGCAATTAAAGTTATCGGTTTGAGAAATTTAGGTTTTTTTCATTTAATTATTAAAAATTATTGGTTACCACTATCAAAAAAATTAAAACGCTACAACACAGGTAAAGTTCTTCTCAACGCGATTTAAAATTTTGGTAATTTTGATATAAATATCGAGGGAGTAAAGTTGTCCCGCGCAAAACAATTTTTAACTATGTTACGAGTGTATAAGACAGAGACAACACATGCGAGTATAGCGTCCTCTTAATATAATAATTCATTAATTCAAATAATTCAATCATCATCTTTTGTACCAATTTAATGTCAAACCTAAGGTTTACGTTTACTCCTAGGTCATACCTAAGTTTTTTTTAGAAATGTTAGATTGTAATAAATTTCAAAGCTATGTAACAAATACTGCAGTTAAAGCATTACAATCGATTGCAGATCAATAATTCTTTATTATACGGTCCGGGTGAACATTTAATCTTACTGTTTATACCAACAGTAAATTACATAACTGTAAACCATTTACAAAGTACAAATCTTTTTTTAATAAATATTTGATAGTTGATACGTAAGGTGAGTATAGTTTTATTAATATATTATATCGATAAATTTTCTCTTTTAAATATTTACTTCAAATATTATTATCAGAAATAATATATAGTATACTATTATATTTTATATTCAAGTAAAAATCATTTAACAAAGTGACAATTACAACTGTTCGTAAACGTAGAACTTTAGTTTAGTATATTTATTGTAATAATCAATATTATCTTAATTTAATCGTTTAAAAGTTTAAAATCTGTTCAAGACGAATAATATTCATAGTATTCGTATATTATAACTACCGTACATTGATGAAGGGGACGATTACTTTTTAAAGAGTTTAGCAGAGATGGAGAATTTTTGTAAAAAAAATATGAGTACATTTATCAATACTCAATAGTGATTTTTTTTTAAATAAAGTGGTAAAAATGGTAAAATAGCTAAATCTTAGAGCTATCATTTATTCTATTTTTGTATAATTGTCAAATTTAGTTATTTTTTATAAAACAACAAATTGTTCCGTAGTATTAGTACATATTGTTATGAATATTTAATTATTCATAGTACAATATTAATAAATAATTAAAATTAAATTATAAAAATTAACACAACATTTTATTCATTATTATTATTATTATTATTATTATTATTAAAATAACAATAACAAACTATGTAATAAACTATAACAAGTATATCAATATAACAAATAATAATAATGCTGTAAGTTCTTTTTGTGGTTTATCTACATTCTACATCTAATAGAAAATAAAATTAGAACAATGATTGTTGTATTATTATCAGTTTATTGTTCACTTAACAGTAATCGTATACAATACATAAATAAAAAAGATATATATCAATTTCAAAAATGTTTTTATTTAAAATTTCATCCAGAACTGGAAAGATTGTTGGAGAGGTCAATATTTAGATCCTGATGATTTTAAAATAATAAGTAGGTATAGGAACTATAATATTAACATATTTAATAACATTAATTTATAGGTATTTTAGGTATAATTACTTATATATAGAGTAAAGGTTTTGATATTAATAACTAATAAGTAGGTACTTATATGTTTTATGTAATCTACATTTTTTTCAGACCTCTGATATCAGACATTTTGAAAATGATCGATATTACATAATATTTATAATATTTACATGATATTTAGTAGGTACCTACCTACTATGGCCAAAGTTCTTTAGTAGTACCACTAGTGCCTATACTAACTACGAATTAAAATACCTATAGCCTATAGGCATATGCCATATAAAATAAGTATAATACAGTTAATAATATTAATATAGCACTGGAGGGGTGGCCAAACCATGGCTCGCGTCATAGATTTTTGCGACTAGCATCTTATCGTAACATTTTTATAAAAAAAATTTTTTTATGAATTAATATGTTTATTTATTTTTATGTATATGACCTTTTTTTTTACATTTTGGCTCTTCCATATTTATTAATATGTTGTCTCGCTGGCCACCACTGATAAAGCATATTAGTATATTCATAGACCTTGTACCTTCTATCAGTAGTGACTAGTGAGTACCTATACTGGCTATACTACACTAAATAATTATGATATTAAACTAAGTTTAGTGTGATATATTATAATAGATCTATAATAAAAAATAAATATTTCCTTATAGATCCATGCTTTCTATGGTAGGTATACGGTATACTATTGTAGGTGCTATACCTAATCACGAAGATTAGTCTAATATTACTAAATTACTATTAGTATACTTATTACCTGTAGAAGTTAGCAGTCAATCTGTGATATTCACAACCTCACAGGATAATTTGTTTTTAGTATTCAAAACATTTGTCATTTGCTCTATACTTATGACATAAGTCATAAACCTAATACCAAGATATGTTTATTGTTTATACTATGATTTCGGATGCAAAAACTAATAATATTATGATGATGATGACCTAGCAATTTGCAATCGTTAATTATTATAAAAAAATATAAATATATAATATTATCTACGATTACAATATAATCTAAACATAATATTGGACGAATGATGTACGTATGGAAATATTTCTCAGATATAATATAACGCAACCAGTGACTAGTGGTGAACTATATCAGTGCCGGATTTACGTATAAGATACAGTGTATAGTGTATAGTGTATTTGATACACAACTGTCTTGGGGCCTCCAAAAAATTGTTTAAGTGAGCATTTGTCATATTGCATATTGCATATGACATATATAATTTGATAATCATTATTCATTATACATGAGGGCCCAGGCCAACATCATGTAAAAAAAATTATTTACACAAAATGGATCAACACAGAAAGATATTTCGAGTATTGAATATTTTTATTATGAGGTACTTAGTAACTATTTTTAAGTATGTTATAAATAAAAATAATATTAGGTTAAAGATTTATTATTTCAATTAGGTATCTAGATACTTTTTAACTGTATTTCAGTTTAATCCTCTGTATTACCACTATTACCCCCGAAAATCATACTTAATTGGAACTGACTTAAGTATAATCATAGGCTGTTAAAATACAATTTTTTGTGTGGGGGGGGGGGGGTTGCCTAAAATATTAAATTGTTTAATTTAGCTCCCTAATGGTATAAAGTATAAACCTTATACTTATACAATGTGTAAAAAATAATAACTAGTGAAGTGTAAATGTTATATGATTTGTCTTGAATGTTTTTGTAGGTTTTTTTTTATGTATAAAATCAGACAATTTATTAGAAAAAAATTATCAGGCGATATAGTTTGTTTAGTAGCTGTATTTGGTATAGTCTTCTAATAATATTAGGGAGATTTAAAATATGTAATATTTTTTTATTAAAAATTAAATAGACGTATTTTGGTAATTTCTTCAGATAATTTAATTTTCAAAATATTTTTAGGTATAATTTTTTAAAATTTTATTAGTAATTGTATTAAATTTTAAAATTTATAATAATATATTGTAGTAAATTTTTTTAATACAGAAATTAATCCGTCTTTATACGTTTTTTAATGGGTGGCCAACATTTTTTTCAAACATAAATGCTGAAAATTTTTAGTCAATAAACTATACATTCACCACTAACATATTTCTACTTTTAAAAATTTCGGAGGGGGGTCCGAACCCCATGGACCCCCCTCAGATACGGCTTTAGATTCATCTGTAATGTACCTACTCTAAATATCAACAAAAAAATAATTACACACATTATATAATATACATTTCTATTTAATTAAGTAATAGCTATAATAGTCAAACTTTTTAGTTCAGTTAAAATAATTAAATTACAATTTTTGATAAAAAAAAAAATTTAAGTACAGGAGTAGCTGCTTATAATTTCATGGAACTATAACTGGATGGTCTAGATACGATTTGTAAAATTTAAAAAAAATAGTTAAATATATTATTATATGAGTGTTATTAAAACCTGTCCAAAAGATAATGAAAAAAATTAAAAAAATGATGAATAATTACACATATAGCGTATTATTAAGTAATAAAATATAACATTAACCAATAATAACACATCGATATTTAATAATAAGCAGTAAATCAGTTAAGTATAATAAAAAATATTAGGGGAAATAATAGCATAAAAAAATAAAAATACATATGTTCACATGCATTTTTAATATGCCGCCGTAAATTTTATACTTTGGTTGACGTCAGTAGACAAGGAATGGTGCGGGGTAATCGAAATATTTAGGGGACTATGAGGCAACCTGTATAATCTATAAACCTTGCATATTGTTATCATAATGGTTTATGTCAAATGATAATAGTTATCTCTTAGTCTCAAATTCTCAACTTTTCTAAATTTTTATTTTATCTACATCGAGTACATACTACATCGTGCTCTCAAGTCTCAACTCTCAACTCTCATTTAATTTAATTTTACTATACTGTCTATACTTACCACTTACGTCTTTAACGTAACTACGTAACTACTAACTTTACACTTTTAATTATTTCAACAGGTATTTTACGTTTTTCGCAACAAATTGACAGATGGTAATTAACTATGATCATTTTGTGTTGGATTACTTGGATTAATTTTGTAATTTTAAATGTATTTTATTTAAAGGCCAGTGTTGTTGTCGTTGGGCTAGGTCTGGCCGCAGCTGGTTTTGCTGGTCGACAAGTATTACGAGTTGCCCCACAAGTAGCTCAAAAGATGAGTGAAGTTCTTAAAACAATGTCATCTGAATCGGGGATTTTGGTAAAATTACAAAACATTATACTTTAATGTCATTGTTATAAACATTTTATTATTTTTTTTATCGCTTTTAGTCAAGTAGTAAATTTCATAAAGGCGGATTTGAACCTACTATGTCCAAACGCGAAGCCACACTCATACTTGACGTGTCAAATAACGCTCCGAAAAACAAAATCAAAGTAAGCTAAATCATATTATAATTCTATACAAGTTTAACTGCCGTAAGTATAAAATAAACAATATTAATTATCCATACAAATAGATCGATGATACTTACTAGATTATTAATTTCATTTCCACTTCCGTGCTTTGTCGTCTGATTATTCTATCTACGAATAAAATATAAAATATAGACTTCTATGTAAGTAGGTACCTACGTATTTAACCTAATCTAACCTAACCTAACCTTGTTATTATAAAATGTTTAAATAATATATTTAAACATTTTTCAACAAGTAAGTATTCTAAATTTTTATAGCTATTTTTTTTTTTCTATCATTTGGACGTAATTTATTAATAATTTTTAAAAATTATTGTTTACGATTTCTACTCAATATAAGTTAAAGAAATACTATAATTATATATATTTTTGTATTGAACTCCTGAGACAACAATTTAAAGTACCAACGATTTAATTTACTATTAAACTTATTATTGACTAATTTAATATAACATTTTAAGACCTTAGATGTTATCAATAGGTTAAAATGTTTTGATTATTCATAGAAAAGTGTTACTTCTTCCCAACAATTTAAATGATTTATGTTATGTGTTAAAAATCAAGGAAAATTAATATAAATTTATTAATGTAAACAATTAAATTTTTTTTTTAGATTCAAGGTATAATAAAAACAATGCTTACTTTTAAAGTAATTTAATGTAATTCAATATTCTATTGTTATTGTTAATGGCTACAACTCACACAAATATTACAAACAATTTTTCTATCCCTCTTCATTAAAAAATCCTGAGTACACCACTGATCAGTAATACTGTGTGTTTAAATTTTAAATTTTATTTTATCATGTCTCCATTCTCCATATTATATACTCAATTGTTTATTATCTTTTGTCAGATAAAAAATTGTGTATAATTAATTATCTGCATGAACTTTTAAGATTCATAGTTTAAAATCTTATATATATTTGAATTGTAATAACTAATAACATTATTTAAAAATTAATTTTATTTAACATGTTCATAAAATGATCAGCTGTAAATAAAATAGTTTTACTAGTATACCTTGATAATATTCTGATATTACAGCTGTAAACAATATTGTAAAAACCATTTTGAATAATATAATATATTTGGTTCAGCATCAAGGGTTCTAATGTTCTAAACCATTGTCAATTATGATTATTAATTACTAATTTTGTTTTTAATAGTAAAGTTATAAATAAATTTTAATAATTAATACATACATTAATAAAAATATGAAATAAGTCATTTACTATGATATAATTTGTGTATTAAACAATAACTATCTCACAATGAACATAGACAATTTTTCAATTTAATAATATTTATAATTTTGACATTATTTTAAGGTAATAATTTTTAACTGGATTTATGCTATAGCTAAATTTAATTTAAAAACAAATAAATGAAGCACTATTGTAAATTCATACAAATAAATAATGTTAAAAATAAAACATTTCATCTAAGTATCCTAATAAATTGCACTTGTATAAATCTTATTAGTGTGGATGTCAACTAAGTCGAGCTTCTACATACCACATATGAGTAAATAATTAATTTATTTACCAAGTCCCTCAGCTTTAGCACAATACTGCTGTTAACTCTTCAGTTGTCAAATTGACTATAATACTTTATATAATTTGAATTTTTATTCAAGCCTTTGTCTATACTACTAAATATTTGTGCAAACGATTGTTGAAAAAATATAACTGAGCAGTGAGCGTATATAGTATGTACTCTCCATTAAATAATTAAATAGTAGTTCTCTAAAAATCTGTGTTTCTATATTTGATTCTTTCATCATAAATTATATAATAATAATTATTATTTTTTAATTTTATATTTAACAATAAATACCTATATAATATTATAATTTATATTCTTAAAGAATAATTTTAATTTAATTACAATGTTTTTATTTTATTTTTATTGCATTTATATTAATTAGTGTTTTTATTAGATTACACATAATATATAAGAACCGTTTGCAACTTTTATCGACCAAATTAAATCTCTTGTTAATTTCATTACGAATCGCTATCCATAACCAATGGCTGCTATTTTATAGTAAAAGTTTTGCTCAAGCAATATTTTCTAAGTAGGGTGGGTAATCTTCTTGTCTTTTAATAAAGTTAACAGTTAAATTTGTATAATGTTTAAGTAATTAAAAATAATAGAATATTAGTGTATTTATATGACACATATTTATTTCTAATTTGTTATTAGTATTCATGGGTGTTGGATACTAAATAAATAAATAATAATACAATTTTATTGGACAGAAGTTCATAAAAATACCTAGGTATATTATACTAGTATTAATAATATCTAGCTTTAAACATGTAAACATACTGATTAGCACTCCTAGAATAAGATAGTCACATCTCAAAATTCATAGTTTTGAGAAAAATTGATTTTAAGTTTGGACCTAAGATATTTTAATGAGTTTTTTACTTATGTGTTTGAAATTAAACACTTAAATACTTGCAATCATACTTAACAATACTATTTTTTTTAAATATTATGAAATTCACTCTCAAAAATTTAGACTTGTGTTCATTTAGATTTTTTTAAGTAAATGCAAGACTGTCATATTTTGAGATGTGACTGTATTACATACAGAAATTGATTTTTAAATGGTCATTTATTAAAATATGGCAGTATTGAATTTAAGCCTAGTGTTGCACTATCACAAATTATAAAATGCAATACTACCGCAACTTTAAATATTGTTGTTTTGCACTCAACATATCACATGAATACATGATAATTAGTTTTTATTCAGTGCAAGAACGCCACAATTCAAAATAAAGCAGTCTTGAATTTTGACTTCAGTGATAATTTCAAATTTGGATAAATTAAAATAAGTATACTGCTATAAAGTAAATATGGTTCTCTTGCATTGAAAATTAGCTAAAATTTAAATAATTCAATACTGACACATCTCTATAGTGGTTAAATGAAAAATGAAATCAAAAGTTACGTTTTAGCATTTTATAGAGCTTATTTTTATCTATTCAACAGTAGTCATAACTCAAAATTGATGAATTTTGAGTTATGGCAATCTTGTTCTGGGGGTGCGAATTATATTCACTATTATGGTGAGGGGAGTAGGTTATGCCTTTGGTGAGTGGTTACTTTTTTTATGTTTCACTAGACCTATATTTTTTTAGGATAACCAGTAGTGGCAGTAATGTCAGTGATAAACATTAAAGAAATTAATTTTGTTTATAATCAATTATAATAATTATACCTATAAGTAATTAATTAAAATCCTGTGAAATGTGAATTCAATTTCATAGAAAATAGCCAATAATTACTATGAAATAAAAATATTATATTTTAATAAGCAATGCGATAGCACGATGGAAAATACTTCCTACCAAAGATGATTTAAATAATAAAATATTGGTATAATCTAACTATATATTTATGCGTAAAAAATTAAGTATAAAAATAGTATGAGTACATATATTTTTCTATTTTATGGATTATATTTAAACAATTTATTTTATATTATTAAAAAGTAGTCTGAAATCTGTTTTTTTTTTATAAATATGTCACAAACATAGCTATGAATGACATTTGTTGTGCAATGTGTATATTTTTATACTTTTCGTGAAAAATATATTTTTTATGTTTTTGTTGCGTGATACTATTGGTACTCGATTCCAAATTTTATTTTTGAAGCACGTTAACTCATTTTCGCTGTAATTGTCGTATACGTGGGAAAATATAATATATAATAATATGTTATTAGATTTGTATATTAATAAATAATATATGTTTTTGATTTTTTTTTTACAGGATGCCCATAAAAGAATCATGTTGATCAATCATCCAGATAAAGGTGGTTCACCGTACATAGCTGCCAAGATAAACGAGGCCAAAGATCTTTTAGATAAAAAATAAACAACGTCCGTCTAATTATTGTAGTGTAAATATGTGAATATACAAAAATATAGATATAATATTTTTATCGGTAAATTTTATATTGTGAATATTCCATTTATTTATCCATGGACCTATATATTAATAAGCCTTGTGTTATTATCATTATTTTTTTTCTGAAAGTTCTTCTATCGACCGATTGTAAACTCTCCTGATTTTAATAAATTACCTATCTGTAAATTCGCCAGGGTCTACTCCAATACTACCTGACGGGAACATCTAAACTCTCTCGGGCCTTTAATTGTCGTGGGCTATAATGCCTATAATTATAGTCAAAATAAAAATAAAATAAATCAAATATACATCGGAATTTCAAACATTCAATTTAGTAATAATTTATAATACTAATAATAATATAGTCAAAATAGTAAACATTTAAATTAAATTTTTATGTTTAAAACAATACGATGATTTCAGATTTCAAAAAATTTAAAATATCTATTTGTTGGTCTTATTTTTATGATATGATTTTTTTATTTATTTTTGGTATGAAAGTTTTTACTTATTTTATTTTGTTTATTGTAACTTTGATTTTTATGTACACAGTACACATCAGTTTGAAAATCTATTAGGGCCTTATAAAGTTATAAATATAAAATAATAGACATGGATGAGTACTACTAGTACTAGAGAAATATGAATTTAAATGCGAATGGAACGATTCATAACCGTTTGTTGTTTTTATGATGATGATACTGAAGCACAAATTGTTGAAGGATATGATATATTATCATCGTAAATATACGTATTAACTAGGTACGAAGTAAAAGTTTCTAACTTTACGCTTTGTGGGGGTATTATTGCAATATTACAGCCACGGTATATTACAGTAATATGATATACCGTGATTGCAGCTAATGGGAATATACATATAAACATTTCCACTTCAATCTTCATTTAGATCTATAAATACTAATCCAAAATGTAACGCAGCCATTTTCCAACTTCACTTATGTCATTTCTCCATCTCTGTATTCTACAGAAAGCCTAACTCTTGAATTTTGTGTACCACGTTTTGACACGGCCCTAGCGCCTGCGCTTCTCCTCAGCCGTCCTCGGTCGGCCGCCTGTCACGCGGGAGACCGGGGTTCGATTCCCCGCCGGGGAGCCATTTGACGCGACCACACGTGATGCGGCCTGGTCATAGGAGAGATATCGAGAATTAAGTGAAAAAATTACGCACGGTACGGGCTTTGAACCCACGAGACTGGGGTGACAGTCTCGTAACAATGAGCCACCGCGGTCTTATCAGCTTAACCTCGATATTCTCCTATCTGGGCCAGAGTGGCAGTGTGTACGGCTGAGGAGAAGCGCAGGCGCTAGGGCCGTGTCAGTTTGAGTGAGATGAAATTTATAATACTCTATTTTTTAACTCTGGAGAGTTTACACATTTCCTACAAGTAAATATAATGTTGACCCGGGAGAGTTTACAACCGGGCATTCTATCCTAAACCTAAATGTATCACGTCCCGATGAAATAACATATTTTATCACAACATAATGTATAAATAATATTAAACGAACATGTATTTTGTACTTCAAATAAATTATAAAATATAGAAAATAAACATCTTAGAAATACGTAATAATATTTCGATTCAAACAAAAACGTTATTTTTTCGCGATTTTGTGATCTTTTAACAACTTTTTCCTAAACAATCCATAGTCGTGCTGCATCAGTTCGTAAGCTGTCTGACGTAGTTTTTCGACGCGGGCTAATATCTTCTTCGGTCCACTGCTTTTAGTCTCTTCCAACCGGCGCAACTGGTGTTCCGTCAATCCTTCCATATCACCAGCGCATTCTACAATTGCGATATAGTCATTTTTAATTTTTGACGATTCGCTGAAATGCCAAGTACATAACATATCAATACCCACGTATCATCTATTATTTCCATAAATATAAATAAAAATCTGGTCTAAGTTAAAAATTATACTTTGATAGTGTATTTAATTGGTTTTGTTAATATAAACGGTACTTTAGTATAGTGGTCTTCAACCTTTTTGGACTCGCGACCCAGGGTAAAATTGCTAAAATTGCTTAATGCTTTGCAGTAATACTATTAAAACTGAATTATTGCGATCCAAAAATGTATCGCGGACCACCGATTGAAGACCACTGTTCTAGTACACACAGGTACGTCATATTAGAACCGCTATACCTGTCACTTTAGTCATCAACAAAAAGGGGTTTTGTAGGTAAGTAGACACTACCTACTTAAAATTGTATAAAGGTCTTTGAATGAATTACAATAAATGAATAAATTGCTGTTGCAATTAAATATCAATACTAATGAGTAATGAGTAATGAGTTTACGTATATAATTTACTCGCTGTGTTTTCTTAGGAAATTATTTTTTATATTGTGATTTGTTAAATTTCCCTTTTTCTTAAAAATATTTTGAAATTACCTATTCAAAACTCCTTTTGGTTAATGGATGTATAATTTTTCCTTTCAACGTTAGACAATCAAACAGCATAACGTCTAGACACCGACCATAACCAGACCTAGAGTTAGGGAAATTTTAGCTCTGGTGATTCAGTGATTGGACATGACGTACCGAATAGCAGATCAGTTTTAAGGGGTTCGGGATAGGCAATATCCTCTAGTTCTGTGTGTGATTACCGAGTTAAAGTATTAACAGTGACTTTAAATTTCAAAAATGGTATTATTACATTATATTTTATACATATATAATATTATTATATATCAGACCTTCGTCGTCATTGATTATATAGGCGGCAGACAAATCGAATAGATTTGTGATGTGCTTACTTTTCAATTTTTTTGTGATGTACGTAGCGCAACAAGTCGTCGCACATTTTCCACAACTCCAAAATGTCTACAGAATCCAATTTACACGCCTGCAAATAGTCTTCGAACATTTTTGTGGCTGTTTGATTGGCCAAAACATGTTTCAGACTATTTGTCCATCTGTCCAAATCATCTTTGGACACAGAACTACATGGATCTACGCAAGGAACACAACTCATTGCGGCCCAGTCTGTAAAACAATTACCTGAAAATTAGAAACAACAAAGTATTATTTTAAGTAAATAAAAACTATAGCACATCGTAAGAACTTAAATTAGATCCGTATATACTTGTACGGATTGGTTATTTATTCATTTCTATAGATTTTAAATTTGGATATCGTTAAAACTGATTCAACTTCATTTCAACTATTGAAATTCAAAAATGTATGTCAATGATCAAGCGGTTAAGGTTGAATATTATTTGAAGAATAATAATATATAATATATTTACTGATTACTGACAGACAGTAGTAAAAGTTGGAAATATATTTTGTTCGTTGGTAAAAAAAAAATCAATAGCAATTAATTACGCCAATAACTCTAGGAACAGACAAGTAAGACGGAGAAATTCTCACACAGTAAAAAGTATAAATACTTTTAAAGTTATATAATTTAATATTTATAATGCAACCTTTTAATTTCGAAAACAGATATAATTATTAATAACTAGTAAGTTATGTTTGGTTGGTATGGTAAAAGTTTAAAACCCGTCATAACAACTAGGACTATAATTTTCATATTTTTTTTATGTATGGTACCATCATCTATCTCATAACTTATAGCTATGATCTAATTAATTAGTAATTTATTAGTTTATTACTCATCGTTTTTTATCTATATACATTATTTATAAATCAGTGGCGTAACTGAGGGCCCGCAGACCACGCGTTACGGGGGGGGGCACAGTAATTTGGGGCCTTTGGTTATAGGGTTATATTTTATATAACAATATATTAGGGGTCCATTTTTTTATTTTTGCGGGGGGCCCAAAATTTTTTGTTACGCCACAGTTATAAATACGACTGTAAAACATAGAAAAAGTTATTTAATCATACTATTTTATAAGATGTAATAAATACCTAGTTGGGCGTGTATCAGTTGCTCTTAAAAGCACCTTTTTTTTACCGATTCCCCCAAGCTACCTAAAAAAAAATGCACCAGTTGGCCTCACATAATATTATATTATACATGGTTATAACATTATGAGTTAAAAACGAGGTAAATGGTTCTAGTTTAATATTTGCTTAACAATTATTGTATTATATTCGAATTGAATTAAAAAAATTTTTTTTCTGGGGTTATATTTTTGCTGTTCCATTAATTTTAAAGCGAGTTATGAACATTTTTAAATTGTAATATTTAAAAAAAAAAAAGGTAAGCTCATTTTTAAGTTCAAAATTAAAAATATCGAATAATACATCAAGAATATAGGTAATGTTGATAATAACTTTGAATTTGGTACCAATAGGTTGATTCACTCTGATTTTAAAATTAAAACTAAAATTGCTGAACGTAAATTTTGGATCTTACTCAAAACGAAAAAAGAGAATCAATTTAAAATTTTAAGTTCCTTGTTCTTGTACCTATTTATTATTATGATTATTTAAAAATTGTAACTTCTGAATCACCAATTTGGGTACTATTTAAGTTGTTAATTTTTTTGTTTTAGAGCAATAACCACAGGTAGTAAGATCCATGTTGTACACATTTATATAATATAATACAATATAATAGGAGTCTTACTATCTGTATAAATACATAATTAAATATTGTACTTATTTGTTTTTCAGAAAACATAATATTATATATTTATAATTTCAACAATATTTTGATGCTATAATTTATTTTAATAATTGAAAATGGTCACTAGTTCAGTTTTCCTATAAAGTTTGTATTCTATATAATTTTCTTCATCATTTAAAAATAAATCTTAGCTGATCCAATGATTAAGTACATTACATTTTACTTAAAATTTCACTGGCAAGTACTTTTCAAAATAAAGTTATATTTATAGGTACTGAAATATTAAAAAGCCACAATATTTATAATTTATATATTCAATATCTTCAGTTTATTCGTTGAATCCCGTTTTTGTAATATATATAATATACATAGTATATATCTATGTATATTATATACCACATATTTGTTTTATTTATAAAATAAAGTAATCGTATATTTTAAACCTTAAGTATTCCTTAAAATAATTTGAAAATGGATATCATACGAATAAACCACGAAATATTATAACAGGTATTATTTATGTATAAACTGTATACGAGTTTACACAAAACGCGGCATTAAGCCAATATTGTATACAGATATAATATGCGTTTGATCAACATAGTATAAAATTTATTTTTGGCCATTAAACATTTCAACGAGGATAATATGCAATCTATATGTTATTTTGTGTACTACCCATAGGGCCATAGATATAAATCGTCATACTAGGTATATTTGTATATTTTAGTTATTGCAAACTTCGACCATATAAACTAGTTTATTATATATTATATATATTAATTAGTTTATATGATGGTCGAAGATTGCAGATATGAGTAATCATAGATAATGTGGCATTTTATACAATAATATGATTACCATTTTACAAGTTAAAATAATTGACAAATATTTTAGTATATGTATCTTTACTATGGTACTATCTAAATATACCATAGGTCACGTTAAGCTCCCTAGCTAATATATTTTTCATACATATTATGTGTAGCCATGTAGGTATATAAAATATAAAGTACCTATAATAAATATAATCTATTAATTTTTAATTCCTAAGTATTGATTATTATTGTTGATATATTTTCAATTTAAATCGAATATCGAACTAGGTATAAACTAAAAATATATAATATTATAAGTATTGTATCAATTCATGAACTAAAAATCTAATGAATTTATTTATAATATAATTGTAATAATGTTTTAGCGTTATGTATTAAGTATGATTTATGAGAGTATTATATTGTTATATTTTTTATTGTACACCACACATCGCAAACATTGAAACATAGATACTTATCATAACAGCAGAAGAACATACCATTTTTGTTTCAATTATAATGTATCATGAATGTTATTTTTGGTAGACCGCTAACTATTGGTTAAGTAACCGAAACCAGACTCAGATCTCTAATTTTCAAGTTTCATAACATATCGGGCTTAATATTAAATTTATAAGCAGTTTGTGAGAATATTTTGGAAGTAAATAATAATATAGTGACTTGTTAACTCTTCTGTTTTATTTTATAGATATTATATTATACAACTGTATAATAATATTTGAAAATATTATTAAAATATTTCGGTTAGGAAGAACTTTATATCATAAATACAACACAACATTTTTGATTTAACCACATATTTTGAATTATAAAATAATTAATTGCCAACTAGAGGCAATTATATTGGAGAAAAGTCATAATGTTTTCAGGTTTGTTGAATTATGTAATTGTCGTATAAAAATAACTTATTATACAGTTACTAAATGTATAGTAGATAGTAAGTACCTATAGTCTATCCAGCGAGAGAACGCGCCGATTCTGCGCAACCCCCCGCGTCGTCATGCTCTCAAAACTGGTTTGCTTATGGCTGGGTATCATTATTGGGTAATGCGCAGAAAAACTGATTTTGTTCGGTTTGCGGCGCGTTCTCTCGCTGGACACAGTACATATTAGTAAGCACTGCACTAAATACATACTATCAGACAATTCGTCATTTGACTGAGTTTAGCGCAAACAATGTGAAGTCATATCTTCTTTTGAGAAACTGATGTTTAACGATCGACGACTAGGTAGGCAGGTGGATATTGTAATTTATATATCTATATTTATTGCACCTATATGATAAAATTATGAAAATAATGTTAGGCCAAATCATGAAAACGAAAACAATGACAATCCCAAACGGCGACATGACGTTATGCGTGTGTATGAACAATAATTACCACCAATGAATAATTTGTTGTTTTCACACTAATTTATACGATATGACTATTGTTGAATGTTGTAACTATTGTATTTAAAATGTAGTCACCAGCGCCCAGCAGTGCATCGCCGTAGCTCGTAGTGACGAAGATCACGTAAATATATAAGAACAGCACTAACAGTGCGACCAAAACATCGTTATTGAACCACTCAAATGGCATTACACCGCAAATCCGATAATTGTCGAGCGAATAAAACAAACATTAATATTATATTAGAGTGTATACAATACGATTCACCTGCTTCAGAAGTATAAACCAGACGGCAGAATATGTGTACAGGTTAGATGCTATGTAAAATTATTGTTATATTTTAATACGAGTACTATTACAGTATGTCAGTATTACCTACATATGCATATATACGATTAATCTGAATACCTAATGCCTTACATACAGGATGATTCTTTCATCGCAGATCAGCAATTATCTGTACTAGCATATTATCTTAGCTGATTAACTTTTTTAAACGGGTTAATATAAGTATTGTATATAATAATGTTTAATATACAACATATTACTTATACAAATAAATAACGTAATAAAATAAACCAATTTCTCAAGTGTAACGTCACTATTTATTTTTATAGTAAATGATAGGAGTGGGCTGGAACCTAGCATACATTTTTATTTTTCACTTTATGTCTCCTATAAGGGGGAGGGGAATCGAATTTCAATAATTTGATTAGTTATATATCATATTAACTTCTACAATTTTTATTCGTAGAAAATTATAATTTTTGATAGTTAATATTTAAAAAAATACAAATTTTATGTTTTAATAAGAGTAGTCACTAATGAATATAAATAACTTTTTATAGATACCTTAGTATTTAAATGGATTAAACATATTACTCAACACTTAATTTTACCGAAATTATGATATATTTACTTGTTAAAATGCAGGTAGAATTAAATTATTTAATAGTTCTATTCGTTGTTATTCGTCACACACACACACACACACACACACACATACACACATCTTACATGTTAAAGTAGGTAATAACTAATAACTAATAGGTAATAAACGAATCATACAATCCAACTCTAAACTCATTTCTAATTTTATTTATTTATTAATGGTGAACTGGCACTACCACACATATATTTTATAAAAAAATAACGGCTGAAACATGATAATTATTGATATATTTAAATTCTAGCTTTGATTCAAAGGATAGGGGCAAAGAAACGAAATTACCACGATCAAAAATGGAAAACTTCAATTTCAAAATGTTTAGATACCTACGTCTTAATTCTGTAAATATTATTCCACACTCTCAGAAATCCAATATATGTTCGCGTTAAAACAATCACTCTTATAATATTATTATAATAAGGTGCGCGGTGCAGAAGTGCGTGCCGTGTGTTTGGAACCCACCTGTATATTATTATTATAATTAGGCATTGTTCGAACAGAAAACCGTCGCTCTAATTTCGACCGCATTGCTCTATTTTGCTCAGTCATTTTTTTTTCGTTTCCGAACGAACTCGAAGGTAAAGAATAATGTACATGGTATACATATAACTATTATAACTATATATAAGTATATACCATTAATGTTATTATATTCGTGCGCGAGTCTTGTACGACTCTGTAGTATAAGGTATGGTGTACAGTGTGCAAGTTTACTATAGCAGCGTAGTGGCATTACCTTCACGGTTCGGCACGCACCGGCGGCGGTGGCGACGGCGTGTCGGCGTCGTATTCGTCGTATAGTACTCACCGCCACACAACATTATTTAATGCCCAAAAGAAGAAGTCCGAATGACGAGCGCTATAATACGTTAAAATCGTTACTTTATATTTATTTAGACGTGCGCATAATAATGTATTATATCGGTGCATCATATTGTGTACGTGTATACTGTACACGGCGACGACAACGACGATGATATAGCTAGGCGACTCCCGTGGAAAGAATAGCAAGAAGTGGACGATGAGGGGAAAAAATGATCTATTCGGACGTCTAAACCGTCGTCTTTGCGCGCAATGGTCACGTTTTATATTCGGGGCCGACGGTCGGGCCACGAATAGTATCACGTCTCGAAGTTTTCGTGTGTTACGAATCACTAACGCCCGCGGGAGCGCAGCTATGTGTACGCTATAATACGATCGGCGAAGAGTGACGACACTGCGTGTACGTTGTAGACGTATAGTTTCAGCTATAACACTGCAGCTAGTACCTATAGTAGTAGGTACCTATACTGTCTAAAATATAATGCCACGTCGTCGTTAAAATATAAAATATATTATCATTTCGTAGTGTACTAGTGTCCTGGTTTCATGGTTTCAGGCGAACCAAAACAATAACCAGCACACTGCCTAAATAAAAACGCACGACGACGCGGCTAACGTGATCTTCGTAGATTCTGGCGACGAACAGAGTATTGTAGTGTACTATAGTGTCTCTATATATAAAAGACTATAATATAATATATAATTTAAATAGTCGAAGCGTGGGTAAAAGTAAAATCGGTTAAAGTGATAAGAAAATGACTATAAACGTACTTTTAACTAAATTATACTTTGAACCTCGTTGGATTTCTACACAACAAATCTATATAGATATAACCGCTGCTATATGGCAACAAAATATTATAAAATACATAGTGACAAAGTATTAACTATTAAATCAGCCAATAAAATAGAATATTTTAAATTAACTTTTGACAAGCTATTCATTTCACGTAATCACACAGAGCATAGTAGCATACATATGAATACAAAATGCAAATCAGTCAATACAAAACTCCACTCAATCTTCTAAGGCCTTTTTTAAGATCCAAACTTTCTCATCTAACAAATAAACTTAATATAATATACAAGTCAATAAAAGCCTGGTTATATGATGGTACCCGACTTTGAAAATCAGCCAAATCATCTAATAAAAAAACCTTGCAAGCCTTCCAATATGTATGTCTACATTAAATAACCTTCACCCTTTAGTATACAACAAACAAAAACCTCCACCAAAACTACATTACTAAATGAACCGGCCAAATCTCATTATACCAAGTGTACGCAAACACACACCAATCAACAAATAATTATACCCAGGCGAGAATTCAGAGGGGGGCTATGGGTGTTCGGGCACCCCCTGTCGTAGTGTCGTCTAAGCCACCAACAAAATAAAGTTATATTATAAATTACAATATATGTAAAAGTTAATGTTATTTTTAAATTCTGTTAACATTTTCTAGATCCGCGCCTGATTATACCACATATTTTTTAGGTACAGGGACCTCCTAATAAGTAATGATAAAAGAAACCCTAGTTATCTATAGCAATACTAATCGCCTTTGTTCAATTTATTTTCAATTCACCATCTATATTATTTTAGTATTTTACTAAAAAATTTTTCTATTAAAAAAAAGAAAACAATAATATAACTATAGCTATATATAATTACACAATAAATGACAACTGCAGTAAAACATTAATATTAGAACAAAAATCAGAAGAGTTATTGGATTTAGAAATAAGTTTTATTTTAATTTAATACTTGTCTTGTGATCTTGCCAATGTTTTAAAACAAATTATTTTCATGTGTGTTATATTATTTATGTTTAAATATAATTTTCTTGTTTGTATTGAACAAAAATAGTACCTAAGGAAAATAAATCTTCTTAAAGATTGTATTTTAGATTTTTGCGTTCAAATTATTATTATATCTGTTATATAAAACATTATTTGTATGTCCAGTCACTGACCATTATTATATATTTTAAACCGTAAAAATGATTATCAAGTTTATACTTCATTAAAATGATTTTTCAAATATTTTTTATTTTTTTATAGTAAATATAATTGTATTTCCATTAATAACATAATATCTATAGAAATGTATAAAAATGACTGTCGTGTCAGTTAATTTTCCTGTTAATTCTTTTATAATCGTTGGTTTTTATTTTTAAAAATAAAATTAAGTAAATATAAAATATAAATTAATTATAATTTATTTAAATGAAATTTCAATTTATAATAATGTACAAATTAAATTTAACATTACGTAATATTTACAAAAAAAAAAAAATTTAATTGTATTTTAACCTTGATTGAATCGAACCCGGACGTACATGCATTTGTACGGAATCTTTAGGGCATATAGTACGCCATGACGATAAACCACTGTAGCTCCCTTATAAATAATATAATCGTTCAACATTGATAACCATTCAGGTGTATTTTTGTTATCATGTATACAGTCATACAGAGTACGCAAAACAATAACAATAACCAAGGTATACCTACAATCTACAATATGTATCCACCATGGCAATAACGATTCAGACGCCTCCAGTTCCAGTGGAGGCGATTTCTCACACTATGCAGGTAATGTATATATTAGAATTATTAGATAAATAGGTTTATTCCTAACGGATTATGGTTAAAAACAATAGAAAGACTGATATCTATCATAATATTATTGTAATCATCGGCAGTAGTAATAATGTTCTATGGCAGTGACGGGGGGTGGGTTTTTTAAATAACATGGCAAATATGAACAAAAGTTCTCAAAAAAATCACTTGATCACAGCATTAAATTAACACGCCACCTCTAACGAACTAATCGTCTTATTATAATATACTATATCACCACAGTAATACAAACAATACGGCTATAGCAATGTAGCAAAGCGAATGTATGATCGAACATCATAATGATATACAGGAAGAGTATGTATAGTAATTTGGTATTTTAATCGCATAACGTTATATTTATTACAAAATATAAATTCAACCACATACTCACGTTATATTCGTCGTTGTCGTCATCGTACCGGGCAAAACAAGTGCCGCGGTAGCAACACTGTTGTATAATAATAGTCTCGGTCGTGTCGCATGTCAAAAATAATATTATTTTATAGATCTTACGCCGAAATCACGACTGGCAATGAGCACGAGCCGTCACTATTATGTATATTGTATACTGTCAGTATAACAGTAATAAAACGGCAATATTATTATTAATTATTTATTATTACAGCGAAACAGCTCGGTATATCGGTAACTCGCGAACGTTTCCGCGACGAACGGGCGCTTACAACTACATACAGGCGAGACAGCTGTGAGCTACAGCAATCGCCGTAACGACCGTAAAATCGTGTTTCGCGCAGACGGCGGCGGCGGGGACGACAACGGCGATAGACGGATCAGTGCAAGCACTGCAAGCGCCCCGCCAGAACACATGGTCGTGGTAAAATATAGTGCTATAACCGCTGTAAAGGGTGGCTTACTAGTTACTGCTTGCGAAACAGCTGCTGTGTCCCGTACTCCTTGTGCGTGTTTGGGTCGATACGCCGGTGCTGGTATTTCGATCGATGATATAATATTTGTCAAAGTATAATGTATAAAATATTACTATTAAAATAATGTAGGTAATAACAGTATTAATTAGTAATTATTAATGAGCATATGTTATTGTGATATGGAACGATGGCGCGGGCAAAATGGAACACGTTGATTTTAGAAATTTCGTTTATTATACGACGTATTGTAAAAAAAAAAAATATTCCATACTTAACAAGTATCGCCAAAATATAAAATAAATTACGGTTGTTGTGTAATATTATTTCTTATTTTAAACTAGTATAAATACGCTAAATACGTTGCTACAATCAAATGTAAAGTATACAGTAGTGGTACTCAACTCGCGGCCCGCGGGCCACATATGGCCCGCGAAGGTATTCTGTGTGCCCCGTCACAAATTATTAAATAAAACATTATTATTAGATTAAGATTGGGATTATTCGTACTTTTATATTTAGTGGCCCGCTCGAAGATGATTATTAACCAAAGTGGCACGCCGAACAAAAAAGGTTGGGCATCACTGGTATACAGTATAATGAGTAATACATTTTTTATAGGCACAATGATGTGATTGAAAATATAAACGATTCCTTTAACCTGCAACTTAAACGCCTTAATCTTTCAATAATATCATTGATTATAGAATAATCAATGATTAAATGATAATATCATCATGTTATTCTTTTAAATTTGAATCACACATACATAAATATAAATTAACCAGCGGCAATCGCTTATCCGTGTTGGATAAAAAAATAATCACTAATTTCAACAGCTTTCCCAAATCGTAAATGTAGAATTTGAAGTTAACCAAATCTAACAAGTATCATATCGGCTATCACTTAGGATGCTTATTTAGTCTTTATTGTTTTATAAATATTATACAAATAATACATTTATGTTGCATTGGCGAATTGCATTACTACTTCAGTCTGTAATAAGATACAGAAATAAATGTAGGTAAAATGCAATATAATTTATATTACTCCTTACTCAAATTGTCAAATGCAATAAAGATTAAGGAATCAAAAAAAATACGTTATAAATAATTTATACAATTATACATAATTATTAATAACTTTAAATGCACCTCTATAATTACAAAACAATTTTAAGTTTGAATTACTGAATGAATATTTCATTGTACATCGGTGTATGTTATTGTTTATTATTATTATCTTTTTTTTTTTTGTAATTATTATTGATAAATCTTTCGTCTTAAATTAATTTAAAGTAATAGTAAGTACCTAATACTCTAAATACTCTAATAGTCTAAATAATTTATTGATTCAAGCCCTGATTAAGAAAATTTTGGGCCCGCGGGGCCAAACAATTTCAGGGGCCCATAACTATAATCAAAATATTGGTGACCCACAAATAAAAATATTACAGAATTATAGACAAAAGAAAATTATATTTATACATTTATTTTTTACTTTTTTAAATACAAAAATAAAAAAGTTATTTCATTTTTGTACATGTTTCTTTTTATATACGAAATATACTATTATTATTATAATACCCAAATATTTCTGATTTAATAAAAAAAAAAACGTATTATTCGCTAGGGGCCCACTTTTGTTTGATACCCGTTGTGGGCCCCCTTAATCCGGGCTTGTATTGAAGATTCATTAAATTGATTTGCCAATTTGGTAAAAACTAAGAAAGAAATATAGTTTTGGAGCGATACCTTATCATTGTAGTTGTCTCAAAACGGTTGGATAATTTACAGCTATACCACACAGTCCATACTCCATATTATACGTATTGCATTGTTTTACTAGTTACATTAATATTTGTCAGTAATCGATGTTGGTCTAAACGGACTAAAGACTAAATGTTTGATAATGATACTAAAATAATTTTCTTAAAAATACTTCTTATAAAGCATTTAAAACATTTTAAATAGAATCAAATTTAACAAAAATGAATGGTTTTATCATGTTTTATCTTTATATTTATACTAGTTATTAGTGACTGATATAAATATAATTGCCTATAATTAATATAATTAATCGATAACGGTATTACTTTAAATATATTTATAATAATTGATTAATTATGCAGTAAGACATTCTAAACATTGAAATTTGAAAGTCAGTTGACTTAGTTTTACTATTTAAATTTTAAATGCTTTCATACAATATTATAATTAACAGTTAATCAATCACCATAAGTACAATAAAAAAAAAATTATACAAAATATATTATAAATTATCATAAAATCGTCTAAAAGGAAATTAAAAACTGTTATAAGGAACATTAATCTTTGCATATTTTTAAATTTAAGACTTATCATAAAAATAAAAAATAAAAATGTGTATTATAGTACATAGAGTTATAGATATGGACAATGGGCATATGGCAAAGGATAGTTGTGTAATTTTGTGTCAGTCATATTTTACCTATTAAAATATTTAAGAAATATATATTGTGTATTTGTGTAATAAATACGCAAAAAAAATCATTATTCATTAAATATTTTTTGTTTCTTTCGAATACCAACTACATACCTATTATAATAATAAGTATTACTACTAGTATCAGTATGGTTAGTGAGTGACTATAGTGAGTCAGTGAGTGCTGACTGCCGAGTGGTAATTATTATTGGTGGCCAATGCCCTTTTTGCTAATGTTCAACATTTTGTTCGAGTAAAATGTAGTATATTGGTTGTTTATATGTGTGTTTTCAGAGGTCCTGATTATAACTACAGTTTTAATACTTTTCTGACGAAGATAGGTGTTCATAAATTCATGTACAATAACCAATTTATTATATAAAAACTCATCAATTTACGGTTTAACTTTAAAAAGTTAAATTAAAAGTAAAAACTTCTGAACCTTCCCTCTCTAGCCTCTAGACGAGATTCAGCTGATATTTCATTTTTATATAAACTAATCAATAACCATATTGATGCACCTTACCTATTAGAACATATTTCATTCAATATCCCTATTCCCTGTATATAATAATCGAACCACTCCCATTTTCTACTTACCATCACGATCACACAGTACAAATTATTTAAAAAAACTCCCCTATTCTTAGAGCCATATGACCCTGTGTAATAAACTTACACCTAATATTGATTGTTTCTTTACTCCATTAGCCTCAATTCTTAAAACTTACTTTACTAATAATATGTAATATTTTGTTTTATGCAATCGTTTTCATTTTAGTTTATATTCTTAGGTTATATTATTATTATTAATTTATGTTATTGTGCGATGTCCGTATCAACTTATTGTAAAAACTTATATATTTACTTGTACTATTGGGCAATTAACCCGTTTTATTCATTGAATAAACAATTATTATTATTATTAGGTATACCTTATTGAATCAATAAGTTATCGACCTTTAGTCACTATTATTGATTCATTAATTTATAGGCACGATTTTGGTCCAATAAGTTGTATTGGTTCTGTAAAATAAAATTAATGAAAGTTTATCAATATAATAATGGGATATCTGGTTTTATTATTTTCGAATAAAATGTAAATTTGCATATAATTTTATATTCATAAATATAATAAATAGAATATAATAGAATAATATAAACAATGATTTGTGCAACGATTTTTAATCGTTTTTTTTATCTATCGATAAAATTTATGGAGCCAATGAATTATCGGATTAATAAAATAAATATTAGATTTTTTGTGCAACCGGCTAAATATATTATTATATTTATTTTTATTTTTTATATTTATATTAGTTGATATTATATATATTATAAATAAATAAAATTATTTTAATTTGAAAGTGTATAATTTAAAGATAGATGGATGGTCGGATTGGGCTCTTTAAAAAAAATAATATTCGTAATATAAGTAGTCTGAATAAGACTTTTATGGACAGAAAAATTAAAAAAGTTGTTTGAACAATTTGAGAAAAACTAAAAACCTTTTTAATGGGACTTTTATATGAATTCGTCACCATATGCGTGTATTTGCTGAAGTTTAGTATACACATAGACTACTGATGATAATAATACTAACTCTCATAACGTCCGCCGAGTCAACAATTCTGTATGTGCAAAACAATATTTCCCTTTTTAACTATTTTTATTTTATTCTTTATCAAAACTTCCACTTTATAATCAATAAAAATGTATGTAATTTGTTTGATTCTCGAATTCAGCAAGTGGTTTGTCGTTAGTTACTATCATGAACTAAGAAGATCTTCTTAGTTCATGGTTACTATATTATATTGTCAGACGCCATTTATCTAAATTCTATGGTGATCAAATTTCACGAACGATATACATGCAGTATATAAATTTTGGGTTTATAAACAGCATAGTCTAGTATAATTTTAATTTTAATCTTTGAAAACATTTAAAAGAATATAAAATATTTTTATAAAAATGTTTATATTTATTCATCCGAGCATATACTAGACTGTGGCGTAGCCAGGAATTTTGTATGTCTTATATATAATATATTTGTAATATTAATTTTTAAGTACTATAAATTATAATACGTTAATACGTATATACGTAGACGGCAGCTAAGCTGCTTACTATAATTAGTTTGATAGTTTATGATTTGTATTTTATGTAAACTTAAACAACGAAATGAAAATAGCTTTAAATCAGCTTTATAATTTTATTTCAATTATAAATAATAATAGGTTAATAGTCGATAATTACATATTATACATATTCCTGATGACTTCCCGTGTCCCGTTGCGGCGTTGAAATGGCAATGCCGTAATTTCAAGTGGCAGTGAAGTTAGAAGTACACAGAGAGAATATACGCATAGAGCACCGTGATGACCACCGTAGAGTCAGTGGACGCTAATGTTTTATCGTCTTATTTATTTTTTTTCCCATTCAATAATTGATCTTCTTGCATCATTTGAAAATACATAATACTGATTTATAAGTCACGATTCACGGTTAGTGTATATACATGTATGTATGAAAATTGTTGTGTTTTAATTTTATGTAGTATAGTTATACACTAATTATACTGCCTATACCAGCAAGTAGATATTACTTCGAATTTTAAATTATCAATTTCATTTTTCATATTTGACTAATTTAAACGATTAGCCAATACGTCGAACACCTACTTTTTAAATACACGAGTTATGCCACTATTATACGTATTAATAGATAAACATTTAAGCAACGCCGGATTAAGAGTTAAAGACGCCGGGGGCAAAATAAATTTTCCAAATAATAGGATATTGGTACTAAAAATATTTGACGCCGTTCTTAATATATAAAAATTATGACACCGGGGGCAATTGCCCCCTTTGCCCCCCTTTAGACACGGCACTGCATTTAAGAATGTATTAGTTATATTTTATTAATTTCATTTAAAAAGTCCTATTATTATTTAGATACTGTAGTTATTATAATCATATATCGTGATGTGTATTGTATTTTTTTTTTTATGAATTTGTATTTAATCAATGCTACAATTATTAGCGTTCATCATTACGCTGTAGTGTGATAAATATAATTACGAATATTTTCAGGTAATCAGATATATCCACTAATTTATCCATCATAGTTGAATTTTGAATTAATTTTAAATAACAATATCAATAATAATTATTGATGAGTTTTAAAACAATATAATAAATCTCCGTCAAGGTGTATGATTAACATACACTATCCTAAATTCCTAACACTAAACTACTATCAATTATGTAATAGCAATATATTGAAAAATACTGCAAAAAGTTGTTGGTTAGTATTTAATATTTATAGTCAATGGTAATATACTAATGTAAGTACCAAAATTGTGTGGCGTTCACACGGTTCACGGTCATATACATAGTTCTACATAATATAATATAATGTATTAATATATTATACTTTATTATAGTTATAGTGTTGATGTAGTTATTATAGGCCATGCCATAGCCCATAGGCGTAATATAGTGACGAGACATCGTGGCATCGACGCATCGTTTATTATTACACAATAATGCGTGTGATTTTTATGTTCCTCTTCTCGATTTTATTTTTTCGTAGGTACACTCTTTAAAGGTTATATTATCACGCTTATATATATACTATGTTCTTCTAAACATCGTCTCCGGTCGAATAACAATATTACATAGTACATACGAATATAATATAAAATATGTGTATAAGTATAATGTGTGTATTATTGTATATGTATAGGTACTATATAATATAGGTATGTGTGTGTGTAACTACAATTTTGTTTTTACGGTTTTTAATCCCACGACCTCCGCCATGACCCGTAAACGACGACGAAATCACTATTACATCGAAGTATATATATATAGGTATTTATATAATATAATAATATCATGGATATTGGATATGTGTGTAGTGTGTACTGTGTTATAGTAGTGTAGTGTGTGTACACACTATATATTCAGACGTACCTTACTTAATACATTATACGGTGGTCTAAGACTATAAACGTTAGATTATTTTTTTGGCCTAATTGTAATTTTGTGTTTTATTTGACATCATAAATATAGTAACAATAATAAAAATAATTTACTAACGAATTAAATAAGTAAATACCTAACTGCTAACGAATCAATTATCGTGTATATAGTACCTATCTTTACGATCGGTATAATAACGACTGTCACAGTGTCAATGATCAGACATATCATATTAATATTACTGTAAAAAGCCCAAATATATTATGAAGGTATAAGTGCTCATACTTGCTTTAAACTTGTGTTTTAACTGTTTTAAGTATAGTGCAATTGTGCTAAAAAAATTATTGGAGATTATCAGGCCGAGGTAATAGGTGATGCAGCCGTTACAGGTCTTTACTCTTTAGACCAGAGTCAAACTTTTTCATCTCAAGACTCCTTTGAGTCTTCACAAAATGTTGACGGCTCCCAAATTATAAATAACAAAAAAATCAATGTTTATATGAATGTAATAACATTATGGAAACAATGACACTTAGGTACGCGAAAAATTAAAGCTATATATTTAGCGAATGATTATTGTAGACAATTCAACGTTTCCCAACCGGTGTGCCTCAATGATAATAATAATACGTTTTTCGTAAAATTATTTATTGGTTTTCAATTATATGACGTGGCTCTCTTCGACAACTCCCGCGACGCCCCTGGTAGCCGCGACGCACAGTTTAAATATCGTTGCTTTAGAGTTTAGACCATTGTAAATAGATATTAGATACCTATAATTAACCTATATGATTTTGAAGTGGAACCCCTATGAACTTATAAAAATTAATTCCATTAAACTAATTAAGCTAAAAAATTATACTTTTTTGATCTAATTATTCACATATTAAAAATTTAAAAAATAACAATACTTGAGCAAACATTAGATTTAAATATCTACATATTATAATTTATAGGTAATTTATTTTGATGTTATTATTTGTAGAGTAATATCTATAAATATTTCCTCTTATCAAGTCATCAGAGGCGCCAGGTTTTGAAAATGTCACGGGGGGCTCACTATTTTATAAACATATGTACAGTTCTACCTAAATAATTATGTACTAAACATTACTAATCGTTAAACAATTACTAAAATATAGTTATTTGTTGTTTTGTATGTTATATAAGTGTTATAACAAAGCACCCTCAGTTTTTAAATTGAAATTGCGCCTATGGGTATAATAGTCGTCGGCAGCGGAATTATGAGTGACTGAGTCCACAGTAAATGTCAATTTATTTATTTTAGAAAAACTATATTTTTGTCTTATATTGATATTAATGGATATTATACATTTAGCAGTGTTAGCACATTATATTGTACATGCATGCAAATGTGTTTATTAAGTTTACTTAATAAAATATATAACGAAGCTCTAAATTTTCCGGGCGTATAGCGTTGAATAGCTACTGATTGACGATTGTAATATTATAAAAAAAGTATTTGAGGGTGCTACTTTTAAAATTGGGGGTGATAATACCCCCTAAGCGCCCCTCTATTTGCGCCTATGATTATACCACTATTGCACTCTACGTAATAATAATTTAATTATACATTTTTTAAATTGATGTAACATAAAAATTAATATTATTTATAATTCTAAATTGTTGATACACTTTTGCACTTTTTGCTTGTTCTACTTATAGTTAAACCTAATGACGCGGCGGATGACTTACTGTGCTGTTGTTAGATACAGGTTGTCGGTTGATGAAAATGGCATAATATCAACTACCAAAATATTATAATTGATTTTAAAATATATTAATGTATATAAACAAATAATGTATTTAAAGTTTATTTTAAAATCAATGATATTATGAAATACATAAAAGAAGTAGCTCGCCAGCATTGCAATAGAAGTATTAAATATATTATTATACATTTATTTTATACTATAAATAAATTAAATGTATTTTTATTTATAATTAGCTTACAAAAGCGCTGTCTAGTGACAAAATGCGCACGTGAATGATAATCATTATGGTTTGAAGTTTAAAACAACACGGCGGTAGATAGCGTTGCCAGTATTGTTCATTCGAATCATAATGTTATTATTCTAATTAGTAATTTCTGATTTCCAAGATCGTGACCCGTGGGGACATACTTTTTTTCGATTCACGGGAAAATCTAAAAAGGAATGAAGTACTAAGTTTAAAACACTATATTTTAAGAAATGAAAAAAACACCTCAGTTATGCATTGTGATTGTGATTGATTTTTAATTTTCCATACCTTATTTAAGAATTAAGATAGTTAAGAAATAAATAATAATACAGCAATCGTTTTTCAGGAAAGGTGTACTGCGCAATTTTTTTTATTATTTATTATTCAAGTATAAAATATACTAAACACGCTATGAGTTTAAATTGTTTGTATTTTTTAAGAATAATTTAAGATTATTCAGTAGGTATTAAAAATCATAAAATATTTTCATTAAACAGCATCATTGGCGTATACAGTCACATTTCCTCAATTAAAAATTTGATTAAACTTTAAAATATTAAGTAGGTATATTATTTCCAATATTCTAAAATGTTCTAAAATATATGATCATATGATATTACTTCAGACTTCAGTGTGAATATACTATACTAAGGGGACTAGGGGACAGCAATACAGTATTATCAATATTATTTCTTTTAATACAGTCAGCTGTTATTACATATTGAAACTGATATGATCACAGGTGTATTGATATCAAATGCACTTTTTTAGTGATAAACCCGTGTAAACATCATACTAGTATAAGGTCTATGATAAACATACTTTGATATAAAATTATTGTTTTGTTATGTGATTAAATACCATTTCAAAACGAGGCCAATGGGCAATGTCTTTCGTTTTTATTATCGAAACTATTTTACAGCGATATTCGATAGTCCCACTACTCAATACTCATAAGTTATAGAATTGATGAATACGGAAGTAGCCAAAGTTCAGTTTAGACATCGGTTATTCGGTTAAGTTTTTGGTTTATCGTTAGTGAATTTATCAGTGTATTTTCTGCATGTTTTTAAAAATTTTAAAGTCTTTAAGATGATGGCCACAACGTCAAATATGTTGTGTAAGTATCTATGTACTTTTTGTAATTTAATAAGAACTGTGCAAGGTCAATCTCGAAAATTTTTTAAACATTTAGGATCAATTTCATTGTTGAAAACTATAGGTAATTAAAAGAAAAGTTGTACTAAAAATGTATTTAGTTCAATAAATACAAAACTGTAATTTATTTATTTAAAGTTGTACAATTACATAAATTATGCTTATACAATCATGTTATTTATATATAAATCTAATATTTTACTCTTGAATACTACAGTTGCATAATATATTGCAATATAATTCATACTGTACTTAACAGTAATGCAATCAATATTAAATGTATTTTAAAGTTTAAAATAATTTTAAATTGTTAATTAGCTTAAGGTAATAATCCCATCAGAATTTTGAAAATTACTAGCTTGTAATGAATTAATTTGAATTTGCTAAGATAGTTTGCTCGATAAGATTAATAAAAAGTGTTGAATATGATAAAACCAAAAAATAAATATTTTAATTACTCTTTAAAAGTGTAGAAGTCTGGATTTTAGAATATACAGTTCAGTTTTAATGGTGACCGGTTAGATAATTTTTGAAAGAGCCGCATAGTAAGGAGTCCTCACTGAGGACTACTAGTTTAAGAATATAAATTTAAGTTTATAACTTATGTATATTGTATAATGTAAACAAATTGTTAATAGTATTTTTATAAAAAGTACTTAGGTAATTTACTTATAGATACATTTTATCAAAGGTATAAAATAAATTGAGTGAATATTATATTATTACATTTAGATCAATAATTTGTTTATTCATTAGCCATTTTTGGCATGTTATAAATAGCAATATATTATTAATTATAATGTTTTTGAACGAAATAATTTATAGTTCGTAAAGTGGGAACATCATGTCTCCGTCTTTACTCAGTTGCTTCACCGAAAATAACAACACATTATACTGTGCGCCCACGAGAAACTGACCAAAGATGGAAAGGTACTTGTTTTGTTTTTAGTTTAATTTATTTATAATTATATTTAATGTTGTGCTATATAGATATATCAATGGAACGTTATGAGGATGTAGCTGATGTTGTAATTGTTGGCGGAGGACCAGCTGGTTTATCAGCAGCAATAAAATTAAAACAATTAGCGACTGAAAAAAACAAAGAGCTAAGGGTTTGTGTAGTGGAAAAAGCATCAGAAGTTGGTAAGATTTTAATTATTATATATATATATATATATTTTTATCTATTGAAAAAAAAAATGTATTATTTTAATTTTAGATGTTAACTGAAAATGTCCATTAATAACCTAAAATAATAATAAAAGTGTTTTAATAAACTGTATCAAATGATAATTCAATTTTAATTTACCGTAAAAATTATTTAAAAAAATATAATTAAACATTTTATACTAGATGAACATACTATTACTATGTTGTATACCTATTTGTATTAATAAGAACTTACAGAAACAGTGGATCATTGCTTCCAATATCCATAACCTGAGAATTATTTTAGTTTTTTTCATTGATTAAATTAAAAATAAAGTGGTTAGTAAGAATCTAGGCTTGAAACATTTGATTGGTAGCTCAAAACATAAATTACAATTTTTATATTATTGTGCAATTTTTTTTAAAAAAATTTTCAGGTAGTCATATTTTATCTGGTGCTGTTGTTGATCCAGTCGCCTTAAATGAACTGTTTCCTGATTGGAAAGATTTAGGTGCACCATTAACTACCCCAGTGAAAGAAGATAAGTTTGGTTATCTCACAAAAAGTAGTCGTATACCTATACCTATTATACCTGGTAATAAATATTAAATATATAATATTTATTTATTTATCTTAGTGTCAATTTAAATTAAATAACCTAAAACAGGTATGCCAATGGACAATCATGGGAATTATATTGTGAGATTGGGGCATTTAGTAAAATGGCTTGGTGAACAAGCTGAATCTTTAGGTGTTGAAGTGTATTCTGGATATCCAGCTGCAGAAGTTCTCTATCATGATGATGGTTCAGTGAAAGGAGTTGCAACTGGTGATGTTGGCATCGCCAAAGATGGATCACCTAAAGTATTTAAATATCTATTAGAATATCATTAAACTATAGCTTAAAGTATAATTATATTTATAAATTAAATATAAAATATTATTCTATTTGTAGGATAGTTTTGAACGTGGTATGGAATTACACGCCAAAATTACTATATTTGCTGAAGGTTGTCATGGTCATCTAACCAAACAGTTATTTAAAAAATTTAATCTACGTGAAAATTGTGCACCGCAATCATATGGCCTTGGTCTTAAGGAAATATGGGAAGTAAAACCTGAACTTCATAGTCCTGGAAGAGTAGAACATACTGTTGGTTGGCCATTAGTAAGTTGCATTCAACCAAGTCTTGGTTTAACTAAAAATTGAGCTGGAGAGATAGATTTTAATGAATCTTGAAATTGCAAGAGAATTATTACATATGTAATAATCAACTCCATCATCTAAAATTTTATAAAATTATAAATATTTTATACACTCTAGTAATGCATTTAAGAACTATACATACTGAAGCAACAAGTGAAGGTTTAATTAAAAAAAATCCTTTTACTGAAAATTCTAGTGGTCTTTTTAATAGTTGTTCAGAAAATAAATATAGCTGAAATGAATAAGTTTTTATAAACTATTAACTAGGTATTAATTAAAATATTAAACATTAAATTGGGATATTATTCATCTTACTTCATCTTCAATATCTTGTTTTTGTCCCTTATCCAACAACTTATGAATTATTTGTGTTATTTGTGCTCCCTATAATTAAGACCAATTAAATTAATTGCTTTTTTTTTCAAAAAAATATCCATTTTATAAGACAATTAAACATTCACATAAATTGATATCAATTTGATTTAATTTAAACATAGATACTTCTATGGTATTCTTTAGAGTCTTCCATGTCAACATTTATTTTATTTATCCGTCTATCCGCATAATATAGCAAAAAAGATATTTCATACTCCCATGATTAAAACTTAGGTTTATTTTAGAACAAAGAGACCTATTGTTATGTTATTATATATTATGTTTTATATAGATTATAGAAGGATACATAACTATATTCTGTGCATTGACTAGATAATTTTTAATATTTTAATTGTTTAAGTGGTTAGTAATGGTGAACAGTGGCGGCTATCCTATAGTAGAGGTATAGTGCTCGCTACACCTTTAATTATAGGTGGATGGGGTGGGTTGTCTATGTAATTTTTCGTTAGTGAACAATACAATAATATTTTGGAATATTTGATTAGTATAATAGTAAATATTTTTTTTTCAACATGTTGAATAAACTATTCAGTAAATGAGATGTTATATGGATGAATATTATTGAGGGTGGGTGGTTACTTCTTATGTTTTGCTACACCTATATTTTTAAGGATAGCCACCACTGATGGTGAAAAATAAGATAAATTAAGTTAAATTATAACTTGCATGACTTGACAAAACATGAAAATAATAAAAAAAAAAAAGAAAAAAAACCATACAGCTTATGCACAGGAAATATTGTTTTTTATACAACATATCATAGATTGCTTTGCCCTAAACTGAGCCAAAGAGTTATAATTATGAAAATATGCATACTTTTGTTTTTTAAAACATACACAAAAAATAAAACTAATGTTGATGTGATGGTCATTTAATTTGGAAACATAAGCATGTTATGTGAATATTTCACTATTAATAGTATTTCATACTTTTTCAAAGGTATTACTCGTACATTTTACCAGATGAATAATTGGCCATATTGTGAGAATAATTACAGATAAAGTAAACATTTGAGACCATTTATGTGATGCATTATGTTCATCAGCTACGAGTGCTGTAACTATATTATAATGAACTGGTAACACGTTAAAAAATATGACTCTAGGTACCAATACCAATAGTTGAATGTTGTAATATGAACAAACTTCTGTAAATGATATGTATGTGAATAAATGCATACGGTTTAATACTGTTATCTCCTTTGGTTTGACTGTATACCATTGAATCCAATAAACACTCTTCGATTTTTCCATATATGCTTCTAGTATGTTTTTTATATAGTTGAATCGTTTTGATAATTGATTTAATTTAGCATTTATTTGAAGTATAAGTATCCAAACTATAGGTATGCAAACCATTTCAGTAAAATCAACTGATGGCAAATCGTTTTCATTTAATGCTAAATAATAAAGTATTATGTAACTGGCTGTTGTTGTGCTGATGAGTAAAAGTGTCTTGAAATTGATGTATGTAATTATACTGTCTTTGTAACTCAATTCTAGATTTTTTGATAGAAAATCTACGTATGCAATGTTTTTTGTAAAACTTTTATAAATATCATGTCCCATAAAAATATTGAAGAAACATACTATGATGAGTGTTATATTTAAAGTTACATACGTCATGTATAGAAGTATACTAATTCTTGAATCTTCATTTTCATATACGATTCTTGTAAATTTCCAATAGTAGTAAATGAGAAGTGCAATTATAATTATTATAGCTACTACTTTAGACAACTTTTTAAAAACTTTATTTGAAAAAGTATCATTAAGAGATTGTTTTAGAACTATAGGTGTATTATCTGTAGCCATTTTGCAACAGTATTGGTGACTTTTTTAGTAAAGAATTTTGAAATTGATGTTTGTACATTTTCAGCAAGTAGTGTAGCATTATAGTACTTCAATACTAGCCTTTAGAATACAGGATGTTTCATGTATTATTCAATTCTAAATACATTTTTTAATATTAATATTGCAAATAAGTATTAGACAAATAATACATGTACCACTTGATGTTTTCAATTTTCAAAATCAATAAATACTTTGTATTATAATCGATTCATTTTAAAGAAGCATTCTGTAGAGTGTAAAGTATTAATAGTATGTTTGTATAGTATATGTGAAGTATTTTTTATTTATATTTATGAATTTCAAATTTATAATGGATATGTATTTGAATTAAAGTTGTTGAGTTTGTAAATATTTCATTTTTAAAAAGGTTTTATTTTAACCACTTAGATAAATTGATATATCATCAGTAAAATTAAAACTTTTAGCATTATTCACATTAATATTTAATTATTTTATAATCTTGACATTATTTTATGTATCAATTTGGTGCTTTAGAAAATGGGTATTAATTGGTTTTTTTTCAATTTATGTATTTTTAAATTTTAAATATTAATGCATCTATTGTTTTTCAAATAATTTACCATCTATTTAAACTATCTATAAAAATTGTTTTAAAAGCAGAGCAATAAGTATATTGCTTTTACAATACATGTGTTTTTATTTAATATGTTATATAATAGAAAAATACTTAGATCTTAAACTTTGAGGATAGTTTTTGGTATAAAATAGTATTTAGTTGTTATTTTCGATAGGCCAAAAGTAAAGTTTCTCAGTACCTATTTATCTGAAGATTTTTCTATTTTGTAATTTAAAAAAAGAATAAAATTATTGTAGATACCTAATTTCAAGTATCCATATCGTTCTAAGTTGGTATCAACTCAAAAGTTATTAACTATAATGTTTAAAATAATAAATTAAATGTTTCAAGCAAAAATTAATTCAACCCATTTATTTATTATAACATTTAACACATCTAATACAGGGATTTACTTAATGACAAGGTACACTTGACATCAGTTGTGCAGCAGAGTGGTTCCTTACTTTTAAATTTCAAAAATCACAATTTACTTTGATTTTTAATATTTATTTTTAAATCTTAAATATTTTTTTTTTGATAATCTCCTTGTATTTTGAAGCGATGAAGTGTCCAACATTTAGTGTAAAGTAGTTTGATGTTAAATAATTCAGTTTTAATAAAATCAGTTAGAATGTAGATAATTGTATTATTATACAACTTACTAATTTGTTTATTTCGTAGCTAATTGGCAACAAAATGTTAATGTTATTAAATATTTGAACTGTGTTATTTTTCATATGAAAATATGAAATATATTAATATATTTATTTATATTTTTAAATGTTTAAATTAAAATTGTAATTATTATTTTTAGGACAAAAATACTTATGGTGGCTCTTTTATTTATCATTTAAACGAATCCACTCCTCTAGTTGCTGTTGGTTTTGTTGTTGGACTTGATTATAGTAATCCATACTTATCTCCTTTTAGAGAGTTTCAGAGATTTAAACATCACCCTCATGTCCAGCCTTTATTTGAGGATGGTAAAAGGTTAATTTATAATAAAAAAATTTAATTACTTATAGATAATATAATAGAATAAAAATTAAATAAAAATATTATTTTTTCTTACACAGAATTGCATATGGTGCTAGAGCTCTGAATGAAGGAGGTTATCAGTCTATTCCAAAACTCTCTTTTCCTGGCGGTGCTTTAATTGGTTGTACTGCTGGATTTTTAAATGTACCAAAAATCAAAGGTACTCATTATGCAATGAAATCTGGTTTGTTAGCTGCTGAATCAACTTTTGATACCATATTTAATACATCTGAGACGAGTGAAACAATTGGTAAACTATTTTTATTTTTATATATGAATAAACTGTATAATATAGTTTTTATAAGTTAACAAATTAATTTTTTAAGAGGCGGAGTTTAATACTCAATAATTACTTTTTAATTTGTTCTCAATGTAAAAATATAGTTTATAATTAACTTTATCAGATTACTTATAAATATATTTTATGACTTTATTGTAAGCAAATATGTAGCAAATACTAAATACATAGGATAAATGCCTACTGATTTTGTAGGTAATATTTGTGTTATATTAAAATAATGTTTTATTAAATTATTAAGTATTGACTCAATTAATATTTGTTCAAACTGTTTAAACACTATGCCGTCTATGCCTAATAACAAATTATAGGAATTAAATAGGCAATTTAAATAAAAAAAAATGTAGGAATCTTAATTTCTTTTTTCTTTTTGAAAAGTATTAAAATCTATTTAAATTTTAAAATAATAAAATATAAATAAATTTATTATATTATACAGGCTTGGAACCTAAAGATTATGAAGAAAAAGTGAAAAGCAGTTGGATATGGTCGGATTTGAAACAAGTTAGAAATGTTCGACCATCATTCCATACTAAGCTTGGACTGTTTGGAGGTATGGCATATTCTGGATTTACACTTGCCATTAAAGGAAAAGAACCTTGGACTCTCAGCCATGGAGGTATGTCTTTTTTTTTTAAATTATTTTTTATTTATTTAACTATTTATTATAAATGTATTGTCCTAACACATGAAAGTTCCTGATAATGAGAGACTGAAAACAAAGACTGAAGTTTCTGTTATTGAGTATCCAAAACCCGATGGAAAAATAAGCTTTGATATTTTGTCTTCTGTTGCATTAACTGGCACAAACCACGAAGGAGACCAACCTGCCCATTTAACATTATTGAACGATTCTGTCCCTGTGGACACAAACCTTAAGCTGTATGATGGTCCAGAAGGCAGATTTTGCCCTGCAGGTAAAACTATTTGTAATTTAACTAAATATAGACTTATGAATTTATTTTACTATAAATGGTTTATTCTAGTAATTAGTAAACATGAAATAATTCACAATTGTATATATAATATGTTAGGTAGCTATCAATATGTTTTGATATATTCATATTGATTTATGTGATTGTAAAACTATTGTATTTTTATATCTACCAAATAGAATTATCATTGAATTTGGTTATAATTGAAAGGCAAATTAATGTATTCACAAATTTCAAGTCTATTCTATGTTTGGAAAGATACTAAACACAGACATAATTTGAACTGTTAGGAATTTAAAAAAATTTTTATTTAGTAACTGATAACAAATGTAAAAAAAAAAATAATAATATTAAAAAAAAAATCTTGCATCTATTTTAAGTAAACTCCCAGTCAAAGCACATATTAAAGAAAAATTTTACACATAGGGCACCATGCAGCTATAAAAAAATATTTTAATGTATTATACAGAATATTATAATTGCTAAGTATTAAGTTTTAATATTTTTATTGTTTAAAATGAAAGGTAAATATTCTATTGTACCAATATTATCGATAACTGTTTTGTTTTTAAAACAAATTGTTCTACTGTTGTTGTATTATATGTTTAATCACAAATTAAAATATATTAATGTGTATATTAGATTCTGAACGAAGTGATGAATGTATTGCATTTACTATGATGTGTGGTTTTTTTTTTTTTTTTTTTTTTTTTTTTTTTTTTTTTTGTGTCTGACTCCAACATTTGGAGCAGTAATAATGCTCCGATTTTTTACTTCAGCCCCTCTTTGAATAGGGAATTGAATCTAGTTGGTACTTTAGGGGGGTCAAAATTAAAATTTTCTAATAGTTTTCAAAAAAATCGAGAAAAACAAAAAAAAAATGACAGAAAAATGGAAATTTTACGGAAAAACCACTTTTCGACAAAATCGATTTTTTGATTTTGCTGTAACTCAAAAACGAATTATTGTAAATACTTGAAATTTTCACCAAATGTTTATATTATGGTTATCTCTTTACAGTTAGATTTTCAAAATATTTTGACCATTTTTAAGCTACTAATTGACAATTGAAATTTTCGACGTTTCTAAGTTTTTTTTTCTTCAAATGCCGATAAAAATGTTTTGGGTGGCCAGAAAATCTTGAAAATTTAATACAAGGTTTCTTATAAGTTGTTCTTAAAGTGATAAAAAAAAATCCGAAATCGTTAGTCACAATTTTTTTTTATAAGTGTTTAAAGTTCGAATTTATACGAAATATGTCAAAATTTAAATTAAATTTCATACGCTCATAATGCGAATGTTGGCCATAGTAACCATAGTAACATATAAAAACTATACTATTTGTTTCAAAATAGAATATTTGACAATATTTAAATATAATATATCCTAAACTGACAAATCATCTTCGTTCAGAATCGTTTTTCGTATACAATGATACCTATCATTGCATTCAAATTTAACCTACCATAGTCTGAGGTCCACCCCACCCCCTAATATACAGCAGAGCGATACCTACTTACCCGCTTTTTTTAATTTGTGTGTATTATGTATGAATACTATAATATTACTATGATGAACATAAATAATTATTCATACGTAGTTCTAATATTAGTCAATAGATGGCAATAACTTTATAGTTTTTCACTGTATTAGTATATTGGCCTGGACATTTGAACAGAATTGAAAGCTAAGCTATAAATTAATTCAGAAAATGCTTGCTTTTCCACATTTGTTATAATTATTTAATATTTAATTTTGTTAAATATTATGAAGATAATATGTAGTGAGTCATGTTTTTATTTATTATTTAAATTATTGGACCATGGTTTGCATGATGTGTATTGCATTCTGTTCATATTATAGTATTAATGGTTTGATGATAAATAGGGGAAATACATTTCTTCACGTTTGAGTTTTTATTTAGAATCAAAAATACACATTTTTATAATTATTTATTATCTTGTTTAAGTTGTGTATTTCATATGAATATAACTAACATACTATATTAAACTGTATAAGCTATTAAATCAAGTGAGCTTGATAGTAAGATGATATGTATTGCAGCTATGCATATTATATATTAATAATTTATTCCATTGGGATAGAATTTAGTTCAAATAATGAACAAAAAAACATTTAAATTAGGTATAAAAAAAATATTTATCTTAAGTATGAGAAATAATATATATTTAAAAAAAATAATTTGAAATAAAATAAAATAAGTTTAACATGGATCATATTTTTAAATAAAAAGTTGTACTTAAGTCATTATTCTGTAGGGCAATAACAGTGGTTAAAGTCGTTAAAAATAATGGTTAGATAGATATGTTAGTTTGTGATTAAACACATTTATAATTATGATACTAATAATAAAATTAATTTATGTCCATTACTCCGTTTGTACCCAATGTCAGTTATTAGCTATTTGCTTACTCAACTTATGTGATTGTTTTATGATCAATAATTACAAATTAGTAAATTAACATAAAAAAAAAAAATGTATTGAATCTATGGGAATTTACAATTTTACATATTTTACAAATTTCTCATATTATGTACCAATCAATATTTTGTATTAAGTTCAACAAATTACTATTAACTTTAATAACTACTGAAGTATTATATAAATCCTTTTAATAAAAAAAAAAAACCTATAAAACATAATCATTAAGCATAGGTAGTTAATGCAATGGCTTATTTTTACACATAGATTTGTTAAGGTTTGGAGCACATTATAATGTTACCTTTTGCATTATTTTCTATATAGTTTTATTATAGTCGTATGACAAAAATTTGATATTTTTCTGTTATTTGAAAACAATTGTTTTTAATCATGAGTCATGACTACAAAGAATTTAAGTAATAGGCTCATAAGCCATAGCTCATAGTTTTATTTTGAAAATTTCTTAAATAAAATATGTTTTATTATTTTGACACTTGCGACTTATTGAATTTAAAATATGATAGTTGATTTATAAATTAAAATGTAACTTTTGTTTAAACAAAATTAAGGCCTCTTCTAAAGTTTAATTAAACCTCATCTAAAAACTACGAGTATTTATTTTGGATTTTTCGATCGCTGTATGGAAAAGTGTCAATTACATATTATCTGCGATCTCAACTGATTGTGCCTACAGTCGCTCTTTGAACAATAGGTATACTATTTGTGCCTCGTATAGTTTATGTTTAATACTCGCCAGTCGCCTCGCGCAATAACGTAATGCCACGACCCCTCATCTCAGTAACAACAACAGAATTAATAATAATAATAATAATAATAATAGTGAAGCAGATCTGTTTTCCATTTTCTCGTCGACAGATTGCCCGTCGTGTTTTCGGTGTTTTTATACAAGTGTCGAATATTGTAATTTTGATGCATTGTATATAGGTACATTGTACAATATTGAATTGGCTGAACATCGTCACGCGAGTCGCGACCCCCGTCGAGAGCGCGTTTTGTGTTAACGTCGTTTATGAAACGTAAAAATAATGGAAGGGTATAATAATATAATATATGTGCATACAGGACGGGGTGGCGGCTGTGATCCCATGCGTGTCGTCCCCGAGTTATATAGTGTATAGTTAAAGTTGAGCAGATGTGCCAAAAACACGTATTATTATTATTATTATTATTATATGTCGGACCGAGGGATGCATTGTCAATCATCATATATAATACACACACACGCCATGTATACGCTACCGTGTGTGATGTGTGTGTAGTGTGATTGTACACGCGTATTATTATATTAAACAGTCGCAACTCGCAGCCATTATAATACCATATTTAAACTCTCGTCCGCGGACTACTTTATATTACCTATGTATAAATATGTATGATACATTAATATGATTCAGTTGCTATACAGGTATGCCTAAGCGTTATGTACCTACCATAGTGAATTAATAACAAATAGGTTTTACCTATCTTAAAAATATATGTATATTATTTCTTAATAATTATTATGATTAAAGTTTTGTGTTTGCTAGCGTTTTATTGTTGCGCTGTATAATGCATAGGTTAGGTTGACATTCTGCAGTCACATATGTACAACATAATATTTTCGTCTTAGGAATAACTGTTTTCGTTTCGTTTTTGTTTATTGGTTTTCGATTCTCAATTATTTAAGTTAACTGATTTATATTATATTCATAGTTCATGCAAATATTTCAAAATGTATATGTTGATTGTTGATTCTGATAAATGATAAGTACTCGGATGGTTGAATAGAGGGTAAAATAGAGGTAATTTTAAAAATCAACAATTATTTATTGTTTTGATAGGAAAAGGGATTATAGATTTTGTTTATTATAATTAGGGTTAGGATGTTTATGACCTAAAAACACTAAAAAATTCATGCAAATATGCACAATAAATATCAAAATATGCCCTTAAAAAAATTAATCATGTCATTTTAAAATTTTATTTCTAATCCAAAATTTATTTTAAATTAATTTACAACTTTTTTTACAACTTTAAACTTATTAAATACAAATGTATAAAAATATGATATTTTGAAATTAAAAACATAGGTACTTACAGTAAATTAATATAAATATATAAAAATGCGTAGTTTTATTGTCACTGCTTTCTTTTGTGTTACTTTTGATACAATTCTTACGTACTCTCTGAATTAATTTTAACGATAAGGGTTTTTTAAGGTTTTCAAATAATGTAAGTTATTCTTATATTGTCCTATCGACACACTATCGCCATCATCGATCGTAAATATGATTAATAAACGTGGAGTTAAAGTTAAGATAAGTTAATTATATACTACGGATTTCATATTTTCTTATTTTTGTTAATGTGAAACCGACTGTGCCTACCTATGGATTTTTATTGAGGTTTATATTGTATTTAAGTTATTTTTTGGCGAAATATACATTTATTTACAATTTTTTTCAAAATATGCATTTATTCATAAAAATCCCTAAATATGCAAAAATATGCAAAATAAAATTGAATATATTTGATTTTATGTCGCACAAAACGAATTTATAACTTGGTCTGCATTTTGCACGACTAAAAGAAAAAATATCCAAAAGTCATACCTAAACATCCTAACCCTAATTATAATTAATAATCATTAATGTGGCGCGCGATCTGTATATGTGAATTGCACGCTAACCGAATCACTTAAATTTGCAGTAATCTCGCAAACGTTTGTCAAAATGCAGAAATATAATTTTTTTATTTATTATTATGTATAAAATATTTGCATGTACATGTCTACTTCTAAATTTTAGTTTACACGACTGTGGCTTTACCGTTAGTCGTTACTATAAAAAATAAAAATAAAAGTATAATAATTATATTATATATTTATGCACCATTATAGTCATTATAATGTTGCTGTACAGTTGGGTCTGCATTGCAACGACTGCAGTTCACGAATATTGTATAAGTACCGAGGTTGGGGGTCTGTATTTGAGCCTTAAGCCTATAAAATTTAATATCTCGTTAATTTCGTATTCATAAAAATGCAAATATGTAAAATATAATGTACTTTTTTTTTTTATTTATCGCGAGATGCTATACCCGAAGGGGTGAAGTTCTGGATATTACGACCTCCTCGCATCTGGCTTCCTTAATACCGACTATTACTAGACCGTATATAAGTAGCAAATTGATTTTAATTTATTATCTAGCTATAGGACAGGCTGTATGTGTATGTATTCTTCCACACTAGTTTTTGTTGTGGGAAAACCCAGGACTTAATATTCCCCCGGTAAACAAGAAACTGTTATACAATAACGGCCGTGCAATTTGTACACATTACTGGTAGGGTTACACGAGTAAATATCGATCCGTAGATTGTTGCATATTTTGGTGATAAGTTTTGAACTTACTTTTTCATAAATTATTGCTGCGCTATTATACTATTTAATATAAATACGTTTCAAGATAAATGTTGTGATAATTAATGTAATTTAGATAGGCTTTTACTTACATATACGTTATATATTATAGTAAGTTGCTTAATTGAATTTTGAACGAAAAAGGTTTACAAATTTAATTAAGAATTATTTTATCTTAACTTCATAACATTCTTATAATCAGATATTTTGAATGGAAGTATTTAGGGGATATGTTATTATGTATTTAATGCTGAATAGTGCATATATTTTGTAAAAAAAATATGCATCGCGTACTTATTGACAAACAATATAATATATACGTATTTTTCTAGCAGCCGATATGTTAAAATTAATGCGTATCTTAACCTTTTAAAAAAAATATGACTGTAACTTAAAATAAAATATTATACTATTATTTGTTTGTATATGAATTGAATTTCAATCGCGTTAACATTATATTTAAAATAATTACTATAAAAATAGATAAGTTATAGTCTAGTTATAATTTATAAGCTATTAAATTGACCTCTCCTGCCTTTCTGTGTTATTTTAATTTCTTAAAATATCAACAAGACCTAGCACTTGCAGCTAGTATATTATTTGTACCTATATGTATTTTGCAAGGATGAAATAAATTGCATATTACCATGGTACATTAAAGCATATAATGTATGAAAACATTAGTCATTCCGTTGTGTAACTGTTAATATTAACCAGTAAACTGCATCACTACCTGATACTTATGAATAATATAAGAGTATAAGTATATATATTTATGTATATATATTATATTTATATATTCAAATGAATGATTGGCCGCTGACGCGTGTTTAATTAAGTCTACTTGTCTATGTATAATATTATATTCGAGGGCTTACAAAAACAAAATTAACATTTCGCCAGCTCATCCGCGTTGACTTAATCTGGTAATTCTACTCCTCCGAATATCGTACGGGGGTGGCGCAGTCAAACCGTAATTATCCGAAAATTATATTAAAATTTTGTCTAATTCTCGCGGTCCATTGTAATATAAATAATAGTTATTATTACTAATCAGCATCATAGTAACGTGCTATGGTCGTTTATCGTATATGTCGTTTATTTGGTTTCGTGATTATACTATTGTTTGATTGTGATGTTAATAGCTTTTCTCTGTCTTATGCATGTATAGGATATTATAGTATAAAAGCTTCTCTACGAATTTCACTCATATTATGTGTATTTTATTAGAAACTTTTTTTTGGATTTTTAGTAAGTTTTTAGTTATTTATAATTATTAATAATTTTATTAAAAATAAAAATAGTAAATACCTATCAAAAAAGTTTTTGACAAAACATAGATAATGTTATTTTCTATGGCAGTTAATTGTTTTACTTAATTTCTACTATGTAATCACACTGAGTGTAATGTGGAAATGCTGGAAAGCGGTTTTGACTATCAACTGTATTACAAGTATAGAAAACGGATAAAAAGATTATATTGGTGTCCTTTCTCAAAATATATATTTTAGTGTCGGTAGGTTAAGTTAGATATACGTAATATTGGCATAATTAGACGGTATAAAAATTTTGTGAAAATATAATTATTTCAACCGGAAAACACTCATTAATCATTATTAATAAACAACTATATCCGTTTTTGTGATAATGAGTGTTTACTGTTAAAATAATCTCCTAGTTAGCAACTGGAATAGTTAGTATTAAATTAATGGTACCTACATTATGTAATACTTACACAACTGTATCATTAAGAGAATTGGATGTCATGATTTTCTATCTTTGTCTTACTCTTGTGCAACATAGAAATTTAGTTGTTTTATTTTCAACGCACATCTAGTAAATCGATAAAAATTCTAAAAACAGTTTGAATTTTTCATTAAGTCTACTTAGGTTTTAAAAGAAAAATATTAAACGAACGTACCAACCAACCACTGATCAAAAACATCGAATTGACAGTTTCCTTGTGTGGAAAATAACCATTGGTTATGAATTCTGATAGTTTTGGTGATCATCATAAAAGTAATAACTAATAACTTTACTAATAAGTGATAATAAGTTCGACTTATATCGTCTTAAAAATTGTATTTATACAAAGTTAACAATTTAGTTTCAATGTGCATCATACAATGATTAACTAAAGGTTAAAACTTAAAAGTTACTTTAAACAAGCAGTACTGCGTACGCATTGTATACGTACAAACTGTATATTTCAGTCATCCGAAGGTTAAGTTAGTTTTCTTTTTACCGAAGAATCTTAATTTAACACAGTTAAAAATAATATGATTTTTGCAAAAGAATACTCGAATTGTATTGGATTTGTTTGTATGTTCGTAACTCACCTATTTTAAATGCTAGTAAGGTATTAATTTTTATAATATTATCATAGGTAATGAATTTGATTTAATCCCACGTTAAAATATTCATGCTTATGATCGTACAGTAATTATAAATATAGACTCGATTAAAAGTCTAACTGATGTATCGTTTTGTATAATGCACGTACAGAAAAAACTAAATACCGTCAAGTATATTGGTGTAACTTTTTTTTGTTATCAAAAGCAAGTATTTCTATACATCACCATGTTTTCAATTTTATTACATTTTTAATGGTTTTTTAAAAGTTACTAAATTTGATATATTAGGTACAGATTAAAAAAATTAAACCTATTAAAGTATTGAAAACCATTGTAAATCGTTCTGAATTTTTATCAAATGTATGTACATATACGTCATGTACAAGCATTCCAATGAAATGCAATATTAATCATAATTATTAGTTCTATACTTTTTTTACTGGTGTCTTACCTTTTTTATATTATTCCATTTATATTAATTGGTGTTTGAGATTGAGCATTTGCATTATTGATATTAAAGTCATGTAAGCGATAAATGATCATTGATCTACTTGTATTATGTTTTATATTGATAAATTCAAATACGTATGAAAGCGATGTATTTTGTAATAAAAAAACAATAGTGTAATATAAATTTGTATTGAAGTATTTGAAAAAAAAATCCAAATTGTCATTTATATTCTGTTTACAAACGATAATTCTAATTTAACTCAAAACAACAAAACAAAATTTGTTTTTAAAACTAATGTGTTTTGTTATAGGAAAAAATGGTTTTACCTCGAATATTTATTTTATATAGTTTTTCACTAACGTAACATCTGTATTGAATATCGAATTGAAATAAATTATTTTTAGTACCATAATTTCAGGTAATTTGTATTTATTAGACATATGTTTTTGGTGCAACCATAAATGATTATTCACTAAGTATGCTTGCCGTCATATTTTCCTTTAATTATGAATTTATTTAAATATTATTAAAGATCTTGTTTTAAAATACTAATTGATTTTGAGTTTATAGTTATCTATCAACATTATTTAATTTATAAACTTGTCTGAGTGAAATAAATATTAGATTTAATTTTGTATGTGTTTTATATTTTTTTAAGATCATTTTAAAGTACTATTATTCTTAGTAGATATATTACTTATAAAACCTAACCTATCGACGAAATGATTGTACTGTAAATCGTATCACATTCGTTTCAGTGATTATCTGAGTTTCATTATCTGAACCGGAATATTAAGTAATTGTTTAAAAATTATTTATGTATATAAATAATGGAAAATAATTTTTTATTGTATTATCACTCTTATATTAAAAGTTAAGAGAATGTCAGTGAAGTATTTGTTATCTATACCCACGCGCAATATGACAGATTTTACGTTCAAAATAATGATTATAACATTATTAATATCTCAAATTAGAGTGAAATGACCTGTTATACAATTCAAAGGTAATATTACTATCTAGGGTATCTCATAAATGTTTTATTATGTTTAATTTTAAAGCGAGTTATGAGTATTTTAAAATTGTTAATTGTTCATACATATTAAAAAAACTTATAACTTGCTTTAAAATTAAAATGTAATAAAACGCTTATGAGATGCCCTAGATACTATTTTACCTTTAAATTGTATAAGAGTTCATTTCACTATAATTTGATAAATTAATATGGTTATAAATGTTATAATCATATTATTTTGAACGTAAAATTTGTTATGTTGCGCGTGGGTTAGAGAATGATAACAAATACTTCGCTGACATCCTCTTAAGATTAGAAGAGCTATAACAATACAACCTTAGTTAGATATATAGCTTTCATATAGCAATACGTTAATATCATGGTCGATACATTATATAATATACTTATATAGGTATATACTAAAAATGTAAATGAGATTTTATTCAAACAGGCTTTTTTTTTTTTTTTTTTGACAGGAGTTTACGAATACGTGCCAACCGAGGAAGGCACAGGCGATCGGTTGCAAATAAACGCTCAAAACTGTATCCATTGCAAGACTTGTGATATCAAAGATCCCACGCAGAATATCAATTGGGTGGTGCCCGAACCCGGCGGTGGCCCCGCCTACAACGGCATGTAAACTGCGGAATCGATGATACTATATACTATAGGTACATTTAATGGCTTTAATATTGTATAGGTATAAATTATATTTTCTCTTCATTATTGTCATAGATATTAGGTTTGTTATCTAACGTGTGCGTGTGTATTTTTGCGAGTGCAGGCGGGTAGGTCGCGTTCCTCTATTTTCTCACCCGTTAATTATTGCATTAGTGGTATATGGATACGCGAAAGTATTCAAAAACAGCGATTCACCCTGTATTTATAATATAATATTACGTGTGTTGCATCTTGTATATATCCGCACGAGTGTGGCATGTCCAGTTGTTATTCGGAAACCCTAAATTTGGAGCGAGGTGCTCATTCGATGTAGGTAATAATATATTGTATAATATGATCACATATGACGTGATTAACAATAACACACACAATGGTTTGGAGATTGATTTAATGCATGTTATGTAGCATGCTAGCATAATATATTATTCTGCTATTGGGCATGAATCTGATCGTTGAATGTTATTATGAAATTATAATATTATAATGTGAGGCGTACAACGAATTATTCGTTTTAAACAAACACACATATATACTTCAACATATTATATTATGTATGTGTACCTACTTTTAGCGGGGGTTTTTATTTGTCTCAATAATACATAATATAAGTATTATGTATAGTTATATAATATAAAAGGGTTTGTGTGTTACGCATACTTACATTAATTTCCGGTTGTATCGCTCACATAGAGTAGTTTAGGGAACACAATATAAATATTATATAACGTGTATAGTGTATACCTATTAACTATGAGTGTATGTCTATACTCCACACCTAGACACCCTGCATTAATACACACCTCGGTGGTTGTTGATGTTTACATTTTCTTAAAAAAAAGATATTATAATTTGACGTATATTATTTAAGGTGCGAGAGTTTCAATAGTGTTTCTATTGGATATGTTTTATAATACTCCACACAGTTTATTATATGTATGTTTAGCATGAGTTCATTATTCTATTTGCAGTGTAATAGAATATGAAATTAAAAATATATATTGTTATTCAAAAAATTAAAAACTTAAAAATAATATAATTCTTTTTTAAAATATGTTGATTTATTTCGACTGAGAATTATGTAAAGAAAATATTTTTTTTAATGTTAATAGGTTTTAAAATAACGTTCGATAAAAGATTCACCCTATATTAATTTTTTATATATAGACATCAAGCTGCAGTTCCGTCGATTTTAATTATTAATTACTCTATTTACTATATTTTTTCCTGCGTCACGTCAACCATCGCACTCCTGTTTATTTTTACGGAAAACGCGGAAAATGAATTAAGTTTGTTTTATATTCCGGCCCACATGGTGCTAGCAATAACATCAGTATTACAACGCAGTACCGCAACGTTAAATAAAATGTTTTTTTTTTCGTAAAATTTCATTGTACGAATAGCTTTGTGCACTATTATAGGTATTAGGTATAATATACCTAATATATATACCTGGTATATGTGCAACACTTATTGGTATATGCATAGTGCATACTTTTTAGTGGTTGCTAACCCGCCTTTATGTAACAATGACCGTTATTTTAAAATTATGCGTATATGGCTTATATGGGGTGATTCATTTAACGTCGGACAATCATTATATCAGAAAACATAAACGTTTTTGAAAGTATTTCTTTTACATAGGTAATTTGAAGTCGTTACAAAATAACATTTAAAAAATAAGTTTATTATTTTGAAGTTTTTACTCTTTTTAATGATAACATATATTTTTAAATTTATATTTCGAAACAGAATAATATTTGAAGTATTTCATCTATAAATATTAAATTTTGAACACGTTGTAGTATTGAGTATAGTATATGGACCAACATTTTGCGGGATACTCTTGTATCGCTCAACTTAGAATGCTTATAAGTTATAATAAACTTATATAACTAATACTTATCATAAGCTACTCGTTCAAAATTTATTTGTATGTGTTAAAATATTCCATAAAATATTCTGCTTTGGAATAAAGAATTAAAAATGCATATTTGTCATTAAAAAATTAAAAAATATGATAATGATAAAAATACACTTTACTAGAAAAATGTTGTTTTTAACTACTTAAAATTATGTAAAAAAATATATTGAAAATAATAACATTAACGTTTTATAAATATTAAATGAGTTACCCGGTATGAAATGTTTATTAATATGATCACAGTATAGTGTGAGCATCATACGTATACTAAACGTGCCTTTTGTTACTAATGCGTGGTAATCAAGAGCCCGTTATCGTTTACTAGATCCTTTAAAATATTGCATTTTGAATTGAAATACACTCTATTATTAAATACCTGTCTCTATATTATACGTTAATGGGGATGTACACGTATGTGTGTGTGTGTGTGTGTGTGTGTGTGTGTGTGTGTGTGTGTGTGTGTGTGTGTGTGTTTGTGCGTGTGCTACACTTGATCCAAGTTTCGGGGTTGTTCGATTTTAGGAACATTTAGATTCAAGTTTTCTTTTATTTTTATTTTCATTTCATTTTTATTCTTTATTATAGCCTATATGAGAAGACGCACATACTTTCATTATTTACACTAATTTGAATTAACAAATTTTGTTTGCTTTACCCATTGTTAGGAGAAATTTTCAAAAAGAATAAAAATGTCATCTGACTGATTGAAAGTTAAGTTGTGAATCTAGTTTCAGGGGATATTTGTGACAGATTTGTTGGTTTCGTGAAATGGCTTATTTGATGATTACTTTAGGCACACAAAAAATAAAAGTAATGTTTGTCTTTTGACTGTTTGTATTATTGTTTAAAATCGACACACGTGGGCTACTAATATTTATTACTTACCTACCTGTATCCGCAGTTGTTATTTCTTTAATGGTATTATATTTTTTAATATTATTTTTGTTTTGAATAGGATACAACGCCATTTGTGTGAGATCAAAACATGTTATCGTCTACAAATATACGTATTTACTCAACTATTGCTTCCGGCAGTCTAACAACATCGTCATTATTATATTATCTGCTCTACGATAACATACATTTTTGGTTTGTATTTACGCACTTATAGAGTAATTCATGTTTGTATTTATTGATAAAATGTATAACTCATAATTGTATTTTAAATACAGTTGCCTTATAAGGATAAATGGAGGGTATACTCATTTTAATTTTTTAAATGTTTCACTTAAATATATTTTATATATTGTTTTATTGTTGATAGTTTTTTTCTCTTTTTAATCCAAAATTTTTAATACTTTATGTTACATATTATAATATGTAATATGTTATTGTTTATTATATGCGTCGAATAAAAATACTACGAATATATTGATAAAAAGTGTCTTATCATGTTTAATATTACATAAATGTATGGCTTTTATTATTGAACAATGGAGATTGTTTTTAGTTATCTATACACTTTAAATCAGTTTGAATATTCATAAAAACTATATGTGAAAGGTCAGTTGCAAAATCAGAAGAAATTGATCTGTGCCAAAAAAGTAGTGGAGTTAGCTACTTACGAATTTGTCAAAAAGACACTATTTATATTTTAGATTCTGAACGAAGTGATGAATGTATTGCATTTACTATGATGTGTGTTTTTTTTTTTTTTTTTTTTTTTGTGTCTGACTCCAACATTTGGAGCAGTAATAATGCTCCGATTTTTTACTTCAGCCCCTCTTTGAATAGGGAATTGAATCTAGTTGGTACTTTAGGGGGGTCAAAATTAAAATTTTCTAATAGTTTTCAAAAAAATCGAGAAAAACAAAAAAAAAATGACAGAAAAATGGAAATTTTACGGAAAAACCACTTTTCGACAAAATCGATTTTTTGATTTTGCTGTAACTCAAAAACGAATTATTGTAATTACTTGAAATTTTCACCAAATGTTTATATTATGGTTATCTCTTTACAGTTAAAGTTTCAAAATATTTTGACCATTTTTAAGCTACTAATAGACAATTGAAATTTTCGACTTTTCTAAGTTTTTTTTTCTTCAAATGCCGATAAAAATTTTTTGGGTGGCCAGAAAATCTTGAAAATTTAATACAAGGTTTCTTATAAGTTGTTCTTAAAGTGATAAAAAAAAATCCGAAATCGTTAGTCACAATTTTTTTTTATAAGTGTTTAAAGTTCGAATTTATACGAAATATGTCAAAATTTAAATTAAATTTCATACGCTCATAATGCGAATGTTGGCCATAGTAACCATAGTAACATATAAAAACTATACTATTTGTTTCAAAATAGAATATTTGACAATATTTAAATATAATATATCCTAAACTGACAAATCATCTTCGTTCAGAATCGTTTTTCGTATACAATGATACCTATCATTGCATTCAAATTTAACCTACCATAGTCTGAGGTCCACCCCACCCCCTAATATACAGCAGAGCGATACCTACTTACCCGCTTTTTTTTTTTTTTATCATATTTTTAATACTTCAAATCCTAGAATAATAATTTTGTTAAATATATTTTAAATATTATTAAACATACAAATTTAGTTTCTGCAATTTACTATAGATACGTTATTCAACGTGACGAATGTTCTCTTCTTATACTAAACAGCATATCTATTGCTATGCAGTCTTCTACAAAGTACCTGGGCATAATTTTAGATAAAAGATTAACATGGTCAAACTTTAAAAATTAAAACGGAAATTAGCAAATAACCGGTTCCATTTATTTTGCACCATTCTAAAAACCAGTGAGCCTCTTCCTATTCAAGTTTTCATGTCATTGTTCTTTTATTTATGAAAACTGCTTATTGTGTAACGCCATATCACAGATTGTAATTTTATTTAAATCAATAATAATAAAAAAAATACATAGTTATTATTAACATGATATTTATTATATCGACAAACATTTTTTGTTATATAAAGCGAATTCTCTAAATATTATTTTTATTTTCAGTTTTTAAAAAATTGATACTCTCATTAAAACACCATTATTTTTTTTTAAATTAGTTGTAACAATAGGGTATAAAATAATAATTTACTGCAGTACACACAGTGGTGCTAATGGTTTTATTGATGATAATGCTTATTCGGAAACAACGATTGTTGGTGTGTATAACGGCTATAATATAATATAATTATTTAATATACTCCATTTCGATGTATGGCGAAGATGATTGTTTTTCTCGATACTTGAACCGTCTTAAACGTGGTAAGTGGTCGGGTTATTTTGGAGAATGTATCGCGTTTTGTCGGACAGTATGAATAAGCTTACTGCGTTTATTCAATTACATAATATTATGCTTAGTGAAATTTTCGGAGCACTTGTGCGTATGTACATCACTCCGAAAAGCGTTTCCGGAAAACATACGTGTACATATTTATTTATAAAAATATTACAAATAGTATATATATGTGTATAAATCGTAATTCATATTATACTATATATATATATATATATATCTATATAGTATAGTAGGTATACGTAAAAATCAATAGCGTTCCCGCTGCGCACAAAATCTATAACGAGATGTCGTTTATTCTCCGCTGATTTCATTATCTGTTCGACCGTGTATCACATAATATATATGCACGCGCATTATATTGCAGGCGCACAGCAAAGCAAATTAGTTACATAAAAATATAAAAATAAATATGACGGTTAGGGGATTCAGAGGTCGGGCGCGCGTATGATGTCCTCTCTTCGCTGGCCGCAGCGCGTTATAATATAATATTATTTGTATATTCGTATACGTTTTTTTATATCATAGCGCGTAGTATATCGTACGTTGTGTACACAGGGCGATAAGGTATTTTATACATTTTTAATTTCCACGAAAACATTTAATTTCGTCCTGCCCGTCGTCTATTATTCTACGGTGAACGCGTTGGCGGTCAGTTGGGGGGGGGGGTGGTGGTGTGGGGGCTGATGTATCGTCGGCGGCCCACGTGTGGCAGTTTTGAGGATGTGCGTTTTACATTTTTATAAATGATTTACACGAAAAGAAAGTGTGCAAAATTAAAACCTCGACGAGAAGGTTGGCGGACGTGTCACGTGTCTCACAGGTCGACTTACTCGTTGTTTTTTTTGTTTTTTTTTGTTTTGAAAAAATCAATTACCTGCAGTGCGGAATATATAATATCACAGTGGCGCCGGTCGTAAAACGCATACACGCGTTGGGCATACTATAAATATAAGTATTGCATTTGCATACCGAAAACTACCAATTTTCCACACTGGACGGGTGGGGCGAGGCGGTGTGACGTACTGCGCGCGGAGTGTATACACGCCCGACAGAACTGCAGTGTGCCTAATATATCGTTTAACCGCAAGATAAAAACTCATCATCAATGCTTCGCCAGCAGCGTGTTCGGCGTCCCGCGATCCCGGCCAGGCCGACACGGCGCGGTCGCGGTTCGGCGGGTTGTTCGATTCGATTTAAAAACATCGCCGCAGCCGTCACACGAAAATATGGATTTATTTTTATCGAACAACTGTTCACGATTTTGCGATATATCGTTGGTCTGGAAACTGTGTGTATGTGTGTGTGTGTTGTATATATTATTATTATCAAAATAATATACGTCTGTGCCCTGTGGCAAAAACACATTTGATCGAATTAAAAGTTATCATCAGTCCATACCGCGCTGATATTATACCGAAGAAAAGTTGAAAATACGTTTCGACGGACTGGGTGGAAATTCATTTTTTTCACATCGCATAAAAATATAATTATATTGTATTATATTTACCGTATATCGTTCGTGTGTACACGAGTGCGGTAGATACCTGTAGACGCACAGTCGATATTTATTTTATGATGAGCGTATAAATATTCGTACACGGTAGGTTTGTATCACTGCAATAAAACGGACTTATGTAAAAAATCCGATGAATGTTTTAGAGACAAAAAATATTATGCTAAATATTTATGTTTAGGTAATATTATATAAGCGATCGTACCAATGAGTAATTAATGTTTCAGTCAGTTGAACTTGTTAAATGCAAGTGGCAAGTAGACGGGCGTACGGCGCGCAGGAAAGACGTATTAAGTCACACGCAGGTTTTAAATTAAATTTTTTTATTTAATTTTTGAATTCACCCTTCGATTCTCGACAATTACGGACGGTTGGTTGATCATTAAATCTTAAAAGCGATAATCGCTTAGCGATATTATTATCGTGATAATCAAATAATACGAAAAATGATCAAACATTAAAATTAATATGGTCAAAATAAATATGTCATGTATTCATGTTTGTATAATATATATACAACTTCATAAATTAATTAAAGAGAGCCGTTTAAAATACTTAGGTTGTCACGTGACACACAGTGGCGGTTTATCCCAAAAACGGGCCTGTGTGCAAAACTAAAAAAGGCCCCCCTCCTACATCTTTTTATTTTAAATAATATGGATATACATCATAAATTTATATTTTATAACACTGATATACTGATATCAGATTGAGAAAATGAGAACCATATGAAATTGAAAATAATTTTTTTTAATTTTTTGTACATAACTGTATTTATTTAATTTTTTTTTTTTGTGGAATGTTGAGCAATAATGGGCCCCTCAAGCTGAGGGCCCGTGGCATTTGCACACATCACACACATGTATGACACGCCACTGGTGACACAGCATATTAAACGCATAACAACGGTGATGTCTGCATTTGAAAAATAATACTAAATACTATAATACTAATAATAATCGTCCAACGTTATTACATGGTTCAATGGTTACTATAGCATACCTGGAATCGGAAACAAGGTTACGAAACAATCATTTACTAAAATATTTTAACAAATGTTTATTAACCTTATCATAAAGTTTATTTTACGTTTTAGTGCATTACTCTAATAAATATTTAATATACTTAAGTACGTTGCGTTGTTTTTTATTATTGCATGTCAGATTTCAGATTTTTAAACAAAACTTCTTGGTTTACCGCATGCCAGTAGCTTTATATTATTCAATATTGATTAATACGCTATCCATTATCACGAGTTGATTATTATACAAAAATAATATTTTCTAGGTACTTTGATATGGGTATTATATGCACCTAAAAAACAACTAAATGACATTCGCGAATAAAATAGATATAATTTGCAATGTAAAATATTTACAAGACAAAACAATTTTTTCGACGTAAGATTGATAGTTGAAACCATTGATTGGTCTAATTTTTTTGATAACTAATTATTATATTATTTAAAAATAATATAAAATAATAATATTTCAGTAGTAATATTAAGACTACACGGCGTTTTGGATAGGCCATTTAGCTACACCAATGTCGTAGATTTTTTTCCGACACAATAATATTATAAATGATAGGAGGAATGAGAAGTTTGAAACACTTCTCGAATGATTGCAGAATAAAATTAACCAAAATTTAGCGGTGCTAATTTTTGAACTCGAGTAGTGGTGGGATGGGGTACTACTTGTCCCACTATAGTAGCGTCAATAGATAAACATACGAGCAGATATTAAGTTAAGTCGAGGGTCGTCAATTTATTATTACGTAACAGCTAGCTAGTTGTTGATAGTTGTTTTTTCTATTAAATTGGAAGTTTATACTTATAGGTATATGAGGGATGACATATTATGATACAAACGTTATAATTGAACCGTTATAAAACGTTCAGATATTTAATACTATATATAACTGGGGCACGGTTTCGGAGAATTCCGATATAAAACTAAAATTCTGGTTGATGCCTGCCAAGGAACATAAAAAAATAAAAAGTTTAAAAATCAATGGCATTGAAAAAAAAGTTCAATAAAAGCAAGCGTAAAACGAGTTATAAAACGATTACACTATGTTATACTGTCCATATAACGTGTTGACAAAAATAATAAAAAAAACCACTTGTACACGACAGTACACAGCTGTGTTCTATATAAAGTGATACTTTATATTATAATATAGAATTATAATGTGATGCATTTCGTGTACAACACTTTATCTTTTTATTATTCATGGTTTATTATATACGGGGTTGTGCACTTGAACTCAATTTCCAAAGTTTAATTAGGTATAAAATAAAAAAAAATATACTGAAAATGCTATATATTTTTTAAATTATTACCTCAGATGACCGTCCTTATTCCTTTTGTTTATATATTTTATAATACGCGGTGTATCATTTGGTAAGGTGTCAGAGTACTTCATCTAACCGAATTTATCGCGCTGGTAATTTTTTAGAAAATTCAAATAAATTCAAGTACAGACAGAAATTGGGATCTTTGCAATCCTTGTATTGTAGGTATATAGTATATTATGATAATCCAGTGGAGGATCGTGAATTTATAATCATTGATGAAGAAAATATTTTCAAAATTATTTAAGGATATTAACTAAAAAGTACCAACACAGTATAAATAACTTATATTTCTTTATAATAGACAATATTTATTGTAAATAAAATATAAACACATAATATCTAATCACAACATGGAGAATGATTAATATTTACATGGTAAATGATAAGGACTGTTCGAATTGGGATATTACATTACCGACTTTTTTGATTAAATTTTGACAATTAGTATACCTAGGTGATTTTTTGAAAATTTAACGATTTTACCTCTGAGGCTGCAATTTTCTATCTGCTCCGTTTTACTATTTATTTATCGGCTTTCTTCTCTATTTCAAACGTTTATTTTTATCGGTTAATCGAAAGATATTTTTCGTTTCACTTGGCGATGATAATGGTGACGACGTTATAATTGTTATGTAATAATATTTATAATTTTCCGGATAATTTCATTAATTAAAATTATAAAGAAAAATTTCTTATCATTATGTTTTTAAATGGTAGTTATATAAACGAATTTACTTTAATGTGAAAAAATAATAAAATGAAAAATATGTAATTAAATATTTATATTTTTGTTTACTTCCCTCTTAATATAGAGGCAATAATAAACTATACGTATATTATACTCGTTTTCATGGATTCTAAATGCAGTTTGTTCGACAATATTAATAACAGTATATTAATATATCGTATAAGCCATCGTTCGTTTATTGCGATATGCCTTTGTTGGCATTTAAAATCTAAACTAACTGGGATGACGCTGACACGGCGATGGAGACCAATAAATATGTATAATAATAATATTATAATACAATAAATGACCTCCGTAGAGGATTTCTGGTTCTGACATGTAGCGCCCAACTAAATTATATTATGTATTTTATACCTATATATATGTATGAGAATTGAGGGTGTTTCGACGTTCGGACAAACGACTACGCTGTTCGTCCCCTACCGAAATCTTTTCCGGAGATTATATTGTATGGTCAAGGGTCGTATACATATATACGTGCGCGCGCGTGTGTGTGCATGTGGTGTATTCGATTCGGAATCGGAGGCGACCAAATCTCATTAATGACCGTCGGCGCGATTCGAAATGAAATGAGAAACCGCCCCGTAAAGGAGATCGCGTGTGACATTTGAAACGAGCTAGGTTTTTATACTATTAACGTGGCCTTTTATTATATGTCAGCGTGGCCTTGGACCACTATGAATTCTATCAACACACAGTATACAGGATAATATTCATCAATCATGCTCGCCGCAATATTTTCCTTTGATGGTAAATTTATTCAAATTCTCATTTTTGGAACTTTTAAGTATACTCGAGAATCATGTTTTCAGTTTGTTCGATTTTTTTTATGATTCAAGGAGTATCTTGCGGTGGATACAATTATTTTTTCAAATGAGAATCAACTGTTTTTACCATAAATTCGTAAATATACGATTTTTTTAATATGTTTATGCATACTAGTATACCTGTCTGAAGAACAATTCAAACGGGTAGTTCCTGAACTTATTAAAATGTATATACATAGTGAGATAGACTGCTGATAGTAAACACGGTTTTAAAAAAATATTAAATATAAAATATATTATGTAATATTAGATCTAGTATTATAATTTATTAATTTATTATTGTACTAGGACATCGTTTACAAAATATACAATTTGAAATATTAATATTAAATACAAACATTTTCCAATCATCATCATTTTCACTTATTTCAAACCTGGTATTATGGATCTATTATCTTTAGTAATGTACAAAGTTAAATTAATCAAAAACTACTTGTTTGAATTTCGATTTCGATTTATCATAATTTTGAATTTTCTCAAAAAAAAAAAAAAAATTATTTTGATTAAAAATGTATAAGAAAAAAAGGATTATATTATCTATGTAAAAAAGGAAGACTTCAAGACTGTATTTTCTTTATAAGCAAATTACATAGGTTGAAAATCAAAATCTGAATTCGTATAATATACATGTAGGTGATGTTCTTACATTGTAATTTTTACTATAAATTAGAATACAATGTATAGAATTATATATTTTGTTATGTTAAAAACTAGCAATGTAGATAATCAATGTTATAGTTCTGTACAGTTTTAGTTTTTTTGCGTTTATAATACCATTGCACGTAGACGTTAACTACGTGTCTTAGTCGTCAGAACTATATTTCTATATCGTCTATTCGTTTGCGTTTACGATGTAAATGGTGGCCGAGACTGAAAGCATCGTCTAGTCGTCCCATAGTATTTCTATGAAATATAAATGTTTCACTTGAACGTTGTATGTGTCTGCGATATTAATAATCCATACCTACACAATCATAAATGTTATTTATGGATGTAAAGACTTCTAAAGCAAATCGAAAATTCTATTGTGGGAAATCTTAAATAAAGTAACGATACAATTTAAATTTAGTAGTAAGATTTCTCAGTACTGTACACAAATTAACACAAACTCGTATAAATATTGAAATAATAATTCAAAACTCAAATATGTAAGTACTGTGAATTATAATTAAATTACCACTGAATATAAATAATCTATAATGAGTAAAAAACAGCTTTTTTTTTTTGTACTAAATTTATAAATTAGTATAAAGAAGTATTTTTCTAAACCGAATAATAATGAGTGTGTTGAAATTTGTGATGCCAAGTTGTTATATTTTTTTTATTTATTTAACTAACAACCGATAGTGACTGTCACAATATGAGCAAATAATAAAAACTGCACTTGTAGTGGCAATAATAATAATAATAATATAATATATATTTTTACCAAATAAAAAATATTGTCAAAAGTAAATTCAAATATAAAACGTCACAATCGTGTTAAAAACGAACGAAAATTAAACGATAGGTATGAAAAATGTCATAAGCAATACACGCTAAACGAAAACATACACATACACACACATACACACACACAAACACATATACATTTTATACATTTTTTATATGGTAAACGATCGTCATTTGGCAATTTGGCACCCGTCATACAATCATTCTTTATCCGATAATGTTGCGTTTGTAATATTCGTAAAATACAATCTACGGCGTTTAGTTATAGTTAACCAGTCGAATAATAATTATTAGCATATAAAATATTAACTACTTATCAGTTTCAAACTTGAGCGTGGTACTGTTTATATATATATATATATATTTATGTATAGGTTTACAATACTGTGTGGTTTAGGTGGTTTAGTCTAAATCGGGCGATTTTGGCCGCTTGAACACAGTGGCAGTCAACGTTTTCATAACATACAGGTAAATAAATGTATAACTTCAGTTGATGAGCCAACTCGTCTCCGCGTTTTTTGGACGATCAGACTTTAGACTTCAAATCAGCCGATCGAATGTAATTTCTATATTATTGTTCAACTATCTTACCGGCCTACGACTGTTTTCTGCGAGGATATTCAATAAAAAACAGATCGATTCACTTTAAAGCAAGTTCACGATAATTTCTATCCGTTCGATACCACATTTGTACTCATATTTATTCGAATTATTGATTTTTAAAGGCGTTTAATGACCTGTGAGTGTCCTGTGGTGATATAATAATTTCATTAAATATCTCAATATTGTATGTATGTGACAATATGTGGTTATGGGTTAACGGCATATTGGAATATAGTATGTATTTTGTGTTATATTATTATTTAATAAAACGAGCATTGAATTATAATTAAAAACCGAATTTTGCATATAATGCATGTTCATATTTTTTTTAAGCAACATGTAGTAAACGGATTTTTATCAACTATACCTAAATAAATAATATTGCAAATTTTTATTTTGTATATATTTGCATACAATAATTGCATATCTCCCATAAAAACGCATGTTTTTGCATATTACGTAAAAATCTAAATATTTTAATTTAATTTTTTAATTTTATATACAATTATTATATATAAATTTGTTTCACAACACAAAAATTGAAAATTTTTTAATAATATGCACCCATAACAAGTGTTGACGTGGAACTGAGTTTTTTTGCGTACAAACATATTTACATAATATTATTATGTTGTCACAAACCGCTATCATAATTTAACTGAGATCAATATGGAACATATTATTGTTACTAAACTTACTGGTTTTCTAATAACGAATAAATTATATTATTAATTATTGTATACAATATTGTTATTTTTTTTTTTCATCATTAATCTTTTAATTTTATAACTTTACAATAAATAAATAGCTGTATAATAATTAAAAATTATTTTGCATATTTTGTGCATTTTAAGTGCATATTATTTTAAAATTTTAAATGTATATAAATTCGTTCTTTAATTATAATCAATTCATACTTATAACATTATTATAATATTAATATGTAACTATAATAGAAACAATAGAGTTTTTTATGCGATAAAAAAATTATATTTTGAATTTTAATTACAGGTTCATTAATTTCCAAACACTTTTGGTTCACACTCAGAGTTTGGAATTAAGCATTGTATTTAGAAAGTATTGCAGAACTAGTCAAAAGTTCATATTTTTGCATTTGAGTAGTACATGTTACGAAACGAATTTGTGTAAAATCAGATTTTGAATATGCTATATTTCTTATGCAATTCGTAAATAATTAATAGTTTAGAAGTTCCTAGCCTTTTTTGGTTACCAGAAATAATAATCAATTTTCAAATGAATAAGTAGTTATTTTATAAATATATATTTTTTTAATATACTTAATATATGTATGTTATAAATTTCCTATAGAACATAATATATATGTGTAGTTTTTTAGTAAGTTTAATTTATTGCATATCGACATATCGTATGTAATAGTAAGTAAATCTGGTGCCTAAGGCGATAGAGTCGATAGACATTTACAACCAAATACATAAAACTTACCAACTTGTAACTTACTAACTAAACTAATCATAGTTGTGCCTCCAAAAAAACAAGGAATTAAATAAATGGCATAAAAAAAGAAAAGGCCATTCTGGTTGTCATAACAACTGTTGGTTTTCTGGGGTGTGGGAGCAAGTAGCAAATACTCTGTCTGCTCCCCCTCAAAAATGGTCGACCTTAGCCAACAAAAATATTTGGCTGTTTTTTGATTCCAATTTCAACAGTTGGCAAGCCCAAGTTCAGCTAAATATAAATCGTGAACAATCGTTTAAATTATGTTTATTGTTTGATTTACAGGGAGTTAAACTGTTGCGTATTTATTTTTCTTGTTAGTTGTCCGTAATATTGACAGTTTAGTTGTAGGTATTACCACGCACATTTAATTACTGCTGCTAAAATGAACGTAGTTTACTCAAAATCGTTAAAATTATTGTTGAGGTGAAGGGGTTCTCCGATGGCTCTAAAGTGTCTAAGTCACTGGGATATAAATCATTTTCACGAACCCACCCACTTTAGAAAAAAAAACATTATTCGGTGTTGCAACTATATTATTTTTTAAATTTAATTTAATATAATTGTATTGTTTTTGATTGTTTTGCTTTAAATTGTTTTTACAAGGTCACGAATATAATATTATTATTATACAGTCACTAAATGCGGTATTTAATAAATGCTAAATATTTTTACTCATAAATTAACTATGCGAGTATTTGAAAGTTAAAAATAAAATAAAATAATAGTTAACTGAGCTCCGCTCTGAATAGTTTTCAAATCCTTGATTTCAAATTAAAGAATAATATATATAATATAATAGATTGGTTTAGCTTAAGAATGATTTTATTTTTCTGATCTTGTATAGTATTGTATGTATTACATAATATTATGAATTGTTATTACTATTTATCAATTACATTATCCAATTTTACAATTTAATATTAATTATTATTATAAAAAAACGATCCTTTTATATAACTATATTGTAATAGGATTTCAGTTGTAAGTTTTGTGTATTATGTGTACTTAAGGCCTTAAAGCTTAGGGTAATTAATTTTGGACCACATACAAATCTAACCTAAAAATAATATAAATAGAAGTAAGTTATAAAATTAAAATAGTTTTTGTTTGAATTTCGATAAACTATAAAAATATGTTAAACTGTATTGTAACTAATTTGAATGCATATTACATTTTTTTCTGAAACATTGCTTTCCAAACACAAAATTTATTCCATATGCCAAGGAATTGAAAAATGTTATTATTTTGCATTTTTTGACATTTTTAATACATTTTTATATAAGAATAAATAAAATTTAATAAAAATTTAGTTATAATTTATTCAAAAGGTAAAAATTCTAATGGAATTAAATTCTAGATTATGCCACCAAAATAACGATACCACGTTTCCATGTTTTAATGTACATTACTTTTTCTTAATAAGTTCATACGTTATTATAAATTTATAAGTGTTTGTCGACAACACGAAAAATGGACTCCGATAAATAATTTTCCGTAGAAAAAGTGATTTAAAACATTAAAATATCATCTTCAGCCGCAATGGTTTCCAACGTTACTCTCAATTTATACATTTAAAAGGTCATGTACAAAAATTGTATTATATTTCAACTTGTCGTATCATTCAGTGCAACATTATAATATATTATACCGTTCCACATAAATATAAAAAGCTTTTATACGTGCTTAAATTTAGATTGTTCTCCAAACGTTCTGCGGTATACTATGCCATTTGTTTTACTGTTTTATTATGTTATATGTACATACAAAACACACACACACACACACACACACAAATATGCATGTAAACGCTTAACCTCGTACATTAGATTATAATTTCAGATGAATACATAACATAATTATATTATTAAATATTTCAGATGTACATTCCAAATTGTTTTGTTGGCGTATAAAAAAGAATGTGCATATAACTCTGTATATTACCTCCGTGGTAGATTGTTAATATTTAATTCTGTTTTACTGTTTTTAATCGTATAACGGTCACATTATACATTTACTTTCTTGACCATTGTTATTTATGTACTCTCGTTTATGAAAATGCACATAATTTTGGTGTCGATTTTCGTACTATATCATAGTACCGTTTATTTAATTCTAACGGCTATGTAGCAGTCGAAAATAACTATCATTCTATCAATTTCGATATCGAAAATACTATATATATATATATAAATCAGAATAACTGCGCACCTATAATATAGGTATTTTTCAAACGACGTTTCTATTCTTCATACCGCGGTTCATTAGAATTATCATTTACTGATCGGAATGAATTCAATTAACAAATATTTATTTATGTGCATTCATTTTAGTCTTTAATTAGTGTTCTTCGTTTCATCTTGATAATTGTTTATTGAATGGTTTGGTATACATAATATATATATATATATATATATATATATATATATATTATAATTGCAGAAACAGCACATCATATCGATTATCGATTCAACCTTTACTTATTCAATATCAAAACTGGTCAGTTTCGATTTCCATGTACGACGCACAATCGTCTATACACACTGTTTACAGGCGTTCGCAAGTATACCTAATAGTATAATAATATAATAGGGTGTTCCTTATTTTTAAGCTTTCAAATTTTTTATAGAGTACCCGTCTATTTTGTTCATTACTATAAGAAAATAATTTAGGTTAAATTTTGTGATGATATCTCACCCCCTTCACGTGCCGCAAAAGGGTTGAAAAATGACTAATGAGGATTGATTTTCTGTTTTTCAAATTTTAACCAAAAACTATAAGACCCACATAAAAATGTATAGAACTTTAATTATAGAATATTATATTGCTTACAAAAAATGTTCTTACAATATTTTTCGTAAATCCTTTATTTTCCGAGAATTTGTTAAATAACCCGATTTCATATTTATTTGGAAAATTTGATTTTTCTATGGTTATTCTAATATATTTGACGTATGGTTAAAATTACGATAAATCTTTTTGTATAAAAAATTTTTAAAATATAATTTTCTAGAAAAAAGTTTATAAATAAAATTTGCATTATACCAATATATATATATTATATATACTTCTCATACATTAATACATATTATATTTTTAAATATAAATGCATATTTATTGTTCCATTTACATTATTTTCTGTAGTATGCAATGCAAATTATTCATGTTAGTCAACTAATATTACAAAACTAGCTTATTAATTGTTTCAATTAAAATAATTGAGTTTTCGAATCAAACACATATTGAATACAAAAGATAGACATGGTTCCATAATGGTTAGCACGAATTCAAGTGTACCTAAATAATAGTTTACCGAGAATCGTTTTAATTGGGCGTCGGATGCTTTAATGTACGAAAATACTATTAATTATATACTAGATCTAAAATACCATGAATCTAGTGAATTGTAATCATTTTACAAAGGCAAAAAAATGTCCAACATAACAAACGTGTAAATGCATGATATTATTGACACATTTATACGATCCCTTTGATAAAGTTAGTTATGTTTTTTTTTATTAAATAATTTAATTATGGTTCCTAATAGATGAAATTCTTAGGTTTGTATAGGTTGAGATAGATCGGATCAAAAATGCAGTAGGTTTTTATAATTTTATGTTTAAAACAATTTAATCTATCTTAGCATAACTATATTGTCCCAATGGCGCAAACGTTTGATTGGCCAACTCGGCCATACTATAACGTTTAGAGCGTTAGCAAACGGTTTAACTATATTAAATAATATATAATATTATATGATTTTGCGCAGTCGTATTTTTTTTACAGTCACATACAAAATTCAACGTGACCTGCAACTGTTATTCAACATAATTGATTTCACTTCTGTCACAACAACAAAAGACATTTTAGAAATGTCTGTGGGTCACACATCATCTCATCGTGTCATAGTTTCCGGCCATTCTGGGTTAGTTTTGACTTAAATATGACTTATAGCTTTATACCTGAATAGTTACATAAGTGCAGCTAGCAACTAGGGTAGTGTGAAATGAGTAAAAATCAAAAACATTCATTAAATACATAAATATTTTATATTATACGTACTTTAAACGATATTGAATAAAGTGGATTTCGCGTGTTCTAAAATTTCAAGACTAAATAATATGTAATAAATTACTAATAAAAAGCCATTATAAAATATTGCCTCCCATATCGTGAATGTTTTTATTTATTTATATTTTAGCTACAACGGTAATGGTTATTGGTTATATTAATGCTTTAATTATTGTTAGTTAATAGTTATGGAGACGGTCTGTAGGTCTTCGATCGTACCGAATGCTTTTATATTGTTTGTATTTAAATTCCTTATGATGGTTACTTCAGTTACTTGATGGGATGTATCATATTTTTTTCAATACACCGTATAATCAATATTTTTTACATGTACGAAAACTATACTACGTATAACACATAATATATATATAATAATAAGAAGGTAATGTATCTATAACTATTATTTTATACAGGTCAAAAGCTATTTCCGATTTTCAACTTGGCAATTTTTTCAACAAATTGTAATACTAATAAATATATAATAGTCTTATACACCATACACACATTAATAGTTAATAAATATGTTTACTATATGATGAAGAAAAAGTGGCCATACGATAAAAAAATTGTTCTCTTTAAATTTTTGTATCTCTACATGAAAAACTCATATGGCGGAATTGACCGGCCCTGGCTCATATATACGTACACATAATCCAACTATTATTGTTCATGTGATGACTAATAATTTTATTTTGGATATACCTATCGTACACAACATTCGACATTTCAGCGATTCGCGTGCAGCGATTATAATCATTAAAATTATTTAATGATATACGACGTTCGTGGTACATAAAATAATATTATAAAATCAGAATGTGGACGGCACTTGTCGCGGTCGGACTCTGTTACAACAACGAGGCATTACATAATTTGACTAGGTTCGGAAAATATCATAAACTGCCAATACAATTTTAACGACTGTCCGCTCGCGATTATGTCATCGGTATATTGTTGATGTAGGTAATACCTACGTACTACGTATAGGTTTGCAGTGTTGTAATTTATTCATTTGACCGGAATGATTAATTTCTATAGTAACGCGTAATATTATACACAATATACCAAAAGTGTCGTATCACTTAAATCATTTCAAATCAATTTATCAAAAATTTGTTGTGGAATTTTTTTTCATAGTAGGTATCAAATTTAAATATATTTATGTGTCACAACCTTGTTTTATACATCTTATAGTGTGTTACGGGATTCTCGGGACATTCTGAATAAATTCCGTATTATATAATAAAACGTCGAAAAAAATGTACATGTACCTACTTATAATGGATGACGTACGCGGTGCTGTGTTTAAACAGAAACGAGTTGTAAGGTTCAAATGTGCACGATATACATTTGAAATACACGCAAATTCGATTTATCCGTAAATGTGGGTCAATTCGGACTACTCGTGACGGAAAATATACCACCAGTACTTGCTATTACACAACATACAATATACATTATAAAATATATTATAGTTAAAATAGCGAACATCTATTGGTCTAGTTACTGTAATATAGTTTATTCAACCTCATTGGTCTCGCGATCCATATTTTAAAATAATTATTTAACTTTTAGTATTTTAATGTTTACATGTTTAATATATCTATAATAATAATAATAATAATAATAATAATTTGATTGATAAATATTATAGTTTATGAGTATATTATGTGTAAAACTGATAGGTATTTAAAAACTTTTGTGCTATTAATTATGTCTATGTTAATTGTATTTGCTTCGTACTATTTAATCTATAATTGAACCGTTGCACGTTGTTTACGAACTTGTATCGATCGAAAACTAAAAAAACTAGCTGTTGAGCATTAATTTATATTTTCCACAATCACCTCATTAGCAAAGTATACTTATTATTTTGTTCATATTAAACAATAGGTTTACGTGACGAAATCAGTTGTATTTTGCCACGTTAATAATAATATAGGCGTCGTCTATGTTAAAAAACATTATTTTCATAAATTAACAATAAATTAGATTGCTATTGAATGGGGTAGCATAACTGTAATTTGTGTTTGTCGATCGTTAAAAAAATTCGACTCGTCGCGCGTCGGTTGTTTTTAATATTACAAAAAATGTCCGTTCTGCAGTGCAAATACAAATAGTGTTTTTTAACACGCGGAGAGTTTCAACCGAAAACAAAATACACACAATCGTAACCACCGCCGCGCTAGCTGAAATCGTATGTTCAGCGCTTATTAATCGTCACTCGTTTTGCGTTTGAATTTCGACAGGTTTTTTTTTTTTTACTCTCTTTTACGGTTGGCCAGTACACTCAATAACCATTATTTGTACTCGGTGGCCAATCGGTGTAAACGGAACCGAGGGAAAGAGTAAAGAATAAAATACAAACAAAAATCACCGATCTATTATAATATTTATTATTATTCTCTCGACGCTGCGGATATTACCGCGACCGAACACGCTAATATCCACCAGACATGAGAATCGAATATATGACGTCACACTTACACACACACACACACACACACACACTTACAAACACGTATAATAATACAATACTATCCGGACGAGAGGTAGGTAGGTACGACACGGCAGGTTGGCGGTCGAATTAGACAAATCGCACACACGAGAATAATAGTTCGCGTATTAGTTTCGAGCTTTACGCAGTCGGGTCCATACTCCATTAACATAATGCTAAGCGTTTAATCTATTTATCGTGATATTGTAATCCAGTCAACCCGTGGTGATAGAGAGCTGCACGGTAACACGAAAATCTATTACAATATAGCGTACTCGCGCATGCGTAGTTGTTTATGTAAATAAATAAATTGTATTATAATATGTAGAACTTTGAGCAGTAATTTATTATATCAATAGTACAATGTCATAATTATACTCATTAACGTATCGAAAAAGTTGATTTGTATAAGATTTCTGATTTCTGTTTTTAATCATATACCTATACCCTGACAGCCAGTGTTAAAACTTTTCGTTCAAACAGTCGTTTGAAAGGCAGTTAATTAATTTCATTAACTAAAATACATAATAATAATAATAATAATATGAGATATTATATTTCATTAATAAACGTTAAATTTTGGTACATTTTAAGTGCCTAATGATACGTAATAACAATACGCCAAATACGTTTATAATTTATAATATTGACTGTTGAGTGCAATATTTATATATATATTAACGGGCGAAGCCCTTTACTACAAATTAATACAAAATTATTAAAATTTAGATTACATATAAAAGTTTAAACATGTTAATAATCAAATAATAATGAAACAACAACAACAACAATAATAATAATAATAATAGGTAATATAAAATAATAGAATACAAGTAGAACAAAAATTACCAATATTATAATATATTATGATAAATGACGCTCTCATTGACCAACCGCATCATGCGATCAATAGGATTATTTCTGCCATAATTGGTAGTGTGCACAGGAACTAAGAAAGGGACATGGTGTCGAGTAGTGCGAGAAGGGACCTTGAAATTGACCAATTCAAGAAGTGTGGGAGCATCCATGCGACCATCCACAAGTTTTTTCAAAAACTCTACATTGGTGAGTGTGAAATCAATATTGATTTGATAATTATAGTATTATCATTGATTTGCTTGTTCTTCTTTTAGTTTTAATTTAATTTGTTTCGTTGTTTATTGTTTCGTATTTGGGATTTGCAAACTATCTATTAAGGATGTCGAGGCTTCAGATGCATTTTTTTTATTAGACACCGTTTTTTAACAATACAGATTAATTCGTTCTCAATCTGACACAGTAATATTATATTATATTAATCTTATGACTCAGTTTGAAAATTAATTTTGAAAAACCTCTGTTATTATATATTATTATGCATGGAGTTTCTCGAGTGTTGTACAAAATGGAAATAGTAAGCCCATCGTAGCTTTTGTAAAATATTTCTGAAAGACAATAAAACGACTAGAATCCTATTATATATATATGACTCATACACGATAATACTTATACTTAATACTTTTATCCTGTATATAGGATTTAACGATTTTTCAAACAATAATTTTATTTTTATGAAAATATTGACACATTGAACTTTGAAAAAAAAAATATTTCCTCATTTATAGTTATCTAATGTTGCGATGAAAGTTACATCGAGTGAAACATTTTCTGCGTAATTTTCATACCATGTTTTTTATAATATTAAAATATATTATTATATTGTTTACTCTGCAGTGGATTTTTTCAGCGTAATATTATAGTATATTTTGAATTTTCTATAGCAAGTGAGTAGGATAATGTGAAAAATATATAGGTCGTGCAATTGTTGTCGAAGCACAGCAAATGAAAAAGGAAATTCGTAATAAGCATACACTATATTGTTATACGCACATACGCTTTTATAAATAATAATATTTAAGTGTTTCGTTAGCGAATTAATTCGTTATTATTATTATATTTTTAATGACCTTATAAGGATATTTTATGAAACCGGAAATGTGGTTATATGATAAACATCGAGTTTATTTTACCTATAAATTTGTTGTACTCGCTGAGTTGTGTTAGTATGCGATCCTTAATAGTTACAAACGAAACGAAACGATTGATAATATTATTTTATCACAGTATACTTTTGTCCTGGAATACGCCACGCAGAGCTTTTATTTTAAAAGTATTTATAGTTTTAGTATTCCTAATGGTATGTGATATACTTAACGTTGGATAATATTTTCAGTACATTGTATCACACATTTACAACGTATCAAATTTTAAACTTCTTTAAAAGTGACGAAGAAGTAGAAAAATAATATATTGTACCTATCTTTAATTTTAACTATACTGCTTTATTGATCCACTTAAAACTTTGAACAATTTACATAATTAAGTGTTCAATAATCATCAATGATAGATAATTCTAAAAAAAAAAATCAGTAAATTTATTATATTAATTTTTCTGTATAAATACCCAGGTATGTAATATATGTAGTATATTGTTCATGGACACAATATAATATTTAAATTTTAAAGATAGATATATTGCAGAGTAATTATTATAACTCTGATGTTTATAACTTAATAAATTCGCCAATAAACATTTATTGCTCACTTCTATTTTATCATTGAGTTGTAGGTATATGTACTGAGATGATATTAATAATTGAATTTTTCAGAACTCTAATGATCGTTAAATATTTTTCATCTAACATTGCTGAAAAATAGTTCGGAAATGGAAAAAAAATATACAAGAAAAATATAATTCCATCTTACCTCTTACCTAACTAATTATAATAAATAATAATACTATTAATATTACTAGGTATTACTACTACTACTACTACTACTACTACTACTACTACTACTACTACTACTACTACTACTACTAATAATAATAATAATATGTAATTATCGATAATATGTTTCGTAAAGTAATAAATAATAAATACGTAAAATATTATGTCCATGGCTTATTCAGGTTATTTTTGCCAAAATTTAAACTTCAAATGTTTATAAAATAAATTTGTAACATTATATTTATTAGATTTTTGGTGTTTATTATATCAACATTTCAAATCTTATAAAAATTTGAAATTCAACGTTTCTGTCAATTGTACCTAATACTGTTAAAATTTTATTTTTGAACATTTAAAGGTACCAACATTTCAATCAAAATAGACTCTAATAACATCATCAAATTTTGAGTTTCATGGTGGAGCAAAAAAAAATAAAATTGTATAGAAAACAAAAATGGAAAAAATTGTATAACTTACAAAATCTAGATGACTTTATTCTTTTAAAAAAACTTAGGGCTTACAAATAATAGTTAAGCAAGCAGAGAAAAGTAGTATTGTGAACTTCTTTTGTAACTAGTATAGATAAGTAGACTGAGTCATCACTCTTTAGTAGTATTGAAAAAAATAAAGTCACTGAAAATTACCAGTAGAACAAATAACATAGAACTTCTAAACAACCTAAAACTCTTATCTATTTCGAAAGAGGTAGCTAAATATCTAGGTGATTTCTTCCAGACCAACTCCAACTACTCCAACTATGACAATGATTTTCTGTTGTACGCCCCGCAGAATGAAGACTTTTTTAACTTCGTTAACCTAAATTTACTAATTCAAAGTCCAATTAACTCACAAATTACACTAGAAGAACTGGATGGCGCAATCAGAAATATTAATTGCAAGAATCCCTAACCATACGAAATTTTCAACTCCTTAATACAAAATTTTTTAATTTACTTACTGTAAAATGTATTATAAATATTTCTCAAAAAAATTATTAATTAAATAAATAAATAAATAAAAAATGCAAATATAATATATCTGCAATAACACTTATTTTTTATGTCAAAGCACTATTACTCATTGCTTTTATATACAAGTTAAAATGTAGGCGTGATTTTGATTGAAATGTCTTCTGCCATCTACCTCGTTTCAAATGAGTTAGAAACTAGAATTTAAAGGCCAAACAATTTATTCAATATAATATTATTATATTAGGGTTTTGCTTTTTAATATTTATTGCGAAACTTTGTATAATTATATATAATACTATTGTAATGCACGTAGGTAGTCTATATTTCTGTATGATATTGTATCATTTAAATATTTTTGTATTTAAAGAAAATAATTATTGATGCGAACGACAAATTTAAGTAAATATAAAACTTATTATAAATATATTTTATAAAAATATTCAATTATTTCACGAATTTGAAAAGCTTAAAAAATATTTTATAATTTTTAAATACTAATATTTTGTTAAAGTATTTACATATATATGAATATGTTATTCTGACCAATGTGATATCCTTCATTGATTTAAAAATATTTTAAAATTGATGATATTACATCTTATAGAGTATAGTGCATCGCAATCTTTTTGATTAATATGGTTGACGCACATTATGTGATGAACTGACGATTACTCTGTTCCTACACTTTTTTGTTGTTAAAATAATAAAATATCACACATTTTTCTAAAATCTATGTTTATCGATTGAACATCGTAGTTTAAAATTGAAATTGTTTTAAACACAATGTATACATAAAAATCAATTAATATTTTTCTATTTCACTTTTTTTTTTTTCAATTATTTTTTATAATTATTATTGAACATAGAAATGAGCATGTGTTATTGTCATTACCTTTTATTTTACAATAATTTAAATGTTTATTTTTATAATTAAATAATTTTTATATTATTTGAGAATAAATTTTAGGTATAAGTATTGTTGAATGTTTTGTTTGATGTTACGAAATGAAAAATTCAAAAAATACACGCACAGTTAATATTTCAAATAAAAAATGTTTAAAAACATACCATATTATATATAGTATTATCTACTATAAATTTTATACAAACGTTTTTCCTTTTTAATGTATGTTATGTAAAAATTTAAATATTCCAAAAATATAGTGATTATAAATATAGTATACCGACTTGGGACCTTTTAAAGTACCCTTAAATAATTTTTACGCTATACGCATATAATAATTAAATCATTTTATATAATTCACCAGAAAACATTTAATTTTGTTTTAAGTTCATTAATTTCTACTTGAATAAATAAAAAAATATTTTAATATAATGAACATATTATCGGGTAATATACATATATAACAGAGTTTTAAATTAAATGATTTTAGTTGTAATAAATAAAATAATATCTAAAATAAATATAAAAATAAATAAAAACAAATTAAAAAATATATACATATTAAATACAAAAATGTATTTTATAATTATATTTTATTGTGTTTACTGATAATACTTTTTTTTTTTTTAAATAATTTTTGTTGTAAAAAATAATCTTAACATCTTATAAATTATAATCATGTTAAATACGTTTTTAAAAACAGCGCTGAGCTCAAATAACATTAAACATATAATATATTATCAATAACGCATTTGTCATAATTGCACTTTCAAAAAAGGTCGTTATTCAAATCCGCACACTGATACATAAATTCCACCTATTTTTTTCCAAAATCAAACTTTTCAATATCACACTCGTCATACACTGATATGTATCAATAACGCATACATTTATCTAAAATCGAATAATTATCGCCATAAACTGTACACCAATTAATTAAAATCTAAAAAACATAAGCAATGAAATTAATTAAATAGAATATTCGTAAACACTAGAATGCACATTTATATATCTACTAGTTATACATACTTGATTTTATCTTATTAATTATTATACATAATATATTGAATTATTTTTAATGAATATTAAAATTATAAGATCTCTAAATTTAATAATTAAACAACTATTAATTTAAAAACAATATATTTTTAATGTTTAACTATAAATCATATATGTGCTGTTTTAAATCATCGACTTTACAAAATTTTCCTTTTAACAAATAAAAAAAAAAAAAAAAATATGTGAATATTTATGTGAATAAAATTTTTATCTAAACTATGTTAATAATAAACATTTCTTTAATATTATTATTATCTCATCGAATCTCAGCACTATTTTTAAGAATGACAATTAATTAAACCACTGATATCCATGTCAACAGATTTAGGTAAAGTCAGTGCACTTTTTGGATCCTATATTTATCTATTCTTTCTAAGTCTGATTAATTTTTCCGTAGTTTTACTCGTATTATAATATGTATGCGATATTATTTTAATGCTTACAAATATTAAAATCATAGTAACACGGCGATGTAAATAGGCAATTTAGGTACACATCGGTCGATAAGCGGTTTCTTGTTTTATTTTATAAAAATGTATACTTACGAGTACATCGTAAGTAGCAAATATGTATTATATGTCTACAGCAATATTTATAATATACAGATACGTAACTATATAAGTAAGCATGAAACTAAGTTCGTATTATTGGTAACAATTTTAGTTTATTATTGGTAACGAAAATACTCGGTGCATGTAAAGTAGGTATATTGTTTTTGACTATTGTGTACGTATTTCTTTTAGTTTTTTAGTGTAATTAAAAATTATTTATCTTACAAATTCAAGTTTCTAATTTAAAATAAAAAAAATTGGATAGTTGTAAATCTTAAGTTAATTCCTTCGTATTTTAGGTCTTTCTTTTGTTTTTAGTTCAACTAGATTACCTATAATTTATATTTATTACTTAGATTAATACAATATACTTCACTCTGGATTTTCAATGTCTTCCCCTTCAATTTTATTTTAATTAATTGCGGAGTGCTTTGTGCAATTTTATTTTTCAAAAAATGTAAATGTAATTATTGTTGATCACTAATAATTGCAGTGCCTTGGTATAGGTCTAATTTTATAAACGTTGACGACTTTATGTTAAGGTTTACTTTTATGTTTTTTTTTTATTTTACAACATATTGTGCATTGTTCATGACTATATAATTTATTAATATATAAGATTAAATAAATTATGGTCATGATAAATATCCACTATTTATTGAATTAACTACTAGATTTTCTAATTTCACGGTATATTTGCATTACATATACTGATATTTAAATTAATTTTGATTTTTTTCTCATGAAATCATTAATTAATTACGTTTTTACTTTTTATTAATATCGATATATAATTAATGCATAATTTATTAATATAAATTTAAATCTAACTTATTTTAAACTTGTTAATTATTAATATATACCGATAAAATTAATATTAAAATTTTTATCTGACAATATTGTAGTGAAAATCCAAAACTTAATTTGCATATCCCGATCCCATAGTTTGTTACTAGTATTGTCGGATGTTCTTCATATACCATTCACCAAATCGATCGACAGACATTTCAAAACATCTGATGTTCGCCCGACATGACGTGAAATCGATCGGAGCGGAACGTATATAGGGACTACTTAAAAACCCAGTCAAACGTTAATCTTAAGTCCACGTGTAGGGCGATGATAAAAAAGAACAGATAAAATAATATATTATGTCCCTATTACAGATGATATCAATCGCGATTCACATCAATATAGGAGCAACCCCAAATAAAAATTTTCCATCCCCCGTTGGCGCACTAAATCCCAATAACGCGCATTGTGTGTGGCAGTTTAATTGTACTACATAATACATATTCACAGTATGCGTATACGATAAAAATACGGTATTATTATTCACCAAGTATACGGATCTTTCACCTGGAGATAGGGATCGCAGATTATCGCGGCTGGTCGGAAGTCCTTAATGCATGGATTAATAATAACACGATGATACCTGTAGTCAAATCAACCGGTAGGCACCACATTTACTATATTATATTTTGTTAGGTTAAGTATCATTTACATAATGACACCAGTCGTAATGATATTCATTTCAAGCTCCCGGAGGAAAAATTCTCCATAGTTGTAAGTAGAAAACGTCCATAACGACATAGGCCAAATGAAAATATTGGCTAATGCCACATACAGATCGACGTATTAAACATTTTAAGCTATATATGTCACAGGCCACAGCGATCCTCACTAGGATTGTAGAATGGGCCAAATGTAATTTTTGAAAATTATTTGCGGCCCACTTACATTTTTAATAATTTAAAACATAAAAATTATGTATATATATTGTTAGGACAGGGTATTGTAGGAAAAAGTACATGAATGGCACAAATGTTTTTATTGGATTTATAATAAAATTATAATTTTAAATTTAAATTCATAGTTTATTTTATACAAAAATACATAAAACTAATACAAACTCATAATCGTAGCCCATTGGTGCCTACTTATCAGTTATCTTTCCAACTGGTAATTCAATAAAAGTTTAAAATAGATTGGTAAAATAAGTAAAAATGATAATATAATAAGCGACGTTAATTAAATTCACTGTTTATAGAATTTCGGATTTTAGAATGAATAATTTAATTTTAGTGAGGAACGAGAATATATGGTGTCCGTATTCGTAGTATTATGGTTATCGCATAGGTATATCCGTTTAATATAATCGGTATTCGGTGTATTTACCTAATACCTTTAATTTGACAATAAATGCAACATGTTGTATTAATCAATATATTTTCATTATTGATATTACTTACATAATATTGATTTAAATCAAAATTTAAAATTAACTACCTACGCAAAATAATATAATATGCTATATTAAATGATAAATTAATGAATTTAAAAAAACAAATGTATAAATAGTTAAATAGTTAAAAATCACCGAATTTTGAAAAAAATGTTTTATTCGATTATACTATTATTATTATTTTTATTATTCATTTTTTAGAAAAGTTGTAAGTATAATATTAAGTTTAAATAAAATAACAATATGTAGTATGGAGCAAAGTAATAAGTAGGTACGAGTTCCCGGTAATATTTAGTAATCAATAATACTGTTATTACATACGTATATATATATTAAAATGTTTAAAAAAAAAAATCAACTTTGAAAATAACCACATATTTTTAACGGCCTTCTAGCCGTTTAACGATTCATATACATTATACGCGTTATAACAGATTATTATAATAAAACGATATACATGCGCCGTTCGAGCGTGTCGCGCGCCCAAATTAGCCGGATAATAAGCGACGAATACGACGTTAAACCGCGGCGGAAACGATTTGCCATATTTATATTACACAATATATATATATCATTACGTATATATTATATCGTAGTCGCGCATACAATAGGACACCGGTAAACGGCCATCGAAATGGACTCGGCGGCGGGTCGCGGGAGCGGAAAAGTTTCCGGACGAAAAACGTTCGCGCGTGTACGCACAACGCACTGCGCGTCTCACGAGTATAATATAATATATACATACACACACACACACACGCACACACATACACACATTGTCGGTTTTGTTTTTTATTAAAAATATTATTGGCGTACCTCCGCGCGCGAAGTATTGTGCGTCGCGTATATCTATAATCCGCGAGGGTCCACCCTAATTATTGAACCGAAAAAAAAGGACAAAGGACCTCGCGCGTACCGCATCGCATATTGTACCGCGGTATTAAACGTGCACAAGCGCTGGCCGGCTGCAGATGCAAAGGTCGCGTGTTCGATAGGCAAAAAATCTTCATCGCGCCATAAAAGGCGTACATTATATATTATTATTGCGTATATATTATAGGTACTCGCGCATAATACGGCGATACGCACACACACACACATATTATATAGACACTGCGAGGGAGACTCGCCCGTCGACCGGGGCTATTGTGATGTTAATGTCGTGTCCGCGGATAATAGTAATAATAATAATAGTATGTCACATAATATAATACACTAGACGCGACACCCCCGCCCATCCGGTTCGGCAAAGGCGCGGCCTAGACAGACAGAGAGAGAGAGAGAGAGAGAATAATCTGGGGCGGCCGAAAAGCTTACGACTGTGTGCATAACGTGAACGCGCGTGTAAATAAATAAATATATATATATATATATATATATTAAACACGACGGCGGGCTTTTGCACGTGCCCGTCGGCGGCGGCCTATAGCCGAACTATTGTCGACGAAAAACATCTGCCACTCGAAAAGTTCCCCGCGCAATATAATATTATAAACGTCGCCGGCACACACACAATAATATATAATATTTAAACGGATAATATTGTATTATTATGTACATCATAATATGTACGGTGTGTGTGTGTATTGTATTATCGCGGGCCCAGCGGCGGCGTATAATACTACTCGTCTATCGTCTACTATTCGATATTAGTTTTAAGAGGATGTCAGCGCACTGTTTGTTTTCTCTCTCTAGCCCATGCACGACATGGTAAAAACGCATTTACGCAGTCTGAGTAAAACTCGCTCAATTTTGGTTCTAGAGTAAGTATACCTATATTATAAAATTAGATTTTGACAATATTACTGAGAACAAGACGAGTTTTTTAAAAAAAATTAAAATTTTAAAAAGTTAAAGGTTATTTAAAATTGTTGTAATTTATAGCTATTTCTAAACGATATAATTAACGTTGTATTGGGAATAATGGAAAAAACTCATCGTCTTGTACTCAGAAATATTATCAAAATGTAATTGTATAAGAGGTATATTTACTCTAAAACCAAAATTGAGCGATTGTTCTACTCAGATTGCGTAAATACGTTTTGTCTATGTCGCGCGTGGGCTAGCTAGAGAGAGGAAATAAAAAGTGCGCTGACATCCTCTTAAGGCTGTTGAAAGCAGGTCGTTTTTTTGTCGTTTTTCGTGCATTTAGACTAATAAGCGGAAAAAAAAATTTGAAATGATAAAATGAATTTTCCTATTCAAAGAAGGGCTGAAGTCAAAAATCGGAGTATTATTACTGCTCCAAATGTTGTCGTCAGACACAAAAAAAAAAAAAAACACACATCATTGTTAAAGCAATACATTCTTCATTCCGTTCAGAATCTAAAACAAAATTAATACTTAAATTGGTATAGGTACATAAAATAATAAAATCTTTAGTATATTTTATTTTCACTTGTAACCTAGAAACTATAATACTTAAATGTTTATTTAATAAATAAATTTTTGATAAATACAATAAATATACTTACGGATTAGGTATATTATGTGAGAGTGTTTTTGAATTTATGGATACTATTAAAATGTATTTACTCAGTCTATTGTAGACAATGTCAATAAGTCAATGGATGAAAATGATGAATCGAATGGTAGCAGTACAATTATTTATAACAAGAATCAAGATGAAGATGTAAGTTTTATAATAATAAAAGAAAGAACAAATTTAAATTGTTTATTATCTTCTATAGATGATAATTTCATCATTTTCTGAATCTGCAGTACACAAACAAGTATTCAATATACAAATAAGGATTTTTTACATAAAATAAAAGTACAATATAATATGTGAGAGTGTTTTTGAATTTATGGATACTATTAAAATGTATTTTACTCAGTCTATTGTATTCAATAAGTCAATGGATGAAAATGATGAATCAAGTGGTAGCAGTACAATTATTTATAACAAGACTCAAGATGAAGATGTAAGTTTTATAATAATAAAAGAAAGAACTAAAAATTTAAATTGTTTATTATCTTCTATAGATGATAATTTCATCATTTTCTGAATCTGCAGTAGACAAAAAAATATGTATTCAATATACAAATAAGCATTTTTTACATAAAATAAAAGTAAGTTCAAGTTTCAAGTAGTTACAATAATTATCTTAAACACATTTTTTATATATATATATATTTAAATAGAGTTTAGAAGAAGAAAACACCGTTTGTTATCAATAATTGAAAACAAAAATATTATAAAGAACGATAGTTTAAAATGTAATTGTAATTACAATAATAACATACCAGATTTTGCAAATAAAAAAATATTACAGTTAACAGAGAAGGTAAACGAGCTTATGTCAGAATTACAAATAATCAAATCATCAGCATCTGGTGATTATGTAGGTATATACTATATTCTGTTAGTGGATATTGGATAATATAATATATTATACTAATAATTATTAATATTTTTAATTAACATTCTAGAAAACAAAGATTCCTCAGAAATAAAACAGTTGACTGATAAATATAATTTATTGAATAACAAGACTTGTAATTATCAAAATCAAATAATGCAGTTGAAAAATGATTTGAAAAAAACTCAAAATGTAAGAATGCCTTTTAATGGGAATTAAATTATAAACAGTATTAATAATTCATAATACAGGCTTTGTCTAATGAAATCAAAGATCCAGCAGTGATGCAAACAGTTTTAATGGGCACGGGATCTTCAAATTACATAGTACGTGCGCGAAAAATGTTGGTGTTGCAGCAGAAAGTGAACGAGCTGCAAGCGAAACAAAGTGATTCAAAAATCATAGAACTGCATAATTTAACTGATATTATTATAGTCCTGATATAATATACATAAAATTATTCTATCAATAGGTATTATTTGATTAGTATTGATATTTTGTTTAGTTATATAGGTATTCTGCTCAGCTCTCGAATCTTTTTTTTTTTTTAAAAGAATATTTACAATCTATGCTACAAGGCTTAATAAGCAAATTAGAAAATTAAATTAAATGAAAACACAACAATGATATACACGAGGAGGGAAGCTATCCAGTGTTAAAAAGTTAAAACCCAATATTAATTTTTTTTTGCAAATGATTTATAAATCGTTAGTTGGCCATTAAACATTTTATAAATGTTGACACTATTTCCTCTTGAAGGTAGATATGAGGGATTTCTAGGGATAGTGAGTTGGATGGAAGTTCAGCAATTATTGAGAATTGGAGTGAGTCTCTAATTGAACTATATAGGTATTTAAAAAACGACGTAAGTCAATAAAAAATAATTATAGATATAACTGCAGAATAGTTTAGAAAATTGCATTCAAATCTGATACTCACAGCTTTTGAAATTCGCGTTGGTGCCAAAAACTGTCTTTGATGATCTCTAATATTTTGTGACTGGAGTATATTAAAATATATACATAGGTATCGTATAATATACTGTTTTTAGTCTTATTTTTAATTATAATTAATCCGTAGTTTATATAAACATATTTTTGATTGTCAAGTATTTAGAATATTTAGAACCATCACTTCGGTCGAATAAAAATATTTAGATTTTATATTATGTAGTATACTAGTTTTAGTTAAAATTAAATCGCACACAATATTTGTTAGATGTCCGAGACTGAGATATCAGTTTCAACCAGCTAGCATATCATAATTCCATTCTTAGCTAAACAGTGAGTAGTAATAATAGTGACTAGTGGTTTAAGTAATTATCAAATCAGTATTAGTTTATGGTAACACACATACACACACACACACACATATATATATATATATATATAAAATACATATACACAAGTATACAATGACGTACAGTGTACAGTCATCGGTCACAATAAGTATACAGACGAAAAGTTAAATATTTATTCTTCGTCCATCTCATTTAAAATTAAAACATTTATTATGGACTATGGATTATGGTATAGCAGTAACTAGTAATAATAATAAAAGTATATGTATTTTAGTCGATATAATCGTGAGTACTTTATGTCATTCCGTCCAATTAATTTTATATTATCTCCTCTTAGTATCAAATCCTTTAATCCTCTGTATAGCCATTGCATGTCCTCGTTATCATAACATATAATACAATACACCATTATATATATATATATATATGAAAAACCGTCATTTTCTTCGGTTTTTCGTCAAAGGAACATCTCTATTATCAAACGACCAACCCTAATATGTAGTAACGTGTGTATGAGTACCTCTTAAATAAGTGGATAAAATAACATGTAACTTCTTTTTACATTAATACCATAATTCTTCTTCTTCTTTCTTCAGCTTAACGGTCCTTGAAGGGCCTGAGCTGCCACAAGTGAATCTCTCCACCTTTCTCTGTTGAGTGCTAATTCAACAGACGCATTCGCATCCACCAATTGAATGTCTCTCTTCACAGCATCCTTCCATCTCGTTCGCGGTCTACCCAGTGGTCGTTTTTTCTGTATCGTTGCGGTTATGATCTTTTTTAGTATATCATTTTCAGCTCTCCAGATATGTTCAAACCACTCCATTCTCTTAGTTCTTATAAACGTTAATATTGTTGGTTTTCCATACAATTGGTACACATTTTCGTTTTTCCTCCTTTCGAATGTTTCTAGATCGAGGTTGTCGCCGGGCCAAAAATTTTTCACAAAACCTTTCTTTCAAATATTGCCAGTTTTTTGTTATCACCTTTTTGTATAAATTTTGTTTTTTCTTCGTTAATACAAAGTCCCATTACTTTTACTGGTCGTTACAAGGTTAGACATTGTCTGGGTGATATCTTGTCTTGTGTTTCCTAAAATAACGATGTCATCTGCGTACGCCAATATTACTTCTTTATTTACCACATCAACTAGATGACTATGATTTATTTCTCGAATCACCCTTTCGAAACCCAAATTGAATAGAGTTGGGGATAAAGCATCTCCTTGCCGTAGGTCCAATTTTACTTCAAAGGCTGATGATAGTTCTCCCAGAAATTTTACTTTGCATTCTGTTTTGTTATTGCACAGCTTTACCATATTAACATATTTTTTCGGTATACCGAAGTGGATCAATGTGTTCCATAACTCTTCCCTGTTTATACTATCGTACGCCTGTTTATAGTCAACGAATACTAGGTATGTATAGGTATTTGTTGAATTCATAATGTTTCTCTATTACTTGTCTCAAGATAAATATTTTATCTGTAGTTCCTTTAAAGGAAGTTCCTTCCTTTTCTAAATCCACATTCGTACCGTCCTAAAATCTCCTCAGCGTATGGGGTTATCCGTTCCAAGATAATTATTGATAATACCTTATAGCACGTATCCAATAAAGAAATTCCTCTATAGTTTTTTGTGTCCAGTATGTCTCCTTTTTTAAACACTGGGCATAATATCGATAAATTCCACTCTTCAGGAAGTATTTCTTTTTCCCAAATAAGATTGATCATTTTCCATATTTCGTTTTTTAGAGTTTCCCCACTATTTTTTAATAATTCTGCTACTACATTGCTTTCTCCTGGGACCTAATTATTCTTAAGTTTATTTATACTCCAGTTGATTTCGAGTCTCGAGGTATTACTAACACATGGCTCCGCCGTGCTATATTGTATGTAGGTCGCATTAGATGGTCTGGAAGCTGTTTTATTAAGCAACATTTTATAGTTGTTTTTAAATTCTTCTGCTATATCCTTTTCATTTGTTAGTAAGTCTCCAGTCTGATTTCTTACCATCCTAATCTGCTGTTTATATCCCTGTTTGATATCTTTACTATTGCTAAAGAATTTCTTGGAGTTGAATCTGTTATTTTCCATTTCTTCAATTTTTCTCTTTTCTATTTGTCTTTTTTCTTTCCTGAGTGTTTTGTTAGTTTCTATTTTGCTCGCTTTATATCGTTCTAAATTTTCATTTATTGGGTTTCTTAACGCTATTTCTCTCAATTTATTTCTTCTATCTAAAGTTTCTTTGCATTTTTCATTAAACCAGTTTTTCTTTTTACTATTTTTTCTTACTCCTAGGCAATTTTTTGCACTATTTATCACTGTCGTCTTTATTTTTTTTCCATATATGTTCTACATTGTCATCATTATTTTCATTACTTAGCCTTAGTATTTCATGGTACGTTGTATGAGCGAATTCCTTCGAGACACGCTCTTCCGCAAACTTTTCAATACACAATTTTTCTGATAGCTTTCCTTTATTTTCTCTTCAATGCACCGATAGTCTTGTCATATATTTTGCAATGACTAAATAATGATCAGAATCTGCATCGTTACCCCTATAGGTTCTGATGTTTTTTATACATCCTTTGTGTCTATTTTGAATCATTATATTATGATCTATTTGATTTTTTACCACTTGATTTGGGGCTACCCATGTCTGTTTATGGATATCCTTTCTAGGGAAATATGTACTACTTACGACCATTCCATTTGTCATACAAAAATTAATTAGGCGGGTACCATTGTCGTTGCTTGTGTCATGGAGACTATCTCTGCCAATCGTTGGTCTATATACCTCCTCCTTGCCTATTTTCACATTGAAATCCCCAAGGACTATTTTAACAGAATAATTAGATGTTATATCACATATCCTGTCAAGATCTTCTTTGATATTATGTTCCTTGTCTTCAGTTGGTGCATAACAATTTATTATTATAAGATCAAATATGTGTCCAGTTATCCATATGTAGCATATACGCTCATTTATTGCCTGGAAATCTTTAACGTATAGTAATATATTCTCACTTATTACAAATCCCACTCCATTTTCGAATTTTCCATCTCCAGGCCACCTCATTTCTTGTAGGGCTAATATAGAGATGTTATAATTTTTAATGGCGTTCAGCATACATTGTAAAGCCCCAGTTTTATTAAGCGTTCTAACGTTCCAAGTACCAATTTTGATGCCAGTTTCCGTTTTCAGTCGTTGTCCAGTTTTGTTCCAATTCCGAGGCTTTTTTTGTGGTTTCTTAACGTTGTTTCATTTTATGATGTAGGATAGTTAGCCTTACGATCAACCCCAACCTGGAGGACCAGACTACCCCAACCAATTAAGGTCAGGGTAGGGCTATTGCAATGTATCATTGGGTGATGGGCGAGCCACTTTCCCTACGCCATCAATACCATAATTATATAATATAATATTATTATTTGATAGATTTATGTTTTTTCCAATTTATATATCTAGTAACTGCCTTTCCTTCTTTATAATTTATAAAAGAAAAAACTAACTGATTAGCACGTATTGACGTAAAGGTCAAACTGCTGGGTTTAGAAACTTGAAATTGTTTACAGAGTTGCATATATCATAAAAGCAATAAAAAAGAAATTAAGAAGAAATAAAAAGCAGCCATAGAAAAATAATTTTCAATGCATTTAATAAGTAGTTCGTTAATTAGAGACGCATTAGATAATTTAAGAAAAGTCTGCATTAGTGTCCAGAAAATAGGCTACTGAAATAGATATTTTTTCACGGGCTGGTTTAAAAATCACAAACAAACCATAATATATTAGTCAATCGAGTTTTTTAAACCATAAAAGTACACTCAGAAACAGATTTTGAGTATGGTTACGAGTATAAACACACAACTCATCGATCTAGTCCTTAGAAAATTGAAACAAGAATTCAACTATGGAAGATGGAACTAATTGTGTGGTTTTTAAAGTGATTTATTAACTTTTTTTTTTTTGAAAAAATTTATTTGACAGTCTTAAAATTCTATGTAATTTACAGTTGTTGTTAATTTTACCAGTTTGAGGTTCAAGAATTTTAAAATATTAAACAGAGCCATTTGTGAGACACACTTCTATTTTTAAAATGAGTTGGGTCCTTTCTCTTTTACTTAAATGTATTTAAAGAATTATTTTTAAGAAACTTTCGATGCATCCGATTCAAAATTCAAACGCGTAGTATTTCAATTCTTAAAATGTTTATGATAAGGATAATAGTTCTTAAAAATGATTTCATTACATATTATAATTCTAGATGAATATGACTCTCGACAATGACAATGAAAGTAAATGTATTTTCTTTACTTTAAAATTGAATTGCAGATTCTTGTTTTCGATTACTGTGCCTATTGATAGATAAATATTGGCCTCCTGGAAAAAGTGGCACGAGAGCGCAGCTGTAGGTTGCTTATAAGTTCTCGACGTTTTTCTGTGAAATTACAGTTGAGAATACTGATAAAGTTTTCACGAAGGATGCAATTCGCAGTAGTGTAAATCCTTATTTATTTTCACGAAAAATAACAAAAAGTATCTCGCAAAAAAGAACATAATATATATACTCTTACATATATCGTCTTTAAAGGGTACTATAATGTTCAGTGATTTATAGTGTACTTGCCGTTTTGAAATAACTGACCCGGATGATTGATTTTTATATCAATTTAAATCTAGAACTTATTATTTATTTTTCAATGTCATGTCGTCAAAACTTTGAACATGCAGCTATGTAGATTATAGTAAATACAAATACACGAGTGCCGATGAAGCATGGTGTTACGTCAAAGGTGTTGCGTTTTTTCAAAAATTGTTAATCTATAAAAGATTTTAATTATTTTATTATTCAAAATTAAATTATTGAATATGCGTTCAAATAATTGTTAGGCGATAGTAATGTACAATTAATATAATAATATAACTTATATCACATTTGTCGTCAAAAAATTGATTACTTGTTATAATGAAATACTATTTTAATGTGAAATTATACATAGTAGTAATATTAAAAATGTACAAAAAAAATGACAGAAAAATATAATCAATCTATCATACAAACCACTTTGTTGGGAATACTTTTAATTAATGTATAATTATTCCAATATTTGCAGTTGTTTTATCACGAATGGAAATTTTTTAATTTCGACAAAAAGACAAAGGGGACGGTTAATCAACGTCGACGCTCTTCGATCAATACATAATTATACTTATTTAATATATATATTTTTTATAATAAAGGGTACTAAAATAATCAAATACATTATACAATTAATTAATACATTATATTATTTGGTATAGCTACAACTAATAAAAATTTAGATTTTAGCCAATGATAAAATTATTTTAAAATATTTTTGTTATTATTATTATTAATAAAGTTCATAAACATGAAATTAAAGGTACATATAAACATTAATAATATAGTATAAAATATGTGCAGAATGCAAAACAATTAAAAGTTGTCAAGCTCATATGATAATCATTTTATTTTTCTATCATTAACATATTACAAGCGTTGGTACAACATAATATTATAATAATAATATTAATCATATTATAATTATTATGGGCAATATAATTTTAATGTTATAAATATTTTCAATGTTGATACTTTTATTACTCCACAATAAACATTGGTTTGTTGACTTTTGTCTTTCGTTGATAAATTTGTTGAAATAATTATTAAACATTTTAAATGGTTTATTAGTAGTTAAAAGAAATTTGATTTGTTTAATATTATTAAAAACTAAGCGAAATATGTCTACGACAAATAAAATTCCAACTAGAGATTAATACCTACCAGAGTTGTGCTTTTAAATTTGAAAACCAAGAGGATTTATTCATACGAGAATATTGATGGTGGACGAATTAAACTAGCAAGCATTAAACATTTTTTTCTTGTTTTTATGTGTTTAATTTAACAGGTTATATTTTATTATAATAATAGTATCCCACCAAAACAATATAATATCCTGGCAAAAAACTTAGTTGACAAGAATTGCATATAAACTTTTATAATAAGGGTAGAAAATAACAAACAAACAAAAAAAAAATTTACTATATATTAAGAATTTAATAAATAAAATGAAATCTTCATATATACATATTTACTTTTTTATTCACTATTTATTTAAATGATGGATCTATTGAAAATGTTGGTATCTATATTATATGGGATGACAAAAATGCAATATGGAAAGCTATTTCATAGTTACCTATTCAACTTTAGTGCATTGATAAAAGGCCTTTGCAATAAGTCCCGTAGTATTATTACACCATATAATATTTCAATGAGATTTTTTTTTATAAACTTTACAATATACATATTTTATTGAATTTTTATCTTTTTGGAGGGTTCGAAAAAGAAATGCATGTTAGTTTTGTTTTCAGAAAAAAAGTTGGCACACAATATTCAAGTTTAATAATTTAAAATAAATAATCAATTCGTGATTTGTAGCACACGTGTCTATAAATTTGCATTATATTAGACAATTATTTCGTTTAATTAAAAATTTAAAAATTTGATAAATTACTTGTTTAAAGATACTAATTGTTTTTACCACTTTATTTCATTTGATATAAATAATTTGTTACCTATCTGATAAAAATGATTAAACTTGAATTTTAATAACTTTCCTTAATACAATGCATCACAAAATTGACTCTGATAATATTATTTCAATGGTGGAAATATTTTATCAGCTTTACGCTTTTTCAATAGGTATCATATAAATATATTACTTTTTTAGTAAATTCAATAGTATATATAACACATTGTTGATTATATATTATATATAATATACTGAAAAATACCTAACTCAAGAGGCAAGAAAATTTTATAATATTTGATTATAATCCTATACATTTACTGTTCTTTGTGAAATTGTTATGGTTCGATCGACTTGTATTTTTCATAAAAAACAAAAAAATAAACAGAAATACGATTTTTATTTCCTTCGACTTTTGATTGCTCAGACTGTTTACAAACGATTATAATTTCCTCGGAATAAAAATTAATTTGATAGTTCAACATTATTGTTTTTATTCGGTTTTTGTCGATCAAAAATAAATATTAATAATGTGATAAGTTAAGCATTTGGGCGTAAACAATTAATAATAATGACGGCGAATAATTTATGCAAAATTCCAAAATGTATATTTTATGTTCATCGAATTGTGTATAGCGGTTATCGTTCTATATTTTCAAAATAATTAATTGCCTCATAAATAAATAATATTTTAAATAAAATCGTTTGGATGATGAAAAATTCTGTCTTCATGTGGAACATGGATTCAAAACCTCTAGTTAGCTATTGGGAAGTAAATATGAGATAAGAATGACATTCATTTTTTACTATAGTCATTTTGTCTTAAGGTTCTCGGGAAGAAATGAAAAATTAATATAAAATTAAAATTAAAAATCCTTATTAAATTTTTTTGTGTAGCATCAGAAAGAGTTATATTATTCAATATTCAAGCAAAAAAATTTTTCGAATTGCGTATAAAGAAATTGTCTGTAGTTGTTAATAATGTTCGTAGATTAAAAAATATTTTAAAATAATTCACTGTACTGTTATATACTGAATCGATTTATCTAACAACTGTTTAAATATAATATATATATATATATTTTTTATTTCACTGTTCCGTTTCATGTAAATTTAAAATTATTCCATTCCTTGAAAACCATCGCATTCTTAAATAAATAACACGTAAAATATAAAATTATATAGTAATGCATATAAACTGCTATGTATAAAAAACTCTGATAACTGTTCGAATATTCTCAGAATTTGAGTTTGAAACATGGAGATTTTACATGTCACGATTTTCGTGAAAATTGCCATATTATGCGTTCCAGAGACATAGTTGGTATTTGCATACATATAAAAATATTCCGAATAGCTGTTTGTTTTATAATAAATAATATCAGTTATCGAATTCGTAAGCTTTATTTAGGATTTTATTGGAGTATACAATTATATAATATAGGACGAGGGTTATTATTAATGTTTTAAAATTGAATTTAAAAATGTCAAATTCCGTATTATTGAGTTAAATTCGTCGACATACTACTGTACCATATACTGTACGACCACTGTAGTCACTACCCTACACAAAATATATATCGACCGTCACCGGTCTGGGGTGTGTTTGTCGCGCGTGTTTCCCCCCCTCATCGCGCAGCAGAGCCAACACGGTACACCACTCTGTATATATTATACGAACGTCGTCGGTGATGAATATCGAAACCGGCGAAAACACTGTCGCGGCAGACGATTGATGTACATTCTACGCCGCCGGCGCGATACGCGTGTATTATACAGAGCGGCTAAGGCGTTGGCGGTGGTGGTGGTGGTGGTGGTCGTCGTTGTCGTTGTCGTCATCGCTGGTGTCCGGGAGGGTGGTTTTATAGTGACTATTTTTCTCGCGTCTTCCTCTCTGCTCGCGGCCGAGCACGTTTTCGGGGATAAATCAACGTTACGGTCGGCACTCGCGCGGGGTTGAAATATCACCCCGAGTCAAGCACAGGCGCGCTCGTATAATCTAAAAACACGGATATATATTATATTGTTGTTGTCGTTATTATTATTAATATATTACATTGCTCCGGAGGTAAGTCCAACTACTCTCCAGTTGTACGCGCGCGACCGAACTACCGTGCGATGGGGGGAACGGAATTGATGGCGAAGACGGCAAAGGTACTAGTTGAGATGGAAGTCAGGGGGGCCGCTGGTGGTAGGGGTGGAAAATTAAAACCACCACTGGTCGTATACATGTATAACACAATCGTAATGTAGTAGTGGCGGGGCGTGATATACATAGTATATAGAGCGATGGAAAACAAAACGACTTAGGAATAAATAATTTCACGCGTATTTCCTTTTTGTTTTTTTTTTTTGCACTTTTGCTTTTATTTTTCCCGATTTTTACGTCAGAAACAAAAGAAACTTTCGATCACGTCGTTTCCGTAGAAGCGAACGTTAATAATAATAATAATAATAATATAAAAAAAAACAAAGGGTAGGTACAACACTCTTGATGATTCATTTTACGTGTTACGAATCGCCGCCTAAGGTTATCGGAAGGCGCCGCGGCGTCATGCAACACAAATAGCACCGCGAGTCAGGTGACTCATTTTCGAGTTGTTCGTGATTCGGCTGCAGTTGATCGACGGGGCACGTCGTCGACACCGTACAATAAAACGTTACGCACGGCAAGTCGATATTATTTATTACTTGTTATTATCCGTCCAACTTCCGTCCGCACACTGAGCGCTGTTATTTTTTTTTTTTTAATCGCGTTAATTCATTGTGGGTCCGCCGAAATTTTAACAATTTTTTTTTTAAATTATACTATATTATTATGTTTGATTTTTATTTATAATTTCGCGAAACGTGACAGATTCCCATGGTCAGTACGAATATTTATTAAATTAATAAATTCTTAATACTCATATTATATAGTAACTACGCATCATTTTGTATTAAATATTATACCGCGCGCGCGCGAATATTCCCGGGAATCGTACATAATTTTCACCCAGAATCGTCACATCAACTGTTGGTACGTGTTTAATGATAGTTGACACAGCAGTTCGAGTTCGACTATTTATGATATTGTAGACTGTATTGTTTTCTCCCCTTCACATTTGACGCTCGTGTTATTTTACGAGCCTAAGTTTGATAATAATACAAAAAAATAAATTAAACGTAGAAAATGAATTTAGATTATAATCATCGTTATTGTGATGTGGTCTGGACTATTATTACGACATCCCTCTCTTAAATGTACCATATGTCATATTACGTGTATCGGATATCAGATCGCCGTTAAATTTTCTTTCAACAAACTGTATACGGAATTAGGTAAATGTGAAATGCGGGTACATTATCGTGTGAAATATAATATTAGTTTTTTAAATTTTTTAAAAATATTATGTAATGATTAATAGTACCCTGCTTGGATATTACAAACTTAATTATTGTTGTTTAAAACGTAACCGATACTGATGTGTGCGTGTGTGGGTAGCGTCAGTGTTGTGCAAGGCTACAGACACACGTATCATCTTTGCTAATAGTGACAAGGCAAGTGTGCATCGTGTGAAATTTATCTCACATTCCTCAGTTCATATAATGTAAAACATAGTACGCTTATGATGGTTGGTATAGTTTTGCGTGAACGATCAATTTCAAAACCAAAAAGTATGCGTATAGGTAGCAAATTTCGCTAGGACATAAGAGGAGTTCGTTTAAAATAAACTGCTCTGTCGGAATAATGATGTGTTATAATAAACACCACATAGGTAATATAATATACGGCCAAGAGAGGACAGTCTGAGGTGAAAATTCGGCTTGTACAGCGTTCTTCCGGCAAAGACCACAAAACGTCGCTTTTCCTCGGATCTCCGGGAGATTTAACATAATATTAATACTAAATATTACAATATATATAAATATAAATTATAGACTGTGTACAATAATATTAAACACATAAAATAATATTTAATCAACAAACATCGCCCATTAATTATTATTCGTAGCAGCTGACGATCATCACGTCGTCGCAAACTGGCGGATAATATTATAATATAATATTATTAATGTTGCCGCCGGCCCTGAGGGATTTTCAAGAAATACGCAGATACCGTGGATTCCGCGTTTATATCGAACTCATCAACAACGTAATATTATATAATATTATAATATAAATTATTATACGTGTACACACCCACCGTGCATTGTGTACAACGTGCCGTAGACCTAATTGATATTATTATATTATCATGGACGACGACGACGCTATTCTACAAATATTGACCAAAAATACGATATCGTTATAATTAGACAAGTTTACCTATTATAATAATATTATAATATGCAATACTATTTTATGGCATGTGCCGTGATTACACGATCATATCATTGTGCGAAAACTGAAAATTAATTTAACATTCGTACACCTACGCACTTATAAATAAACGGTGTATTTAGTTTTCCGGAATGCCTTTTTATCACACAATGTGCATTATTTAGTGGTGCATTTTATAGTGCGACTCGTCTCTTAGAAGGGTCACTGACTTTTTTATGTAGCACGACGATGCGCATGAATTAACGGATAAAGCACAATTGAGGTACTTTTATAATTAAGATAAATTCACCCAGACATAAAATATATACCTACCGCCACTCTTATACTTAGAAAAAATACCTCGGTTATTGTGTTCACTATTATACGACTTAATACGTTTATAGTATCTCGGCAGTACCGGTTAAAATACACTTTAGTGCTACTGCGGCTGCATACCCATCGTATTTACATATTTTTATATACGCGCCTAATACGACGTAGGCATGCAAATGATAATTTTTTATACACTAAGAAAAAAAATAATGATACATTTTTTTCAGATAAAATACAATTAAAAATTCAGTATTCATTTGCAATAACCGAGCATTTAAAAGTGGAGGAAGATAGAATGACATTACCATAATGATAATTAGGAAAATGATGATCCGTGCCCTATAGTTTCACCAGCGATCATAAAAACATATTAACAGCGTTGAAACAAAATGCTTGAATATACATTTCACTACTGGTGTTTAGGTATCACATAAGTATTATCTGTAATATAGTATATAGAGAAATATGTTGTTCAATAACAATAAATGAAAACCGATATAAACGTATATGAATGTAGTCAGGAAAAACGGAAACAATATGACCGATTTCAAAATCAATAACCAGTAATGTGAGATTGATAATAATAATGTCGGATGCCAATCGAAAATTTACCATGTAGTATATAGTTTACGTTCGTCGTTCATTATTTAGAGGCTTAGAGGTCATTGCCAATCTACTTGTAGATAGGTAACCTATACTATATCACACATAAATTTATATTTTATCGTTACTTTCTGTAATGACGTTGTTATTTTTAACTTTTTATTTGTTTTCAGATAATCGAAAAATCTGTTAATATACCTGCATGACGAAATATTGCTTATTTTTTTAAGGTATAGATGTGTGTAATGGAGTTACACAGATATATCCCGCAAAATGTTGGTACGTCTAAATTTTAAATAGATTCTCATAAAGTTATAAGATACAATTATTTCATTATATCGTTTGAAATTCGATTGTTGTTTGTTCGAGTTCCTTGAAAAATATTTAAAAATATCCTGTTCGGAAAGAAAAAAATGAACGTTGTCATTTAAAAATTAAAAAAATTAAAAACGATAACGATAAAAAATAAAACACGCGATTTCAGGTGTAAAATAATAATACACGTAATACGATAGTATTTTGAATTGAAATTAATAGGATGGGCAAATCAATGAAATACCGTCAGCGGGTCCGATATTATATTTTATTATTCACACGAATCGTATACGCACTTGTATAATATAATATATTGCCATAACATAGTATGTGTTTATTATGGCCGCGTTCGTTGAACAATGTTTTTTAAGGACGCGAATTTCGAGGCCGAGTCCCGAAAACGTTCGATCAACCCGCCGACCGTAATTAAAATATAATTAGGCACTGTGTATTATATACGTTTACTGTACGTATATAATATAAAACGTTACGTAGGTACACATTGTTTATTGTACTATAATATGTGTACATATATACGTTACGTGTATGCAATAGGTATTATACGGATCGTTTGCCGCCAAATAATGGCACGTACATCATATTATACCTTCCTTGGACTTGGCGTGGGCCATCAAAGCCAAAAACACGACCACGGTCGTTCGACTGACCGTAGTTTTAGGCGTTATTAGGTATGGTGTAGGTACACTACTGTACACAAACCTATTTATAACTACAGTCTACCTACCGGTTTTGCACCTACCAATCTATTGGCGAATCGTTTAAAGTTAAAGAAGGCCAACCCGGCACGTATTATTAATTATTAGGTATCATTATTGCGGTCGCGGACGATTTAACGTCGATTCTCACCCAACCGAAAACCCCGCGGGTTAAGGTCCGCGTGTAGTGCTGTCCGTTTAAAAATTTGAGTAGAACTGTTGCGCAAACGTACAGATTTTCAATTCAAAATTTAAAAATGTTACCTCGTTTCAGCTTAAAATTTGTCTCTGTAAGAGATCGAGAGCGAAATTTTAATCGGTCGTGTTGCAGGGCATGCGCATATGGATATTACAAATACTTATACATAACTATATATCAACGTGTGAAATGTTACGTTTTGTAATCAGACACTAAAACTATCATCAAGGTAGCTTAATTGCTCTAAAAATACTACATTCGCAGTAAAAAAATATCCATAAGATTCAGTGATCAGCTCAGAATCTAAAACAATGTGGACTGACGTGGCTGTGATGTTACTAATAAATAATAATATATAAACACATAGCTTATCAGGAACTGAATCTCAAAGGCTTGCATTGCCCACTTATTCATTAAAATATTGCCAATAGTTAGCGCATCTCTGTCCAAATTAGGCTACGAATGTCTTTATCAGGGAATGAGTGTGAAACTTCAAACGGAGAAGCTAGGCATAGACTTATAATATATAAGGGGTGAGGGGTAGTAAACGGTCAACATGAATATGTTCACCAGCCACATGAATGAATACAAAATTATACCAAGAGCCAAAATGTTAATGAGTATACTTTATATAATTTGATACATTTTTATAAATATATATCAAAGAAAAAAAATGAAATTCATAATAACAATAAGAACATTTTGATTTTATAAATAAAACACAAGCCGCAAGTTGCGACCACCTCTGTAATATAATATTATAGACCACACATTGTACCTGATTTTTGTAAGACTATTGAAGTTAACATGTGTACGAGAAAGGAAGACACTTTAAGACTATACTTTTTCGAAAAAATATTATTTTATATTTTTGACTATAATTTTGATAATTTTTTAATCTAGTGATACTATTTTTTATGCAGGTGATAAGTGATAACTATTTATGATATTTTATACGCAAACCTAAATAATTGTTATTATACTCATGGTCAATGAGTTTTATACTACAAATTCGCCAGATCAAACCGGTGTGCAATACCGTACCGGTTATCATGATTCCGATTCGTGAAACTGCACCGGGTTGGTTTACACCGGTTTAAATAGAAATTCGGGGTATAGATCGGCTCACCCCCACTTTTTTAATTAATTTCTTATCGCGTATATATGAATTGTTACCCGCGTTTTTTTAAATCGTTTCTTTGTCATAGTTTTCATCTACCTAGTGGCTAACTTTTCTTATTTCTGACTTTCTAGTTTCTAACTTCTGAATATTAAATGCTTGTCAGACCCCAGTGTTTTGTTTGACTTTTCGTTTAACTTCAATTGGTTTTAATATTGTAATCAATTCAAAATGAATAGAAACGATTTAAAACTGCAATTGTTTAAAGACTTTATTCTGAATAAAAATCACATTAGCAGTTATGTAACCCAGGGATTTCTTGTTCGTGAGAGTAAGTCATAATACTTCATGTATGCTATTTTTACATAAATATACGCTTGAATTTAATTTTTTTAATTTCCTAGACTTGTTTATTCACTTGCATAAGGCAGTTTTAAATGATCACGATGATCATGATGATATTATGATGTTGCTATTTAATGCAGAATTAAAAAATTACAAAAATATTAAGGTGAAGATCCACGGTTTTGCAGAAATAATGATACCTAAGTTTACAGATCGAGAGTTCAAATCCCATTTCCGTTTGAATAGAAACAGTGTTAAAGTTTGTTTTAATGTTATTAAAAAAATTATTTGTCTATCATTAAAAAATGTGTATGATTTTAATTATAGGAGGTAATATCGTATGTTGGTCCTTATTTGTCTCAAGAGTCAATTAAAATAAATATTGAAAAACAAGTTTTAATATTTATTTGGTACATGGTTAATTCTGAAACACACAGGTTAGATATTCAATATAAATTAATAAATAGTTGTATTTCGAGCAGTGGTACCTACATTTTAAAGTGATGAAAAAATGGTGTAGACATAGGCAGTATTTAAAAGAATACTTTTCAAATGTACAATGTATCATCTAATGTAACCTTTTAAAATTTTGTAACTTGTAACTATCATTAATAATACATTTTTAGACAAATTAGTAATCGGTTCAATATTGCGGAAAGTACAAGCCATTCAATAATTATTAATTGTTTATTGGCTATGAATAATGTTGCTGGAAGTATAATTGTATGGCCTACAGAAAATGCTGCTCTTAAAAATATACAGAACTTCAATAATCTAAGAGGTATGAACTCATTCCCTAATGTATTTGGGTGCATTGATGGCTGTCATATCAACACCCTATTTCCATGGGAAAAAAGGTCTAAAATGCCTAAATTAGACAGAAATATGTTTTGTAACAGGAAACAAGTGCCATCTGTTGTTTTACAAGTGAGTGTCCATTCATTTAATATTTTTTGTATACTTTTATATCATCAGAATATTTAATAAAATAATACACCAAATATTTATTAAACTATAGATATACCTAAATATACATTTGAAATATAAGGGACTAAAGTATACAGTAATAAAAGTAATTGACATTTGATTTTATCTTTAAACATTTTTTAAATTATGTACAAAATGATAAAACATGACAATTCTTAACAATGTAAAATGCAGATTGCAGCTATACTTGTATATTTTGGAATAAGACATATTAAGGAATGTCATTTAAGTATTTATTATATATATATATATATTTTTTTTTTGAGCTGTTTACAGACATTTTTAGTTTCCAATTTTTTTTAGTATTTTTTTCTATAAATATCTATAAAAATTTATTTGTTTGGTAAAAAAAGCTTGAAAATTTAATGGAAGGCTCCTAATATATTGTTTCAAAGGTATTCTAATTGATGATGATAACCTACAATTACAAACAACATATTAGGACCTGCCAAAAGCTATAATCCAATTACTTTTTACTTAACTAATTAAAATCTTAATCTGTCGAATAACAGACATTTTTTTATTGAGATATTCAATGAATACAATAAAAAATAAATTTAAACTTAATAAATATTATTAATAAGGTTTCATAATTGTTATATTTAATATAGATTATAGGTATATTGAAAATATTATTAAGTTCTTAAAAAAACACAATAATGTAAATGTAATTATTTTATTTTTATTTAGGGAATCGTTGACGCAGAACTAAAATTTATAGATGTGTTTGCTGGTTGGCCAGGGCGTTCTCATGACGCTCGAATCTATCGATGCAGTAAAATTGGCCAATTAATCCTTAACAATCCATTGTCTTTGTTCCCAAAATCATGTCATATTCTTGGTGATGGGGCCAATCCCCTTACAGAGGGTCTTCTAACTCCATACAAAGATAATGGTCATTTAAGCCTAAAAGAAAAAAATTTCAACCGGAAACTAAGTAGTAGTAGAGTATTAATCGAGCAAGCATTTGGCAAGTTGATTTGCAGATTTAGAAAGCTTAAGTAAGATTTTCAAACTTTGTTTATTTAAATTTTCATTTTTTAATTAATAATTTTATAAAATTAAAAACTAGACATATGGATATTTATAAAAAAGACTTTTGTGGTAAAGTCATTACTGCAGCATGTTGTTTGCATAACATATGCATAACAAACAATGATGACATTGAAGTTGCTAATAGTTTTCAACCAGACATTATTCAGGAAATGAGAGATGAAGAAACTACAGCAGGATCAACCAAAAGAAACTTTATTTGTGATTCATTACCAATATGTTAAACAACAAACATAGTCAAAAGGTCTTAATTTAGTTTAAGTTAGTAAATGTACACAACAATTTAGAATAAACGTTTTATTTTAATTGAATAATAAATGCAAGACAAAAAATAATAAAACAAAAACAAAACATTTAAGTGTTTACTCATACTTAAAAATATAGTCTTTAAGTTTCCTTCTTAATTATGACCAGAACAAATATAAAATTAATATAACAGTTTTAATAATATTATATATATGCCATAGTAAAATTTAACAAAAAATAATAAAAAAACAAAAAATGTAAGTGTTTAATCTTACTTAAAAATATAGTCTTTAAGTTTCCTTCTTAATTATGACCAGAACAAATATAAAATTAATATAACAGTTTTAATAATATTATATATATGCCATAGTAAAATTTAACAAAAAATAATAAAAAAACAAAAAATGTAAGTGTTTAATCTTACTTAAAAATATAGTCTTTAAGTTTCCTTCTTAATTATGACCAGAACAAATATAAAATTAATATAACAGTTTTAATAATATTATATATATGCCATAGTAAAATTTAACAAAAAATAATAAAAAAACAAAAAAATGTATATAAATTAACTTTAGGAAATACAACTAATAAAAATTTAAATAAACTGATGATAGGAAAAATAGAAGCAAACATAGGTACTAATCAATGTTAAACATTTTTTTAAACACATCGAGTTTCTGTAGTTCGATATTATTCGCATCTTCTAATTTTTTAACTAGTTCTTCTTGAGTTTTTAGCATAGCTTCTTCCCTTTTTTCCAACTTATCAAGACTATTAATTATGTATGAGTTAATAATTAGAAATAATCAAAATGGGTATCTAATATTTATTTACTAACCGGTCATTGAGTTGTTTTGCATTTTCTCTTGCTGATTTCAATTGTTCGTTTTTAAATTCCTCAAATTGTTTAATCCATGAAGGTGTTTTATTGCTAGTTTTATTTAATAACGATTTTTGTATCAACCCAGAAGTTGGAGGTTCTTCCGTTTGGCTTAGAGAAGATTCGGGAATTGAAATTTCTGATGATTCATGAATTGAAATTTCTGATGTTTCCTGGATTGAACTTACTAAAGGTTCGGGCAGTGGTCTCACAGATGATTCGTGCAGTAGATCTATAAAAGATGTATTAATAAATTATAAAATATATAAGGATGTAAACTACAAGAACGAACATTCTACATTTAGTTTTTAACTAAGTTTTTAATTTTTTCAAAATTATTAATTAACCTCTGGGTGGAGAAACTATTTGTCTTGCTGTTGGAGATATGGACTTTTCCATATAATCGTAATACTGCCATTTGATATTACCACTTCCCGATACCTTGGATGCATCTCTTACTTGACGAAAACGTGTGAGTAGACGACGCCACTTTTCATCACATTGCCTTTCACTGAAATTGTGATTTTTTTCCTTCATTTCATTAGAAATTAGTATCCACAGTTCCATTTTTTTTCCCTTTTTTTCTTGTATTTTGAAATTTATCATTATATATTGATCTGAGCGCAATCAACAATTTCGTAGCTGCTGCTGTCCATGAGCCTAAAAAAAAAAGTATGCTTCATATTTTTATCAAATTTAGTTCATGAAACAATATTAAATGTAATAATTACTAGACATTTCAGAGTTTGGAATAGTATCGTTAAAGAGGCTATTATCAACATTTACAATGTCCTCACCAATAACTGGAATAATAAATTGAAAAAAATTTTTGAATAATAAATTATAAAATATAATAATATTAATTTAAAATATTATGTACTTCAATACATTATTATAAAACAATAAAGTTTGAAGGGTTTAAAAATGTTCATACCTTCAATGTAACTATCCATCGCATCATCATCAGAAATATCCCATAAAGACATAGTGAATTTCTAGAAATGAATCGAAATAAATTTAATGATAGGTTTATTAGGGTATTAGTGCTAACTGCTATAAGAAAATTTTCAGTCAGTCATTCAGACATTGGAGAGCCTTTTAAGTGAACTATGTAATTTACCTGGGTGTTCAGGTAAAATTAAATATGCATATTTGTATATGCAGCCATAAAGAAAAAATGAAATATCTTTTTTAAAAACAATTCATCATGTAATTTCAACTACCTATGTAATATTTAAACATATCACCTTAATACGTAGTATTTATTATATTGTCTTCGTTCGCGCAAAACACACAAAGTCTAAACATTTTCCTGGTTTATTATTCTATAAAATTGAGTTTAAAAATGTTTACATTTCTCTAATCAACTAAGTCCGAGTATTATTTAAAGTTGTTAGATAAACAATTTGAAATTTCATTTAAGTCCATTAGACATCCTGAGTACTCAGAACACACTAAATTTGGTTTCATTTAATTTGCATTTTATATTTGAAAAAATTGCCAAAAATTGATTCTCAACAATCATATTTTTGGACTTAGTGTGTTTAGCTTGAACAGGGACATTAGAGTCACATAGTTTAACAATACTTAACAGTAAATAACAAAGTAAACTATCGATATGCCAATTAGTAAAAGTTTTATTCAAGTTTCTTAATGACAAACTACTAGTATTAAGCTTATTTATGAAATATAGTATAGCTCATTATTTTATGCAACTTAAAATATACAATCTTAAGTACGACAAAAATTAATATCTAAAAACTACTACTTACTTACTGCTTATTGCTTACTCAAAATCAAATAATGGTATTAAACTATTATAAACTTAGTTAATTTATGAGTAATGAGTATTAAAGAGTTTAAAATACATACATTTGAATTAAGATTAACCATAAATTATAAGTGATAACAATATGTAATATATGATAAAGGGATGCCTGTTGAGGGGAAATATTAAAATAAGGTGGGGACAAATCTCGATCGGTATTTCTCGACCACCTCGTTATGATGGTCGAATAAAACCAAACCGGTGTGACGCATTTATAAATCGGTTTAGTACACCGAATTTCTTAAAACCACACCGGTTCACTTTTTAAGGGGAAATTTACACCGGTTTGGTCTAGCGAATTTGTAGATATAGTTAGGTATATAGTATAACATAACGTCATTGAAAAAAGTAGTCTGTACATATGTTGGCTTTCAAACCATATCACATAATAATATAACATGCATAGTCTACATAACATTATCAGTATTATATAGTTCTGGACATGCGGATATCACAAGAAATGATTTATAGTGACACAGTGCCAAGACGACTTTTCCATGAAGAGTTGTCCATTTTGTGAAACTGAATCCGTGTTTTGCTCGTGTACAGATAAAATGAATTAAACGGACGTTTTATGGTTTTACTACACATTAATGCTATATTATTATTATTACTCGTAAACCACTTGTATTTTTAAAAAATGAGAAGGCATATAATTAATAATATTGCATGAGTATAGTTTTAATTATCAATGCGTTTAATAACAATTATCCTGAAACGTCGCAGTCGAGACGAAATGAAACATGAGTTTAATCTCGGACATTTTATTATGACGGTATATTATTTTACAATGATAAATCGTAAGGCACATATCATATTTTATTGTTTAGTTGTGAATTTGTGATAGATAATTTCAACGAGTCCGTTTAATAATAATAATAATAATAATAATAATAATAAAAAATAGCTAAAACAAAAGTGAGCGTCTTCTTTTGTCGTTCGGTGAATATCTACGACGGTTTGATAGAAGTAATCTATGTTAAGGTACCTATTCAATATATGATATATTGTTGACGGCGTCGGAGCAATATTAAGTATTTATTATTTTTTAATGGTGCATATTCGTTACCAGAATAAAAAATAAATAGTTCTAGTGGTACTAATCAATTTTACGTGCATTATAAAATGTATACATCAAAACGTGTTATTATATTATCATTGTTGTATCTTTATAAAACATCGTGCAACTATTATTATGATTGTTAGAATGTTATAATAGTACATTGTGCACTATATATAAATATATGTAATTATTAATTAAATACATTGTTCTATCAACAGAGTTAGAAATGAAATAATGATTTATAACAGTTTTGACTTTCATATAAATAATTAGTATTATCGTTGCATACCTACCTGTATAACACGGTAAACTTACCTGTTAGTTATCATTGTAGTTGGATTTTTCGTTTAATACAAACGTTATGCAGTAATGTAATTATTTTCAGTATTTTTACACTACATCAAGACTGATCAACAAAATATATTATTGAATGGAACAAAAATTTCAATAAACCTAACTTAAAAGGTGTATGTAATGTTTAGTTAAAATTTTGTGTGAGGTTATTTCATTAAGAAACAAAAAAATTATATTTATTATAACATATATAAACCGCCAGAATATCAATTGTACGATTGTACGAGCAATAAAAGCCCCAGGCTTAAGCTTGAAACCATTTTAAGAAACGGAATGTTTTCATAAATAGCAGATGTATAGTTGATGTGCTTGTCAAGAACTGAAGTTTTCACTTTATGCAATTTAATTTCGGATATCTATGTGACATGGTATATAAGTAAAAAAAGACCATACATATAAAATAATAAATCATAATCAAAGACTTTGTGGTTAAAAGGTACGAATTATAATAAATTCATCCATTAATTTAAATTAATTGAATATTGATATTATATTATCTGAATTACAGATTATGATGTTGCAATTTAAATTAATATGAATAAAGTAAAAATCACCGGAAAAATGTCTGCTAAAACTTCGTATTCTCTGTTCTTATAAAGTTAGTTGAAAAAAAGGTAGTCGTGTGAGTACTACTTTGTTTTACATTAAATTTCGAGTGAGTCACTATTATAATCAGAATGTAAAACTAAAATTAGTCATTTATATTAAATAATCGGTTTGTGTTCTAAGTTTTTAACGGTCATTGTTCTTATTTAATCAAAAGCGTAATTAATAAGTAGGTATCTTTTATTTATTTGTCTATAATATTTCTGTATTTTAAACTATTACAGTTAGTTTTTATTTGTTTATCATCCGAAATCTACAATGTTGTACGGTAATGTTAAATAATAAAATATCGTTGAATATATTATTATATACGTTGGTATGTATAATAACATGTATCTGTAAGTCGCATAATATATCGATTAATACAAATTGTTTTCACTTCGTGTATAATATTTATAAGAAGGTGAGTATTCAAGTGTAAAACAATATTCTATTTTATATAATATAATATAATATATATATCACCATATGATGGCATATCTATAGTTTGAATTTAAGGTACACGAATTTAAAATATATTTTAAGTTAAGTCTAGACGTCTAGGCAATTCTCAACGTAATAATATAATATATTATATATATCACCATATGATGGTATATCTATAGTTTGAATTTAAGGTACACGAATTTAAAATATATTTTAAGTTAAGTCTAGACGTCTAGGCAATTCTCAATGTAATAATGATACTCTTGCACTAAGTATGTCAAATTTTATAAAGGATGTTAGCGATATTTAAAATATCAAATTTCGTAATTTTACGAAATAATTATTGTACTACTATTATTTGCTTTACGCATGAAAACAACATTTTAATTTGCGAAATGCTGTTTGAGTTTTTTTTTTTAATAAATGTTTTCGCTGTAGTTTGAAATTATTTTCTACGCGAATTGTATGATTCTACTAGACCATTATTAACAATTAGTAAATGCAATTATAATCATAATTTGAATAAAAATACAATAATAATTATTATTGCAAGCGTTAACGTACTAATAATTTTCTTCTTTATTACTTTATAATATTTTAAATTATTTAATCTCATGTCTGAATTGTTAATAAATGTTATATACACAGAAATACTATAGCTTAAATCGTGAAAAAATATATCATGAAGCATTTAAAAAGGATTTATAGCCTAACATATATAATACTATTTATTATTTAATAATATATAATATTAATATATTATATGCATTATAATTCATGAGAAAAACTACAATAAACATATGTGTCAATAGATGACAATTTTCTTGTAAGCATAATGCTTGTGGTGGTGTCGAAAAGTTTGAGTTCATTTAAACCAAAATACGTATATCTAATTTAATTATATTATAACTATATAGAACTTTATTTTAGTTTTACGTTCTCTACATAGTTCAGAAAATGCGGGTAATTACATTATTATTAGAAACGTTATGTTGTGAAAAAAAGTTACCGGTTGCGAGTTATTAATTGAAAATATCATCCTAACCATTTGAAATGCTGAAATTATTCTACGTACTATATTATATTATATTTTATAGAGGTACCTACTTTATAGTTAATAAATTGATGTTTGACTTTAATTAAAACGCAACCGATTCCAAGAATTTGTACAAGGTAACAGACAAATAATAATAATTAACGTAGGTAGTATAAAAATATAATATATATTATGAAGCGATTACACGATAAGTTCTTATTTGAAGAATATTGCACTTAAAACGGGTATGTGCGCTGAATTCTAATATAAGTATTACGTATGAGACGCTAAGTAAAGCTGTTGAAATATATAAAAAATAAAAAATAATATATAATACACTTCGAATGTTATCGCTTAATTTTTATGAAGAAAATATATTAATGTTTGTTTGTAATTATAGTCATAGTGTATAATAATATTATATACATTGTAAGATTGTGCGATACGTTCAACGGCTAATATACACGAAACAGAGTTTATAACAAGGAACCGCCAATACGTTTTATTCTCCTTAGTAAACAACACATTTTTATTTTCATATTTTTTTTAACGTTTACACCAATATATTACGAAATTATTCGAGCGACTTGTAGATGTGACAAAATATTATAAAAATGTTTTATAACGTATTGAAAAAAATATGAGAATATATTATATATTATATATTTTATATTTATTAATATTTTTGGTTTTTATATTGTATAATAATATTTATAATGCTTGTAACTAAGCATAGGTGATTTGTTATGTTACCCATTGAAATTTATTTTATGTTTTATTGTTTCTATAGACAACAATAATATTATACTTATAATAATTCCCACGGTGAATCACAGTGTTATATTGTTATAATATATATAGAGTAATTAACCAAGGACACCCACCCACTTTTTAAATTGATAATGGAGTTATTTAAAAAATCTAATTTTTGGATCTTTTAAATGCACTTTAAGGACATGTTTTCGAATACTTGAGATTTGTTGTACCACTCAAGAACGGCCCTATGATACAAACTTCTATTTTTTAAATTAATTTTTTTTTGATATTTATATGTTTTTAAATCAAATGCTTTATACACAAACTATTAAAAAATAATAGCTTATGCCTATAGTCTGAGTTTTAGCAATCGGAATATTATTTATATTTACAAAATAAGTTAGATAAAAGATTCGGTGCAAGGCTGATTTTTAAAATTTTAATTTTAATTTATCAATATTTCAATATTTATGATTAGAAAAAATAGTGCAAGTTTTATAATATAAGATTAAATCTATTATTATAACTAATTTGGACACTTTTAAAACTATTTTTAAGGACTGTGATTTTTATTATATACATACTACTAACTTGCAAACCACTTGTTTGAATTTTTACTTAGATAGGTACACCAAAACTTAAAAAATGTATATATTATATCTACCAAACAGTTTATAGTTTGTATTCTTATAGGAACATACTTATTTAGTCCAAAATTTTCAAATATTCGAAAATAATATAGTCTTCAAGTATAATTGAAAATTCCAAAAATCAGATTTTAAATGACTATTATTAAAGAAAAATAATAAACGTCCTTAGTTAATAACTCTGTATATATATCTCAAATATTTACATAGCTTCAAAATTGAAATACGGTAAACATTAATTGATAATAAAGATGGTACTGCGATCCAACTAATAATATAATATTAATAATAATAATAAATTAATGGCTAAACGAGTAAATTATTTGATTGTACGCGAAATAATAATTTAAACCACCCACTTCGGTAGGTAGCGCGTGATTTACTAGTCTTGTCTGAGATAAGTTTATAAATTATAATAATATGTAATAATTACTTATTGCTGGTATAATAATTAGCTTAAAATGTTTTTTATTTATATAAATCATTTTTCAAACTATTCTAAAAATATCACGATTTATTATTTTTTTTTTACTTTAACAATCATGATTGGCATTTGTATAGTGTAGTTTTAACAGGTACTTACAAATGCATTATATATTTACTATATTTTTTCATAATTATTATATTATTCAAAACTACAAATATATTCTTAATATTAAATTATTGATGAGTACAATAAATAACAGTATCTGTTATCAAAATGTAGATTAATAATCATAATATTATTTAAAAAGCAAAATATCGCAATGGTAAATTACTATAAATTATACTAAATTTAATTTATATTATAATATTCTGGTTGAAAACCAAATGCAAGAGTAGATAAACAGGTAGAAAAATTAGAATATTCACATTTAAATATTATGACATAAGAATAAAATAATACATTTATTTTAAATTTTTAAAACATTATTTTACATATTTTTGTAAAAAAAAAGTATTTTAATAATTTTGATGTTAAAATTTAATGCATTTAATATTAGTTACCTATACATTTCATATTACATCATTTTATCAGGCAGTATATTGTTAAGAACTAAAGTATACAGATAATTCTTATAATTATGGTGGCACATTGGAATACAAACTGACATCGAAACCAAATTGAATACGTATTTTAATTTATAATTTTGATTTATTTAATTACATTCACGCTAACGTATTATTTCACTACTGGATAATTAAATTGAAAACTTGGCAATCAAACACTAATTTTCTAATGATGTGCTATGAATATTTTTCCAGGAAATACTCGGAATGTCCTACGGTGTTTTAACTTTTAAGTATTGGAATTGAGAGAACTTGTTTTATATAAAATATATAAATCTACTGAGCAAAAATTATTTAAACATTTATAAAACAATTGTTGGACCGTTTTATGGAACAAAATCATTTATAATTTACATTGTTGTGAAATATATTTTTAATGTATAATAGAAATACCGTAAAAAGCCACCTCAATGTTTACATTTAAAAGCAGTTTTTATTTTTTTACCTACTAAAAAATGAACATAATATTATATTATTATAATAGATATATTTTAAAAACTATCTCATATAAATCTATTGTGACAATATTATATGATATTGTCACAATAGATTTTTATTGATGTATTTTTATTCATACATGACTTTTTTTTTTAAATGGTCATGCTATTAAAAAACGAAAATATAACCTACATAGTTACAAAAATTCGTATTTTACGAACATAAAATAAATAATGAGGCTGTGGTAAAATGGTAACAATCAGATTTATTATAAAAAAAGCGGGTAAGTGGGTATCGCTCTGCTGTATATTAGGGGGTGGGGTGGACCTCAGACTATGGAAGGTTAAATTTGAATGCAATGATAGCTATCATTGTATACGAAAAACGATTCTGAACGAAGATGATTTGTCAGTTTAGGATATATTATATTTAAATATTGTCAAATATTCTATTTTGAAACAAATAGTATAGTTTTTATATTATGTTACTATGGTTACTATGGCCAACATTCGCATTATGAGCGTATGAAATTTAATTTAAATTTTGACATATTTCGTATAAATTCGAACTTTAAATACTTATAAAAAAAAATTGTGACTAACGATTTCGGATTTTTTTTTATCGCTTTAAGAACAACTTATAAGAAACCTTGTATTAAATTTTCAAGATTTTCTGGCCACCTAAAAAATTTTTATCGGCATTTGAAGAAAAAAAAACTTAGAAAAGTCGAAAATTTCAATTGTCTATTAGTAGCTTAAAAATGGTCAAAATATTTTGAAAATTTATCTGTAAAGAGATAACCATAATATAAACATTTGGTGAAAATTTCAAGTATTTACAATAATTCGTTTTTGAGTTACAGCAAAATCAAAAAATCGATTTTGTCGAAAAGTGGTTTTTCCGTAAAATGTCCATTTTTCTGTCATTTTTTTTTTGTTTTTCTCGATTTTTTTGAAAACTATTAGAAAATTTTAATTTTGACCCCCCTAAAGTACCAACTAGATTCAATTCCCTATTCAAAGAGTGGCTGAAGTCAAAAATCGGAGCATTATTACTGCTCCAACTGTTGGAGTCAGACACAAAAAAAAAAAAAAAAAAAAAAAAAAAAAAAACACACATCATTGTAAATGCAATACATTCATCACTTCGTTCAGAATCTAAAATAAACACTTAAATCATTAGAAAATATTTTAGTTGATTAAATATAATGATATGAAAAAATATAAAAATATAAATATAAAATCTATAAACTGTTAATACGAATAAATTATTTACTTGTGAATCAATTATAAATTATTTGATGAGTAAAAAATCTAAAATATTAAACTTTTAAATACATTTAACTTATTATACATTTTTGCAACAATATACGAAACAAATAATAATATTATATTAACATCACTTTATGCCAGTCGCACTACTAACCGATATTTTTACAATTATTGTTGAACAGGAAAATGATCCTGGACTGTCGTACCCCCTTTTTTCATACATTTTTTACCACAGTGGGAGTGACTTTAGCTCACAAGCGTCGGATTTTCAACCCCAGCCTTTTACATGATACTTATTAATGTGCATATTATATGGAAGTGTGTGTATATTATGATGGTAGGTAAACACATTATTATTAATTATGTAAATTTTGCACATACTTTATTATTTTACTTATATATGCATATTTTAATAGGTCTTGTTTCTCGATTATATTATATGCTAGACTCTTAAGCAGTTATAATCGATCATTAATCAATTGATAGTTTATACTAATATTGTATGTTTTGATATTTATGCTACATCCAGTATACGTTTCGGCCATCTTTACTATTCTACGCTACATTTATATTTTATTAACTTTACGTTGGTTTTCAAACATGTCGAAAGTAGGTTAGGTGCATGCTCAGAGTGACACACATTAATTTTGTGTGCGGTTATAACTAGATATCCACCACCTATTAAATTAAAAAAAAAAAAAGAAAAAGGTAGGAAAGTGACTATTGCTCTGCTGTGCATTAGGTCTCGAATGAGAAATTATATACTATTGTATTCGTAAAGCGATACTGAGCAGAAGCGGTCCATCATTCTATATCACAAAATGATAATGTTTTTGAGATTAAACAATTAGTTTTTAAATTTTTTATTATTAATACTATATTTAGTTGATAATTTTTTTTCAAAAATATTAAATTTATAATATTATTAATAATATTTTATTTAATATAATATATATATTTATATGATATTATATCAACTTATATAACTCAAAATGTAATAATATGTTTCTTTAAATATTATAAAACACCAAAAGTATGTTCATAATATAAATGGACAATATCTCAAAATAAATAAAAATTTCATTGCGTAGGTGTAGTAAAATTCATAATAATATAATATACGTAAATTTTAAGTTTACATCAATATTTTTAAATTATAAAAAAATCATTAATACCATTATTTACGTTTACATAAGTATAATTTTATCTAAATTTGGGCTTAAAATATGTTATAAAAAATAATTGTTTTTATATATTTTTTAGATTTTATAGTTTCAGTAGGACACTGGAACTTAACAGAGGAAACTGCCGCTAAAACTAAAAACGAGTTACACCTTTCCTAGATGAGCAGATGTTTACGCCAGCACTTTTATCGAAACATGCGATGACAGATGTCATCAGCCACCTAGAAATCGATTCCTGTGCGCCTGCCGAAGTTCTTCCAACGACAGATATCAAAGCCAAACCTCTTGACTCTAATGGTATAGCCATAGAAAAAATGACACCCGAGCCCACAAATATGGACGACGAGGAGGAGATGTCTGTTATTTTCGTGGGCACCGACAAACAGAGCCATATATTTCCGTACACATACAACTATAATTAAAGCGCAGCAGAACAAACTTCGGTTCCTGTCAGTCTTTCAAAATGATCTCTAGAAGGTCTTCAGAACTATATGTTGTGGTTATGATACGACAAGTTATCGAGATCGGGATTAGAGGAGAAACCAAATAGAAATTTAGTTTAGCGGATGTTCGGATACTTACTGATATAGCAGCGACGGCGGCGACAGCAATCGCGCAGATTCAGGAGGAACGGAATAATTAATAAGTAACAAAGCGTAGCATAGTTCGTTGCAGGTGTTTGCAAGACATGCTTGAGCACAGCCGTAGCGTTTTCGCGTATTGGTGTGCAGCATCAGTTGCTGACAGTTTGGACTCAACCGGCGGGATACTGAGTTTAAAACGATGAAACAAATTCGAATCACTGCACTGGTTCACCGAATTTTCGCCTAGGCAATCCATCGGCCAAATCGAATGTCCGGCCGCCATCTATTCCAGCCTTTGTACTCTATCGCCAAGTGGAAGATAGTCAGATGGTAGCCATCCTAGTTCATGACATCGAACGGTCGCTCTAACGTTGTTTTTTTTTTTTAATCGTTCAGCTCAGAATTAAAAAAAAATGTTCTGATTGATTAGTATTAATAAAGTAATAACATTCTTAATGGTTATTTAATAATTCATCTCGTACTGAAATAATACACCGATAAATATATCACTTTTGATTGTGGTGCCAACGAACGGACATCCTTACCTCTTCGTGTGTGGTACTGCCTATTCACTATTTTATTACAATAATATTATAAAGAAAACAATAAAATTACATTACACGGCGTTTTTGCATAGGCAATTTAGGTACATATTTGTCGAGGGTTTGTTTTTCGATATTAAATCAGCATAACATTATATTATGCTGTTTGTAAAACATAAAATACTTTTAAGTACAATATTAATAAGCAAATATAATTAAGGTTAAATTATTATATACACATACATATAGGTACACATATATATCTGTGTATGTGTGTATGTGTGCGTGCGCACGCGTTCGTGCGTGTGTGCTTATAACGACTGAATGTAGGTTTTGGCTACTGAGAATGAATTAATTAGCATTAGTTAGTAATTTTTTTTTTATGTTAAACTTATTATTTAATTTAAAATTTATAGATGAATATTTATATACCATTAGTTATAAATAATTTCTTTAATTTATGCGCCATATTTAAAAACTTTAGATGTAAAGATTTGAGAAGTTTATGTTTTTTTTATGTAAAATAATATAAAAAAGGGATTATGTTCTTCATTTTTAATTATCGGTCATTACATTCATTATTTCAGTTTTATGTAAGACTAAAATTTAATTTTTATATGTACACAAAAAATAATTATTCCAGTTGTTGAATTATTCATTTTAGTATTTCGCATATTATATTTTTATTGTTAAAATTATATTGTAAGTGTTCTATTTATTATTTATATTATACATTTGTTATGATCACTATTCACTACAATGTATTATATTTATTATAAACAACATAAACACGTATTAGTAGAAAAATATTGAATATTTACTGTACATACTATTTTAAAAGGTATTATAATTGTTTCGTAAAATATGCGACACATGAATTTCAATTATGAATAATTTATTCGTAATTGGTTTTGTACTTGATTATACATTATCTACATATTAATAATTATTTTTATCTTGAGCAACAGATTTATAATACACGATTGATACATTTTAATATGAAAACAATGGAATACAATATTTGGGCTAATTAATGAGACAGATTCATAATTATGTTTAGAAAATAAGTTGTAGAGATCGAATTAGTTCAAAAAATAATAATATGCTAGAGATGATATTATTAATTGACAGACGAAATTGATTAAGATTTTTATTTTATTCTTTACCAATTTTAACAATCTCATTAAAAACAAATAAGAAACTTGAAATAATTGTTCATAAACTTTAATAAAACTATAGACAACACAATATGCATTATGTTAATATTATTCTGTAAAAGTGAAATTAGAATAATATTATATATAATTTTGATATATCAAATAATATTTTTAATACCAATAGTTAAATGTTTTAATTTATGGGCACACGTAGAACCACTGGCGAAACCCACTGGATTTAATATTGTAGATATAGAATCATTAGAAACTAACTCTGTTGCACGAGTTATATAATAATATAATAATATTGATATAATATAATATAATACAATATAATATTGATTCCAAATACTGATTCTTTATACTCATTATTCGATTTCAGACACGATATTATGCATTGCGGTTAACGCACACGTCGATAATAGCGATCGGAAATATCGATTTCTCCTGTACAGCCGCGGGTAGGATGTCCGTAGGTTTGTGTAATCTCGATCGTGTTTGAAGTACCCAAACCACGTAAAATTATAAACCACCAATGACGATAATATCGATACGTGTAATTTTCATTTCAAAATCGTCCGAAAACAATAGACGCTGACGCGTAGTACAACATAATATAACAATAATGTGTGCCTACACCATATACGATACTGTGAATATTTGTCCGAGAACAGACAAAGTGTATTATTTCATAGTGTATAATTAACCGTCCGATGAAAACCATATGTTATTATGATGGTACGCCGTGTACAATGAAGTAGGGAAAAAACTTACTCAGAGTGGTGGCGGTGCGTCGACGACGTCCGTTTGTCGGATCGAATTATGAATATTATGTAAAGTAGGTATACAGTATTTTTATATGTCTGCTTAAATAACGATCTCGATGCAAGATAATGCATCTATATCTACCATTATATTGTTTAAATAACAATGTCTGTTATTGTCTGCTTGTGCTTAGTGTTTAAAAAAACGAAAGAGGAATAAGCGTAATTTTTTAATTTGCTTGTACACTCGGCAATAATATGATACGAATATCATGTTTGTTTGGCACGTCGTGTTTAATGTTATCATCTATATTATACATATAACTTTTATTTTTTTTACAGGAAATCCGCCAACTCGTAATTTCGGCACGATACTGTCATCTATAAAGCCTTTTTCTAAGTCGCGGGGCAAAGGTCCGGTGCGCAAATTTTACAGCGAATGTGTTCGCAGAGATTATTCGGTCATTCGACCTGGTCTCTGGCGGAAAATCCACGACGGTACAACCCGTACCGTCAACGTGTCGCGGAACATCGGTATACGGACCCCCCCCCCCCCCCCCCCCCCGTACGACGATCGTGGCGTTGATGAAACTCGGAACGTACACACGCATTGTATACCTATATATTATACATATCCTCGTCGGGTAAAGACAAATTAAGTCGAAAATACGGAGTAACAAAAAAGGTCGCGCGCACGCACGCACACACACACACACACACACACACACACACACACACACACACACACACAATCAGACTTGAAATTGCCACAGGGCACGTGGCTCTGGTCCAACGCCGCGGTTGACTACACGCGGGGTGAGTATTGGCTCTAATTAAACATGCCCTCGCCGGTCTTACTCGAACACATACCACCACCGTGGTCGACGACAACACGTACCTATACGTACGCGTGTATATACGTATATAATATATACAAATGTGTTACATACCGGTATAATATAATACGTATATACGTGGGTTTATATATATATATACGCGCCGGTGTATATGGGCACATCGAATATTATGGTTGTGTCGTGGCCGTCGACGAACGGCGCACGCGCCAGACTTGCACCGGCTGATATGCGCGCTTTCGGTTTACCCGCACACGAAAAACGCATAATATAATATTTTGTCGCTTGTAATGCACAATACGCGCTAATGTACAATATAACAGCGGCTGTTGTAGTGCATAACGGGCGATCGTAGCGAAAGGGGAATAAATCATAATCGTTACTATGTATATATATATAATATAATATTATTGTCGTCGTCGTCGTCGTCGCCTTCGTCACGCGATATCGGACCCGGTCCCGTCGTCCGGAGGGGCGCGCGAGTGTTACCCAAAAACCGGTAGCACCCTCTGCACCCCATACCGCGTGTACCCCTCCGCATATTACTATATTATATTATTTTAATACATTACATATTATTATTGTAATAGACCGGTGGTGTGTACGCGCGCGCGCGCGCGCACGCCGCTCGAACTCTCGGTAAAGGTTTCGCTCAGGTTTTATAACCACCCCTCGGGCCTTTTGGAGTACCAGGGCCGCAGACGGCTGCACGCGGCGCAACCAACGGCATTGTATATAATAATAATATAAAATGGCTTATCAACCCACTACTACCCTTATCGCCGAGCCGAGCCCGGTGGCACGCACCCTTTGCACAAAAGCCCCGATGACGCCGCGCACACCTTTATCTCGCATTATATGCAGGTATTATGCGCGGGACATTGTACGCGACGCACGTTTTTTTTTTTTTTGTCTACTCGTGTGTCGCATAAACTTTTTTTTTCACCCTTTGGCCCGATATTCAAAGGCCCGTCAAACAAGCTGCAGCCGGGGGTGGCGGTGGCGTTCAAAACGAGTGTATATATTATACCTGCTCCCTCCCTCCCCCCCGTACGTGTACGTCAATTGCGCGCAGCTGAAATTCAATTTATTATTATAATTTTTTTTCACCCCACTCCTATCCCTACAGTGTTCAAGAGCTCCGCAAATGCTGTCGCGGATTTGTTCGTTCTCTGCAAAGTGTTTTCATCGCGCGAAACATATCGTCTCCCGCTATATACTCATAATTTCACTCTCTCGCAGCAGATAAGCAGCTCGCGTTGATTATGATATATATATATATATATTATATATTTATTTATGTTTAACATTCCATCGACCCTGTAAAATGTTGTACGGAATAATATTGTATTATTATTACCCGTCAACCGACCACGCGCCGTGACGAAAATTTAAACCACAAGCTGATGGATCTGTAACGTTAATAACGATAAGAGATATTTAAAGCCGATACGGCTTCGTGGTTTGTGTTTTATTATAAATCCAATTATGTGAGCTTTTTCGTTATTTGTTGGTATTTATATATTTTACTTGTCCCAACGTCGTGGCTGCCAGTTTTCCTTCCGCTAAAATTGGTTTACTTATGAAAAACGTCGGGTTTAAAATTGAATCGCTTCTAATTATTATATACTCGAAATAAAATCAAACTTATGGCGCCTTAATCTAAAAGATTCCCCAAACTTGATTTCGTTTTCTTTCAAAACGATCATTGATTAGTATCTCGTGATGGTAACCTTCTGAAACTCTGGTTTTATATTTTTCTTTTTTCCTTCGACGAATACCAGTGTAATAAAATCTCGTCATCGTCCGCTAATAAACGTCTTCTAATAAACATGACTTCATTGATTTTAAATTATCCTTTTTGGGAAACTATTATACTCGTATGTCTATACTATATATTGTATAAAAAATCAAAATAATTAAAAATAAACGCACAATACATTATACTTCAAACTATTGTTAGTATATGTACCATCACTACATTTTGAAAATTAATGTTGATATAATTTAATTATGATCGCTGCGTAGAATCCCTCATAACACGTAGACCAGACAATGCAAACGCCATCTTTTACTCGGTATTTTGGTCCGGAATTATTGCACAAGCAAAACCGTACCGGCTTAACACAACCACAACCAAAAGCATCAACCTAAGGATAACTTTAAACGTACAGCAGTTCAAGTATTGTAAGTGTTTCATTTTCGCACATTCCTTCGATTTCTACAGTTATAATAACAATACTATTATTATTATAATGTATATAAAATACGTTTACAGACGTTTCACGCCGTATGATTATGCATATAATATATCATATCATTTTCGATTGTAATAATAGATTTTTATGAAAATGATATTATTCACTTAAAGAGATAATAATAATAGGTAGGTATACATATATATTATTTCGATCCGACGCTTTTGCCTATGTAGCGTAAAATTCAACAAAGATTGTTACTACACTTAACGTTTGAGAAATGTTAGTATAGTTTTGAAATGTTTGCAGAAAACACCGAAACGGCATTAAGGTTAAGCTCCAAAAAATAATAAACTATTACAAAAGTTCCTGTATTGACGGATTATGTTTTGTTTCCTTATTATTTGTCCTAGAGACGTGATTAATATTCAAAATATAAACCTTATACAGACGGCCTTAGTCTTTATTATACATCAAATTTCATTTTATTAGAAGTTGAAAAACGAAAACGGAAAATGTAATTTAAAATGCCTTGTTGTTTTACTCAACTATTTAGTTCAATGATTTAGAAAATTGTGTACGAAACGTTTTGTCGTTTTGATTTATTATTGTTTAGTATGAACTACATAGAATTGAAGAAGTGTATTGATTTCACAAGGTTTTTGTTATTATTTTTAATTACATCATTAATATTTTTCTTTAGATCAAACGGGTCGTTTTATGTTTTGTGCTAAAACCGTAATGCATATATTTACAATAATATTAACGTCATATTTTATCATGTAAGTCTAAAGTGTCTCAACATTCCTCGAGCGCAGTAACTTTGGTGAAAGTTTGCCGAAAGTTTATTGTATAAAATTAACGCAGAGCCGTCGAGTTGTTGCAATGTTCGCTCGTAATCGTTTTTTGAGACATCACGTCGCGGTAAAATTAAAATTAATACTATACCATTATCCTGCTGCATCGAGACATGTTATAAAGTTAGGTATAGCATCACTCTGTTACTACTCGGCTGTATACTTAATCAGTTCCGTACTATTTTTTTTTCTTTTGCGTACCTTTAAAATAGCAAATTTCACAGTAATATTAAATTACTCCAATGATAGAAAAAAAAACAGTAAGATAAACAAAATATTTCGATATAGTTAATATTTTAATTAGACGGATCACGAGCGTAAAAATTCAAGTCAGGCTTTCCAGCTGCGGTGCCATCTGAATATTATTAATTATTATAATATTATAATTTAAACAGATGTTTAACAGTCAAAACGTATATTATAATATACGTGGTATTTTAAATACACCACATTATTATAAACCATTTTATTGTCACACCCGATGACTTTAAATTTACTCGTTTTCGGAAATCGATTCTTATTGTAAATTGTAGAAAAGTTTATTTTTCTTTAGCCAAATAAATGTTGAGCAAAATCAAGCATCGACTATCCGACATTGTATATATTATATTATGTGTATACTCCTCGAATTCGGCAAAACGTATTTCGTTTAATGGATTTACCGGGTGTATATATATATAAACAATATAAAACCGCAGTTTGCAGTTTACAAGACATTATTATACGAAATAAAGTCTCAAAACCCATTTGTTGATAGATTGTTAGATTTTTAAGTATACTGTCTGCAGAACATCTCTTGCGCAAGATTATTTGATGATACATTTTTTCGTTTTAGTAGAATAATATTATGGCCATTTAAAGATTTAAAATACAGATACAAAGTGATTTACCAAATGTGATCACTCAGTGGTGGTTATCCTCAAAAAAATATGTGTTGCTGAAAATATTTCTGATGACCTACCACCCACCACAACCTACAAATATTAGTTATAAAATACAAATCATCAATATTCAATCAGTGGGTCATATATTTTTCCAATTTTTGATAATTTTGCATGTGTTGCTCAAGCAATACATAGACCATAGGATAGCCGCCACTGATCACTGATCATCTAATTTCCTTTTTTACTGGATAAATTAAAAAAAATGAATTTATCAAATTCAAAATTTTAATGACTAGTTTATTAGATATTAAAATATTTATATCAAGGACTTGAAATAGTACTTAAAAATGGTCTTACAAAAATATAAAATATCGAATCTTGTATTTATTATAAATTATAGATATTAATGGATTAATATACATTATAGATACTAAAATATTTTAATTACCATACTTAAATATATCTTTCAAATTCATTATCATGGAATCTATTATCCTTACTAACTACTGTTTACGTAAAATTGAATAATTCAAATACCACTAGTTAGTTTGAATTTTAATTTTGATCCATAAAAGTGTTCAAAAAAGTTCAGTTAGCATATTTTATTGTATAAAAGGGGGGTTTTTATTTGGAAAATATAAATCTGTATTTCCACTGGACATTTCAGTATCATAAAAAAATCTCCAAACTTTAAAAATACTCGTATTTAAAAACTCCAAAAATTATATTTTTTACAGCATCATCATTGCATGCTTGGTAAATCACCCTGTAAAGTGTATTGTTTTTACTTATAAAGTAATAAATTCTTCCAATCAAATTGTACGAACTCGTAAAATATGATTTTTATAATGAACATACACTTAATATATATTTTTGACAATATTTGAATGCAAACTAACGTCAATTTTGCGTGTTTTTAAATAATTATAATTAAATGTATACTCACTGTACACAAATTTACATATGATTTTCTAACACTTATTAGTTATTAGTTACGAATATTACTAAACGCTTATTATTACATTGAATTTCAGCATTATGTATGACCGGAGGTATTTTCTGCCAGTGTAGGCAATGCAAAAGCATTATTCATTGCCAAAACGCTATCCGCACACTCCAATCAGTTTCCGCCATCGCCCTGTTATTCAATAACAATATTATTTTAGTCGAAGAAATTTGTGTTGATAACAAAGCTATTCAAACAAAATATTATTTACTCTGAAAACTTGTATACAATATAAACGGCCGATATCACGAAGTTTATAAGTGGCTATATAATAATGTTTATACAATAAATTACGGTATCGGAACATTTCTTGCCATTGAGTTCTGTTGTTTATTACATGGCGCGGGATGGTATTATGTAGGTACCTCCTACAACGAACAATTTGTCGTTTTCGTAAGATCGTAGAAATAGATTTCATAGAAAGTCGATGTTTGTTGCCTTATGCGAGAACGCGCCATAACGATTTTCTGCGCGATTTATTGCGTATACCTATTGTACCTATAATGCATTAACACAATACATTATGCGCGTATAATGATTTCCTCTGAAATAAATTAGTTGATAATAATAATTAGAATTAAAAAAAACAAACAATACGCGTTATTCAAATTAAAACCCATAAAATGTATTCACGTTTTTCTTGCGGCTACCATTATAACGCAGTATAATTATTAGACGTGGGTATTATATTAAATGTAGGTATATAAATAGAAACAAATTATTCATGTTATTAAAAAAAAAAAATTGATTATTGCTCCTGTTTAGAATAAAATGTGTGCACTTTGTCGTATAAAAATACAAGCAACTAAACGTGTTAAGCTTACGAGTTGTTTTTGTCAATAGTAGGTATATAAAATAATGCATAGACTTCAATATATATATACTCTTATAAATGCATTAAGTCTAATAGAATTCTTACAGCGAACAACAATAATAATAACTGTTAAAATACACACTGCACCGCTATATATACAACCGATATTAAATATTTGAGTTTTTAAGTATAATATTAAGGTATAAACACGGTATGCATAATATTATATATAAATATATTATATTTTATATCTGTGTGTGTATGTGAGTATAATTATTATATACGAAAATTTGTTTTCAAAACATGTATTTTAATTTATTTGGATATTACTTCGTGTTTGTTTGTTTAAAATAAATTCAGGTCGAAAACAAAAGAACGTTTTTTACCAGAGTAGGTTACTGTAAAGAAAAAAATACCTCGATTAAATATTTATATTAAGAACTTTTAGCGAGATTAAAATAAAAAAAAAAATAAAAACGTTTTAAACAGTATTACTAGCGGGCTGTATAAGTTTATTTAACAGAATTATTCGACCCGTGCCGATCATTTATATCTAAAAAATTGGTTGTGCGCAATGAAAAATGTATCGTTATGTACACGGGTTTAGAATAAGTGCTTCGTAAAAATCCTCTACGTTTATACTCACGAGAACATTGAAGATATACAGTACCTATTTATTGTATACATATTATTATAATATAATATATTAAATAGGTATAGGTACCTATATAACATTATATATATGCATGCTTCAACGATTATAAATGTATCTCGAAAATTAAATTTCCGTGGTTTTTAACATCAACATGCTTATTAATTAATAGGCATTTTATAAAGGTTCACGCCGTTCACGGTAATATTAATATTTTTGATTCGAAATAAAATAGTTTTGCAGCTGCTGAACCAACGTTACCGTACGATAATTATATTAATAACTTGTTCGGTCTTGAACGGCGTGTTATATTGTATTGTGTTCCTCAACGCTGATTAATTATAATATTATTTATTATCATCGTTTGCGATATCCGTCGTCTCCCGGCCATTTCGTGACGTCCCCTCGTCGAATTTCACAGTCGTCCGTATATGGGTACAACAATTTTCCAAGTTTTTTTTTCCCCGATCATTATTTTACGCAATTTCTACAAAATATTATACAGTATATACAGGCGTCGTCAAACACGAGGGTTGAAAACGAGGTCGTCGTAGTTGAAAAAAATAAAACCGAATTAACGCACGCCCGCCAAGTGCTTAATATTATATAGTTTATTATAAACGACGTGGCGGTCAAGAATATTACAATATTTAATTTATAATAACGAACCGAAATGGCCCCAGACATCATTGTCCGAGTAGGATATATATATAACATATTGTAATACTATATAAGCACAGTCTAATTGTTCAAGATATAATAATAATATAATATAATACTAAACAATACAGTCGAACACGCGTATATGTGTCGTATTATATTATAATAATATCATATTGTAATAATATTATGTGTTTCTATGTGCGTATACGTAAGCCCTGCGATGTTTGTTAATATGTAACGGTTATAAGAATATCCGGTAATTAAGTCTGACATTATCGTTATTGTTCGGATGTGGTATTGTTGCCGACAGAACGAGCTCTCGGCCACTTAACCCGATCGCTGCGGGCAGCCACCGCCGCCGCCGCCGCCACTGGTCGGCCCCGACACCACTGACGCTGCCACTGCCACCGCCGGTGTTGGCAGTACCTATAGTGAATGGACGGTAAATTTTCAGCCGCAGAGACAAAATAATATTATGTAAACGCACCACCTGGCCTCCAGTACAGCTGCTGTTGTCGCTATTGCTGTTGCTGCTGCTGCTGCCGTCGCCGATGGTTTTTTATAATATGTGCCGATGAAAGGGGAGAAACGAGTGTAATGTATGTGTGTGTGTGTGTGTGTGTATGATTGTGGAATAGAAAAAAAAATTACACATTATAACAATGGTCATCGATAGTGGCGGAATAGTGGGGGGTAAAAAAACGTTTGTTTTACGACATTTTTAACGGTTTCGGATTGACCTTCGGGCGAGAGGCCCTCCCGCCGCCGAAATAAACAAAAAAAAAAACAATATTCCGTGTCAAACTGTAACTCTATAGTAACACGACTATTATAATAGTAATATAATAATATTTATAAATAAATACTATTTCAAAACAAAAACATGTGTGTAAAATCTCGCTTAGATTTATTATGATATTATACTGATTATGTATAGGCAACGGATAGTGTATCATAATAATTACTTACGTCATGTTTTTATCTAATTTTTTAATACTGTAATATTTGCAATTCTGAGCAAATCGATGATAATTTTACTTTTTTTATTATAACGCTGATCTTATTTTTTGTTATGTAGGAACCTCAAATTTATGTGGCTATTTCGAAATTAGTGTCATTTTTTATACCTAACTTCACGGACATTATTATATTGGTTAGAAAAACCAAAGTTTAAAATTCAGCTAATAAAATTCCTGAATAAAATCGATTTTTAAATGAAACATTTCGAAGTGATGGAATAATTAAAGTTGCAACTGTTGTGAAAAATCAGTATTATTATAGGGCAATACAATAAAAATGTGGATAGTAGGAGGATAATATTATCTACTAGATATAAGTGTAACCGGTTACATTATTGGTGGTGAATTTAGTTTTGAGCATAGTAGTTTTTTAAATTGTGAGCATTTACAATCATAAAACCAGCTAAGTTGTTCAATGATTTTATATATTTATATTATGGGTCGAGAATATAATAAATGAAAATTATTTTTAATTTTTATTCTTAATTTAATGAATAACAGAAATGTATGTACTATATTTTTTTTATTACAATAAAATCTGTTCTCTATTTAAGATTATCGAGTTATTTTATTATATTTATATTGAAATCTGCAGAAGTAACGGCCAGAAAATATCAAACATGATTATTATCATGTAATTTTATTGTTTTTTTTACGGTGGCGGTATTACTTTCAAATTCTTTACTTGCGTCCATAGGTATTATTAGTATTATTATTTAATATCATTTCGTAAATTATTTTATGTGCGAGAAAAAAACCTAGTATTTTAATGTATTTAATAACTTCGGGTTATCAATAATTTTATATGTTCTTTAAGACTACAAATAAATGTACATGATATAAATAATATCATTGTATGGATACACGGATAGTGTAAATACTTAATACTAGCCAATTATTCGTTGGTAATAAATTAATGGAAATATAACAATGCGTAGCATACTTCATTCAAACTGACAAAAACGTGATTAGGATGATGATTATGCTGCAAGTTACATAATTAATTATTATTTGTAAAAAAAACAGAGATCAAACTTTAAAAAAGAACTAATTGATAACAGTGCACACGGTTACAAATTTTACAATTATTACAAAATCCAAATATTCCAAATATATGTATATTTTTAGTATAGAATCCTAATCCCATGGTGCTAACAAATAATAAAATATCATTGAATACTTTTTGGTACCTAATTAAAAGTTCTATGATTAATAAAAAAAAAAAATTCGATACTACATTAACTATTATTAATTAACGAAACGCAATTATTGAAAAACTATAAATTTTAAGTAAAAAAATTTAATCAAATAAATCATATCATAGGTAATACTGGTAATAGTATATTTTTCATGTGTATTACGACTTACAATTCATATTTCAATAATATTTTTGTGATCATAAAAATAATACATTTAAAAAATGTTCTTTGATATAAATATACATACCTATTCATACTTATTAATTTCCATAAGTTGTATTCTATTTTTTTTTTTATTAAATCTACATAATTTGTAAAATACTAAAAACTTTAATAAACTGTGTTTAAATATATCTAGGTTTTGCTAATTGTTTTCTGCAATCGTTCTTAATTTGGATCGTGACAGAATATATTATGTTTACGAGGGATTGATAAGAAAAATATAATTTGTAAACTTGGCGTTTTGCGGAATTATATTTTAAAAGCGATGATTTATCATTGCCTTTAAATTCAAAAACACACCACATCCCCTTAAATATATATGTATATAATAGTAGTAATACCTACGTGCCGAGAATATTCATTTTTATCACTTTTACGTTTCAGTAAAATTATGTATTATACGTACCTATAAATTATTATTCTTACTTTTTTATTTTTTTATCTCATCAATATGAAGCGTAAGTAACACACGTACACTTTTACAGAATTAAAACCTTTCAAAATAATTGAATATTTAATTAGAGTATAGTACGTATACAAAACCATAGATGCATTCAGTTTCTTAGAATATACTATAAATATTGTGCACGGCGAACTCACATATGGCTTAAATTAAAATATAATAATATTTCTTATGATTTTTATTGAATTAATTTTTTTTTTCTTGATGTAATTATAATTTATTATATTTTAATATAATTGAAAAAATAAAATAAAACTAATATTATACAATGACGTCTAATAAATACGTAAACCTACGATATATTTATATTATATACTAGACATTATGGTACGCACATGGCGTCATAACATACTTGTTGAGTTAATATGTTTGTATCATATTTATATACTACACCACATGGAAAAACAAAATTAGAAAATTTAAGACATTGAGAGATTATCCCCCTCGTGTGCTATATATATGTACTCACGTATATTTAGGACATAAGTGGGTAATACAATATATATATATAACTATAATATATATGTGTATAATGTATATGTATTTTTTTAATGTGAATTTAAACAAATTAGATGCAAGTGAGTTGGGTGCGCTACTGGGGCGTGTGGTGTCTTTAAATTTAAAAGCAATAATAAATCACCATCGTGTTCGAAAACGTTGTATCGAGCAGAGTCGGTCTAACCTATCCGAAATTGATGAAGATTTTTTAGTAATTTACATAATTATTTAAAAAAATGGCTGCTTCGGCATATAGTAATAATTTTCTTGGTAATAATTATAGCTGAGAAATTCATAAAACAACTGGTTTAAAGTACCATTTTTTTTTTAAATTTCAATACAAATTTAATTAAATTTAGTCGATACAAAAGTATGTTAAATTATTTTATTTAGTTATTAAATATAATACTTAGTGTCTTAGTTGCCTTTTTTATATATAGAGTGACTATATTAAGAAGAAGGTATAAATTTAACATATATATTTTTCAACATTGACGTCTGTCGATGGGGTTTTGGTTATACTTGTTATACTTAAACTTGTGTATATAAAATTTTGCTTATAAATACCTACTTTTTTCTACATTTTCACCAGTATATAACAAAAATAAAATTAACTCATATTTAAAAGTATATCTTTTACAATGGCCTTGGAATCAATTCACCAGTTTTAGTTGTAAACAGGCAGTTTCCTGAAAAATAACTCGTAAATAGCCTAAAAACATAAAAATGTATATATGTATCTAATAATAACCTATACGATTATATGTACAATGATACGCAATGTTAGAAAATAAAATCATTATTATCGTACACTGAAATTAATTTTTGAAACATTTAAAATATCATTTTAATACATTGTAAATGATAAAAAAATATAATAAACGTATAATCAAACGTTTAAAAAAAACATTATTGCAGTAGTCAAATTGTAATGTAATTGGTATGAAATAAGAAACATTAATGTTATTAAAATTTATTATATCGAGAAGGAAAATATCCACATATCTTATAGTTTTCTTATTTATATTACATCTATTCGGTTTTTTTATTATTTTCTCTTTTTTTACGAAATAGCGAAACTTTTGTGAATCCCGAAATACGCGAGGGTTAAACAATAAGAAAAAGGCAAAAGAAATAAAAAAGATGTAAAGTAAAACTTTTTAAATAAAAACCGTATTGTATATACAAACAAAATGTAAATATACCAAAACTCAAGTCTGATAAAATAGTCCCGGGAGTCTTCTCAAAGAACACATTTTTTGCATACATACGTATTTTTGTTGACCTTATGTAATATAACAAGAACGATACACTTATTCGATTTCATTAAATGTTGTTAACTTAACCCACATGCAGTGTTTTTATTTATTTGATCAATAAATTATTCTGAAAAGAAATACTTGAAAATAAAATTACTCTAAAATTAAAGTATAATATAGCGACGTAATATAAAATATAATAGATGACAAGTACAATGCTACCTATGTATAAATACTACAAAGGTATAGCTTTGTGATGGTTTAATTTCGTTTTAAAATAATACGTTATTTTATATGGAATTTAAAAAGTATAACTAAATAATAGTCGAAGGTATTTTTTTAAAAAACATATAAATTATAATCTTTTTGATTTTTTTGTTTTATTATGAAAACTGAATCAGAGGTCATTACAGTTTACACAGAAAAAAATCAAGCATAAAAAAGAAATGTTTGTTGCGTAATTGTTTTTAAACAGATAGTTAGTAATTAAAATAAACACAACCCCTTAATTTAAAAAAATTGTTTCTCGGCATAGTGTAAGAAATGAATACAATTAAGATAAAAAAAAATAATTTCTTTTTGTTCTTATAATAATAACAATAACAGTTAATTGTATTATAATTTATTGTAATTTACGAAGTGTTTAATATACGTGTTATAATTTACAATATGTAGGTACTTTGTTAACACGCAATACAATAAATAAAGCAAAATAAAATATTTTTATAAAAATTAAGCTAATCAAAAAATAGTTAACCAGCTATTAAAAAATGACTCATACAAAAACTCCGAATTGAATTTAAAAAAAGTATAAATAATATTTAAATCCAGTAACTAGGTCATTATAAAGTTCGTACTATTATGTATTATAAATGTAATTTAATGGTTGTATTTATGCAAATTCCTAAATTTTAATAATAATTGACCTCATTCTATTATTCTTTAAAATTAAATTTACCAAGCGTTTATTTTAGTTAGAAACTATTACACATATTATTATAGTATGTTGTTCTAGATCATTTGTTTAGAAAATCATCTACTTCAATATTTAGTAGATTCTAACATTTAAATTATTTTTAACGATAACGCCACTATCATATATTGTAAACATAAATATTTTTATTTTTTGTTTATTTTGTATAAAAAAAAAATGTATTTAATAAATATTATAATGAATGGGACTATACGATAAAAATTATGTTTTTGAATTATTTTATTACATAACATTATACAATTATTATTCATCCATACTTGTATTTTATAGGTTGACGAGTAAATCTTAATTTTCTGATGTCATTTTAAAATCGTTAGATCGTTTTCTGGAGTTCGTACCCTGCAGCTATAGTTGGAGTAAAACGAAGTTCCATGTTACGTGCAGTCAATATAACAATAACGGAATACAAAAAATTGAGAAAGTAAGTAACCGATCTTCTGTATAGTTGAAGTCGAGTGTAATACCTAGTTATCGTGTAGGCACTATTATAATGGTCAATGTGTTAAATTTTAATTTAACGATAAATTATAGAATTTACAATGCAAAACAATAAATTCGGATCGAAGATTGTCTAACTTTCAGTTGAAGATCAGAATACTTTTTTGTACTATAAAAAGTGCCTTAAGATATAAATAAAAATGTAATGTTAAGTGCGAATATTTTAGATTCTGAGTATAGTTATAAAGTTGTTTATTTTACAATAATTTTTGAATTTTTTTAAATTTTAAGGCACTTTTTCTAATACAATAAAACACTGTTCTGATCTTCAACTGAAAGTTAGACAATCTTCGATCCGAATTGTTTTGCATCATCAATTCAATGATTTATCGTTAAATTTAAATTTAACACATTAACCATTATAGTGCCTTCATGATAACTATAGGTATTACACTCGACTTCAACTATACAGCAGATCGGTTATTTACTTGATTATTTCTCCACTTTTTTGTATTTCATTATACTTGAAATCTAAAAGTATAAATTTAATTTATTATTTATTACAATGTTGAATGTAGAGATAATATAATATAGTGAAATTTGAATAAATTTTCATTCTTTCTTTATATAAAAGTCCTTCGTAATAAACGAAAAAAACATAAAAATATTCGATTAATAAGAAACAGAATAATAAGGCAAATTATTAAACTAAAGCTTGCGCATAAATAATAACATCATTATTATAATACTAGTTCGTTAAAATCCTTCTGTTTTAAATGGTTAATATATTTTTTTTTATAAATTTTATTTTATTTCATGTAATTAACTATTTTACAATGGTAGATATCTAGCTATAAATTATATGAACAATTTATATTTTATACAAAATATTTTCATACGCATAGTTATGACATACAGTCTGTGTAGAAAACCAGGTTAATTGGATATTACCATGTATGTATTTTAGACTAATGGATAAACTATCATGGACATTTTTGATCTAACTTTTTAATAGGATTGTGTTCCTAAATGTCATTTACAGTTGTTTCGTTTAGTTGGCTATGGAAAAATACCAGAAAAGTGCAGCTTATGAGTAAAACCTTAAACCATATTATAAACTTAATGCATTAGTCAGTTTTAGACGCGATGTGTAGTTTATTATTTTTAAATTTATTTATTTTCCATCAATCACTATTATCTGTATTGTAACACATAATAATCGTAATATAATATCATATTATTAAATACCTAGGCAAATTATAATATTAAAAACGGAGCGTCACAAATTACACTAATACGATATTGCAGTCTAATAATTAATATATTGTGTATTATAATAGTGTTATTACGTATTTAGGGATAAGTTTGAAGTAATCAAGTCTAATGGCTAGCAAATCGATTATGATGCTGGTCATTATTAACGAAGAATTCTTCGTTTATGTTGTAATAGCAATTTACGAGATGCACATCCTGCATGGCGTTAATCGTCATAAATTCAATAGTACCCATGAAATTACCTCGTTTTTTAGCTCATATAAGATAAACACATTTTTTATTACACTAATTTTGGTGGCTTTGAGCAAATAGAAAAAAAACATGTCCAAAATGTTATTACATTTTAATAATTATTTTATTTTCCCTAATCAATTGAAACCATCATGTATATAAACAAAAATATCTTATTTATTCGTAAACCAAAAGATCCCTGTGTGAGTGTTGAGTCCACTCGAATATTGGGAAATCCTTTATTCTTGGTGTATCCCCGCATGGCAATACAATAAAAGTATTTCGAAGGTTTCAAGTCTAGCTATCTTAGTTTTGCCTAATGAATTAGTCAGTGAAGACATTGTTTTATATAAACAGATAATTACTATGTAATTACTAATTAATAATTTAGCATTATTAATTATTATGTACACTGAGATAATGGCGTGATAGTATTTAATTGTTAAATCGTCTGCATGTAATGATAATAGTATGCTATTTTTATGTTTCACCCGCTATGAACTAATTTAGCGAATCTATTAACCGATTTCAATACGATAGTCGATAATGGTAACATTAATTCGTTTAAATAATAATGTAATAACAAACAACAATGTAATACTTACCTATCTATTTAAAATCAAAACGCTATAGCGTATGGAAATAAGAATACGACGACAGTGACGCTGTGTACTGCAGAAATTACTTAGGTATCGGGAAAGCGGATGAGATGCTTTTATTATAAAATCTTTTAACTATATTACTTTTGGTCTGAAGCACATAAAAACGAACGTGTCACTGGTAAATGCATTTCGAGTAAATGCCAAATGGTATTAAATTTAACAATAAAATTATTTTGTCCTTCGCTGAACACTTTGTACCGTGCCGGGAAAACACTGATAAGATGTTATTTTCTTCGATACCTTTTGAACAAATAAATACGTATTGTACCTATCTACAAAAGTAAAAAAAAGCTTAATACAATATAACGTTCATTGTTTGTATACTATTTCCACCGGCGAATCATATTACTATAGATTTGTGAGATGTGCAAATTCATAAACGCTTATTCGATGGTAAATTATTGTTTACGGTATGAAACATATTAGGTATTAGGTATATAACATTACGCTGTTGCAAATGTTTGATACACTTGGTGTACGATAGAAAAATGAAATTTATCGCTCCAACTAAACAGGTTTGCATGTTTTTAAGATTTTTTTTCGTACTGTACTAAAACAATTGTTTTTAATTGTGAGATGAAAAAAAAATATAAAATTGTCGACGATAATAGCGTACCGCCTGTTTGTAAACGAATGTGTATTTTTTTCATTTACGTTCGTTGGTACGAAATATTAATCCTTCGAAATAAAAAAAAAACTGATTTTATAGGCACCACTGCACCGAGGTTTTGTGTCGCGATTTTTATTTCACGGGACGATAATAATTTAACGCCGAAATCTGTCCGGATAACGTTCACCCGACACTTGTGCCAGCTCGATATTTTTAAATGCGCTCCGCAGTGTCTGACATCTGCTGTACAATAATATGGCTCCAGGTGGAGGAAGTCTTTAAAGCAGTGGGAATGAATATAAAAATTTCTCCTTTTCGCCGTGTTCGCTGCAAGGAAATGGGCGGGGACAGCTGGTGGCTGCAATTTTCGATACTTTTACCGCACAGTTCGATAAATAATTCCGGAATTTTATTGCCTAATAAATTCGAAGGCTTATTTAGTAATGGCACACTGTGTACACGGGGTGGAGGACGAGAGAAACGAAAAACAGTCTTTGGAGAAAAGGTATGTACGAGCGGGCTTTTGTGATGCCCCGCGCGACTGTATAATAGTCGTCGGTTGCCAGCCCCGCGCCGCGCGTTCTATATAATAATGGATATAATAACACGTACGGATGGAATTAAACAAAAAATAATAATAATAACAATAATAAAGAAGAAAAAAAAGAGACACTCGTAAAATTTAACGTTAAGTGATAAATATTGTGATTTTTGTAATACCGGTGACGTTTATTGGGCTACGACAAAACCCGACATCCCATGGTCTCCAAACATTGTCGTTACGTGGCCGCGCGACGCGCTGGAGGTCAGCGGCACATGTTTCACCGTCATCCCTCCGATGACGATTATGACGACGACGACGACGACGATGATGGGCCGGGTTGATGGTTTTCCGATGTTTTATGTGACAGCGGTCTTTATTCTCGACGCACAATCGAACTGGCGATAAATATTTTGGCTTTTGAACTTGACCTTTTATAACGGACTTGTTGCAGACGAGTATAATATCAATACACGCGGCCATATAAACCATCGCAACCATAATAATACTCGTATACACATTATTATATGTACGCCCGAATTTTAACTACCTGCCTATATTTATTTATTTTATTTTACTGTTTTCCTTATTTTTTTTTTTTTTTTACGACTCGTCCGGAATCACAAAAGAGTCATATATTATTATTGTACGACGATATAGCTATTATAACCATATACCTTGTATTATAATACACATAATAAACAATATCTAACAGAGGTCATCTGGTTTCGAACGTACCTATACGTTTTTGACGGGCAATCACGGCTCGACCGTATAATACGGGCAATATTATTTGCCCAGCGTGCCTGTGCACGACGAGGGATCGCGGGTGCCGCCCGCAGCCTGGAAATTGATACCGACGCGAAATCCGAAACATCCGCGAACATCACAACCCTTATTAAAAGTGTACGCGGTACATACTAATATAATATTATGATAATATTGTACAATATATAATACACAGTGCTGCGGTTGGCGGCAATAAGGGAGTGTTCATAGTTTCACTGTCGAGAAACTACACAACAAATAAAGGTCATGTTTCCATAACTCCTCCGTGAGGGTGTAAATTATTACATTATATTATATTGTTTAAAATTGATCGATGTGAGAACGATCAATCATGTTTTACTTCTATTCGGCCCCGATAATAATATGATGCGCGTCTGTGCTGCGCTGCAGTTCAAATAGAAGGACGCGTATACGGCGGTATACTGCACGCCCGTATGTATATATACCTGTCTATAAAATTGTTTTATGTGCGTTGATTTATTTCGACGGTGAGTGTGAGAAAGAGAGTTCTAGTCGTCTAATACGTTTAATTTATTTCTCCGCGTCAAAACATGTTATATTGACAGTGTCGTGTGTTGACAAACCCGCGTGGCCGCGTAGGTATACCTCATACGTACTTGCACGTGCGTCGAAATAAAATAATAATTGATAGCACAATAATAAAAATAAGCTATAAATAGACGATATCACACTCGTTTAATAATAAAGCGTAGCGACAATTTTATTTATCGCGATCAAATTATTGAAAAATAACGAGATAATTATCGTGATATATAATCCCACTAAAATTGTGATTAGCTTTGTTTTTAATTGGGCAAGACAATATCAATTTATCGTGGAAGATTTCTCGCAAGTTCGCGTCCGGTTACAAATGCCGTGATAGTCGTTCATTATAGCTCTGTTTTTTTTTTGTTCCACGTCGTTATGTCCATTCATTAGGTTAAAAAAAAATCACCTTGTCGTTAACTAATAATTATTTTCAGAAAACATGGTGAGTATACAATGTAATAGAAGAAAAATAAATAAAAAATATTTTAAACAGCGTTTAATATAAAAAAATTGATTTCAATGAACGAAATGCGTTTTTAAATTATAATAAGAAACTTTATTTTATTATTTAAATTTTCTATTGATAATATTTAATATAATATTAAAAGAACTCGTTGTGTAAAATTGAAAGGACTAACTTCATTTGAGTTTACTCCATTGTCAATTTGTTCTATGTACCTATATTCCACTTATTTATATACCTATATACGTAATTGGTTATTGTATTAACAATTATTAAATGGCATATTATAAAAAATCAAATTCTAAAGATGCCATTTCAATATAATTTTCTTTATTATACAAATAAATAAATTTAAATATGTTTTATAAAGTTAAACAGCATAACCAACTAAATTTATATAATAGCAATACATGTAAAAAAAAAATCATTAATCGATAAATGGGGTATATAATTTACTTAAGGTTTTTTGATATAAATGATTAAATGGTAAAATATCAGACAATTTATATTTTAGCAGCATGCTGGCAAACCTTATTGTTTTACCTTACGCCAAAAATAAAATCTAAACATTTTAACAATAAAAAATGATAAGGCCTCGTAGATTAGTTATGATTATGATATATATATACAGGGTGTTCCAAATTTCATGTGACAGCAGATGCTGTCATTCTATATTCATGCTGATATCTGCTGTCACATGAAATTTGGAACACCCTGTATATATGAAAAAGAAAAACTATGGAAAACTTTATTTAGTAGCATTGAACTCTAATATTTGATTTAACTTTAAATAATACCAGAAAAATACATTTAAAAATACTCAAACATTTATGATTTATGAAGAAGTTTTTTACAACTTCCAAATATAGAATTTTTAAAATCGGTGGTGTTTTATCCGAATGCCATAAAGTCTTGATATTCATAGGCGTGCGCAGACTTTGTTCGCAGGGTATGCAGGCATGCAGCTGATAAAATGTGCCCCCCATATATATAAATACCCCTAAAATAAATGTGCATGAGTGCATGACATTATATTATAGGTTACTACTTTACATAAGAAAAAAAAAATTTTCATCTTTTTTGATTTTAAGTAGTTTTTTTTTTTTATTAATGAAAAGTATTTTTTTTTTTATACAAACGTGTTTATTTAAATGAAAATGTACATTATACAATATTATTGTTATAATTCAAGCCTTCTCTTTCCTGGTATACTTTAACTACTATATTATTATATTAATTATTATCAGTATTTAGATATCGTCAAATTAAAGAATAGATGTAATCGCTGTCATTTCTTGGGATATAATCAATATTTCCTTAAATTATTGAGAACCTAAATTTGAGTCCTAAATTAATTTAAAAACAAGTCCTTATTCCATATCGATATCGCATTACAATTTTATAAAAATCCCGTTTAAATTATGAACTGAGACATTGTTCATGACGTTCATGTGCCCTAGCGTCTGTCGCAGGGTATGCAAGTGCATATCCTGCATACCCCGTGCGCACGCCTATGTTGATATTTCAAATAAAAATAAAAATAAATTATCAAAATCTCACGTGGTAGAAAGTTTTCCTTTGAGGTTAAGTTTTAGTACTAAAAACGTATCGGCTTCGACATCGACACCCTTAAGATAAGCCACAACAACTACTATAATCAGTGGAAATGTTAATTTTCTGAAGTACCTAAACCATAATTGATTTGATTGTATTAAAATATCAATTTGTGATATGCAATGCATAGTAGTGAAAGCATTTTGAAAAAAAAACACAATCTAGGAACAAAATCGGTATAGTTGGACCCAAACCTCCATAGTTTTTGGGTCAAGTGCTCCAGGGCTACTGGGTATTATTCGATAGACGTTAGATTTAGTTAAACTTTGCACTCAACTAAATTAAAGACACGCACGAATAATAATGGCATTGTAGATATAATCATATTATGTCGTAAAATATTTGCAAATGATTTCTAATTTACAGATAACTATAATACATAAAAGTATAATAAATTAATAAATTAATAAAATATCATTAAACTTATTTAATTCCTACCTACTGTTAATGTTTTTTTAAAAAAAAAAATAAATCAATTTTATGATTTATTTCAAGATGCATTGCATTGTTTACAAAAATAAAATTGAGAAATTCAACGGATTGTGTACCGCAGTTTTGAATAATAAAACTACCATGAGTTACTTTACTACGTTAGAATAATAGAACATTTTTCTTTATAAAAACATTATTTCTACCTAAAAAAATAACATGAAATTTCAAAATGCTCGTTAAAATAATGGATGCATAAAATATGAAAGAGTACTGGACGGAATAAAGGATATAGAAATAGAAATAGAAATATAATATTATATAATATAATTTCTATAAATGTTCAACACAAAAGAGAAAAAAAAGGTTCGAATAAGTAAGATATAAAAACAAACATTGTACCTACAGAATTTTCCGAAACGGTACTCTAATAAAATTACTATAATAATATTATGTATACAATATGTTGCGTTACTTTATAATGTCTACCTTACAATTTATTACGTTGTGTTTAGTTTCAATAATCAATCTCAATTAGTCTTAACCGATAAATAACGGTTATGATTTATGATAACAGTTTGAATTTACAATACCTACACAGTATAATATGTACATTTTATACATATACGATATACCTAAAGGTATACGGTATACTAAAGATAGTTATTATAGTTATTACAATCATTATTTCAAACGAAAGTTTCTAGACGAATTCATTCGGTCGTCGCGTCATATTGTCATAATATAATAATAGCAGTCGAAAAGATATCTTAACAATAGGGTATTGTGTATGTGTATGATGAGTACCTATTCCGTATGTAGTATATTTAAATATTTATATTATTTAAGAGCATTTCGTCTCCGTCTTACCGTTGATTATAAATACTAGTAATTACTACGATATTTAAAATATTGCTAATCGAATGATGTGTATGTAAAATTTTAAAATATTAATATTTAAAAATGCTCATAATTCACTTAAAAATTAAAGTTAGTCGTAAAAAAACAACGCGAGAACACTAATATTATTCTTACCTTTAAGTTTGATACATTAGTACCTACATTAGTTATTTTACTCTAATATATTTTAAGAAGCGCACGAAATATGTATATGAGCGCGGTGGCCAAATCCCGTCATCGGTGACGTTGCACCAATATCATGATTTACGATGGTATTACTTAAACTACCGAATGTAGTCCAGCGGCTTGATTGATTGAACGTGCCTTAATTTTGACTTAACTTACAGCCGTTTGTATTTGTTATATATTATGATATTTTACAAGGAGGTGCGAACGCAGTAAAAAATTTCGGGGGTGTTTTTGAAAAAATGTACATAAATATCATATTATTCATTTGTAGGTCAGGTAATTTATTTTTTTTCCTGATATTTCGGAGGAGGTTTAAACACCTACCCCTCCCCCCTGAGTTCGGGCCTGTTTACACGGAAAATTAATTTTAAAAAACGCGACACGGTAAAAGTTGTGGTTTAGCGGAGACGTAAGGTGACTGGTGTGTTGCGTAAGACATAATAAATACGATTTGAAAACTTCGATAACGCATATATTATGGAGATTTAGAATCTGTTTTATGAATAGTATGGAGAATAATAAACAGTAATGCACTATTATAATATATGTATAGTATAATTTAATATAACTAATATAAGTAATACGAAAACATTAAACATGAGTACGATATATTAATAGTATATTATATATATTATACACCATCAATTAAATAAAATTTAGCAAGGTATTTTAATAACGATGACCCTTATTGATACTAATACATGTAATTAAAATATGGTATCGTTTAACCGGAATGTCCTTTTGCCTCGTAACACATCCTGTCAGCGCGGACTGCTCTCAAAATTGTAATCAATACTATTGTTTGTGGTCTATGACCTACACAATTTCATATACCTTTATTATACAACTATACGTCGTTAAATTGGCATTCGGTGGCAGACAAACACATATTTTATGAACCTATATACATATACCTATATAACCTATATTGCTGTGTTGAAATAACATCGAGTCTATATTCTATTATAAGGACGCGTAGTCCACAGGGCGTACTGCTGAAATATACCACCCGTTTTATCTACTATATATTTGTAATTTCTAATCTAAATTTAAAACGTATTTGATCGGAAAAAAAATTGAATTTCGGTTCGGAGAATATACAATAATTAATAATACATAGGAACCTATATAATATTATATATAGTAATTTTTAAAGAAATAATAAATCACACGACTATGTCAAACAGCTTATTTAGTCGCTTCCGACGACCAGCGCGATGGAATTCAAAATCAACCACCTTCCTCGGAAAACGTCTTCCCTACCACACCTGCAGTCGTCGCACCAACGCTGCGACCCGCCATCGACGCGTGCACACCGACGCAAACACGTCGCGCACGGTGCCTGCGTGCGCGGGCCGCGGCCGGTTATTTTTCGATCCTTTTATTTTATTTATTATTTCCTCCTTCTTATTCAATCTTTCCATAAAAAGTCAGAGCGTTTGCCCGTAAGTATATTACATTATATTTCCCTACTATACCCATTAAGAACGGTTTTAATAATTGAATAATAAAAACCGTCTGGTATCCCTGGTAACCGACCGCGGGGTCGCAGGGTCGTATTACGAATAATGTTATGCGTTGTTTCACGAAATCTGTTAGTCGCGGTCTCATACGCTCTACACAGTCATATACTATACCTTTACCTATGTATAATAATAACTTACTGTTCGCATACAGCAGAGAGACGTCCGTCAAAACGAAATACACACACGCACACATGCACATACACGGGACACCGACGCGCGAGCATCGCGAATGTGAAATGCAAAGTTAATTGGATATTAGTTATATTATAAACTTTTGTGTGCACCACCGCTACAGCGTATACATCATCTCTCATATTTTGCTCTACGCGCACGTCCCCCCCCCCTTTCGTGTTGGCACTTAATGAAACACGATAATATTATACCGCGATAATAATCGCAATGACAACGGCGTGATAGCTAAAATAATATTCGGCGTAAATATTATACAATTATACTGTACATCGAATAGGTCGACGATGACTGTTACGCGAAGACTTTATACAAAGAGACAGGCTGTATGTATCTATTGAAAAAATCACGTCTGAATCTCGTCGTAGCTATGTTCGAGGGATAAAAAAAAATCAAAATCTACTACGGTTTAAAACGACGCGTGTTCGAGGTGGTTGGAAACGATTGGGTTCGTGATATGTTTGATTTTTGGGACTGTATTTATCGCATTTTTTGATTGCGATGAAAATTATATTGCTTGAGAAATATTTCAACAAACGTTCAACAATAGAAAAAACTAATTTATTTCCACTATCAAATATATAATTACAAATTAGAAGATCTATTTTATTACCAACCATATTATATTACAACAATATAATATTTAAAAAAAAAAACTAGAATTTTTATAATAAAACCTTTATTGTTTTAATTTCACATAATTCCAATTATTATAATTTAAAGTTTAGAACTTTCAATTCGGTAATATAATATTATAGTTATACACAACGAAGTACCTATATAGATATACGAATAAAATTAAAAAAAAAATTTAAATTCATCAAATTAAAACTTAAACATTTTTATTTAAATCATCATATTTCTAGCAATAGTAAACCAATCTCCACAGAGAAAAAAACCAATGTTTGATTTGATATATCCATCGAGAAATCACCTTTCCTAGGGATTCTGTTTTTTTCTATTCTTGTTTGGTGCCTCACGCATCGGAGATATTGTAAGTATTTTTTTAAACACTATATGGACTTGTTTATAGGTAAAATGCTGATTTTACGTTAAAAATATATACAAAACAATATATCGATTCATTATACATTTTGATTTTATGTGACTATACCTATAGTTGTTGCATATTATTATCACGTAAAAATAACATGCGTAAACTTGTTAACTTGTTAATTTCTTTCAAATTTGATCTCAAGTTTGCAATAGTAAAAATATTCTAGGTCATGTTTACCCTGTGGAGAGGGGTAAATAAATTTTAAGTTATTCAATTCTCATATAATATGCGTGTATCTATACATACCTAATTCATGCGTACCGAAAACTAATCATTATATCTGTATAATAAACTTTCGTCGAATGATAAGATTTATTTTATATTTTTTGAGGATGAATTTTTTTATTTTCTAAATTATAATATAAAGGTTGTGTAAGTACTAAAAATCATTAAATTGTGGGTGTAAAATTGCGTAACAAAATATTATTCGTGGACTGTAACGTGTAGTGGTAACATTTCTAGGGAATCAAACCGTTTCCCATAAATATAAAAACCGTATACGTGTGTGCATATATAATACGCTGAGTGTTCTCACTAACAACAATTTTTTTTATAATTAATATTTTTTTATTTACTGGTGTTAAGAAACCTATTTTTTTTAACGCCTGATTATATAAGTACATATTTTCCGATTCACTAAAATATTTGAAATAGATTAAAACCGGAGATTGTTTTTAAGCAAATATTTTTAAAGTAATATATTGCTGTAATCTATATACATATAACTAGCTTAATGCATAGACATACACGATAATACGTATCCTGTGTCTAAACATCATTTTGTATGTGTATTGTATATTTGATCATTTTGTCGCGACTCCATAATGTCGAATTTAATTTTGCGCGAGCGAAGCTTTTCGGACAGCACCGGAAACAATCTGTAATTGAAAATTTATTTTCAATTTGTCGTGAGTAATATTATTTCCGAATGCATATTAAAATCAAAATAACGCGTGAATAAGCACTACTTAGATGTCGAAAATCCTTAATATTATGAAGTCCTGATGACGGAATAAACTTTGAAATTAAAATTGTTAAAATAACGATTAGTACAGAATGTATTAAATAATTACAGAAGGCGTTTATTCCAAAATACTATTATTGAAAAGTAATGAAAAAAAAAAATTAATTTAAATCAAATAATAGTTCAAATAAGATTTTTTTCGCAAGCGTTTAAAATTTAAAATGAAAAAATTTAAAATTGAATAATCTTACTTTTTGTAACAACATTTATTAATAATCATTTTTATGTTTAATTTCGAATTTCTGAAAGATGACTTTCTATCTAGATATATCTAAAATAAATTAACTGGCAATTTTTATTTTATGATTTTTTACATAACATTCATAAAATGACGTACATTATTACAGAGAATTCAATATACTTTGAAAAAATATTAAATTGTAATTTCTATTTATGAGTGGTTTAAAGTTTAAAAAAAAACATGTTTACAGCAAACACTAAATCAATACTATACGTCCGTAACAATATGTAGGTACGTTATAATATGCATATATCTATAATATATAGCTTTTCAATTAATACTTTACGATGCATTTAAAGTTTAAACGTAAAATAATAAAAATCATATAAAACCTCAAGCAAGAGATCTGAAGAAAATATGGAATACTGAAACGATTGATCCACGATCATCTGTGTAGCAGAAATATCTTCCGCAATGACAAGAATATTTTTATAATTGTGTCCCAAGAAAAAATAATCCATTCACGAGAGTGTCCTTTTTTCTAATTTTCGGACATTGTTTAGCAATAAAAATTACAATAGTATATATTATACGTGTATATACCTGTACAAAGCGACTGTTGCAAGTAGTCGTTTATAGGTTTCTAAATCGTTATAAATGTAAATTAAATCTCGCGAATAAAAACAAATAGGGCTGTACGGTTTATTTTGGTAACCGATAATCTGAAACTGCAAACGTTCACAGATAATTGCCACACGCGAATAAAAAAAATATGAACGACTTAAAATGTGATGAAAAATCGTAATAAATATAAAATATTTATTGACAATTGATTGGTTTACATCGATATGTACTTTGTGCTGGCGAAAATCATTTTCGAAATGGTACAGTTACTATAAATAACAATATAAACTGTACAGCGTAACAGACTAACAGAATATATAACAATGTGTGTGTGTGTGTGTATTATACGTACTATATGTAACTAAAGAACAAACGGCGCGACACATTTCCATAACAATTTGCGAATTGTATTTCCATTTGTAAAAATGTATTACAAAATATAATTTAATAACAATAATATGCAAATCTGCAGAACTTCATGAGTTCATATAACGAGAGAGCATAATATTCGAAAAGTTGGCCAACTATATGGCTGTATATATGTTTATATGTATAATATACGCGTTCCAGTGAAAGTACAAAGCACAACCACTGGTTTACAAACGTGCATTTTTTTCTTCAGTATAAAAATTTACTATTGAGAAATATTTTTAAATTTGACCTGATTTCAGTACAACACAATATCATTTAAATAAAAAATTCCCTTTCATGACGCACCATTTTCATAAGCATTTATTAAAATATATACATAATATTTACATTATGGTATAGGTGAGCTATATTTTTCCACACCACGCAATTTATTTATTAAATGTATATAGCACACGAATATAATTTTATTTAAAAATTAAACCTTATCATATTATAATACTATAATTTAAACTAAATTATTTTCTTAACTACAATGTTATAATGGCCTTATAAACATGACATTGTTTTTAACACATGGTTTTATTTTTTTTAGATATTACGTCGTAATAGCTACAAATAAAACATAATATTATTAGTCCATAGACATAAAGATTAAAACAAAAACTGGTAGTATCGAAAATACGCCATGTAACTACCTTATTTCATTATATTATACAAGTATGTATTTTATAATCTATTGTAGAAAAATACTCTACTGAAATGTATTGAGTGTCTTAAACTTAGAGCAGTAAAAATATAGAAGAATTATATACGAAATTATGCATATGTCATTATAATTATATTAACTTTTATATTTATTATTAATTACCTATATATGATAAGATAAAAAAAAATACTCAAGACATTCGTTTTTGTTTTTTATTACAATGTTTTTTTTATAATATTTAAAATTATTAATTTTTTAATCACTTTTTAATGTATCAAGTAACATTAGTATTATATTTAGTAGATACAATTTTAAGATCGATTATTTAATACTGCAATACTTATTGTTAATAATTATTAGTCTCGCTTATTTACAGATAAGAATACGTAGTACAATCAAATTAAGAAAAATAGTAAACATGATTTTAAGCAAAGTTGAATTGTTTATTAAAATGATGAAATTTTCTTTATTTTTTATTATTTAGAAAATGTATAATTCATATACTGAATACAATTTTTATAAAAGGTATACACAAATAATAATATACGGTTAATCAATCATATTAAAATTATCTATAATATTAAACGAATAAATTCAACATAATATGTGATTATTTTTTTTTAACATACAAATTTTAAATATTATGTTAGAATTGTATATGTATTGTGTATAAGGGTGAAAATATTACAATTAGGGTCATTTAAAATATTAGGATTACAATTATCTTGAATTCTTTAAACATAGAATATCAAATAAAGTTACTAATTTTCATATCAACCAATATTATTTATTTAAAAAATATTCCGTGTGCATAATGTAGTATGTAATTATACATTTATATTATAAGAGATTAAACTTCATAAAATGTATGCATCTGAACTTTTAATAATTCAATCATTTCTTTAGGTGAAGATAATATATTTTAAATTGCTACTTAAATCAGTTTTCTATCTGCAGAGTTATGTTTTCATTTCCGTAACCTAATTAGTTTTTAGTTTTTGGCTTTTTGTTTGGTGTTTTTTTTATACCTAATAATAGTTTGTCTCAGAAATCTTAAACTTTAATTTATTCCATTCCTGACGGCGAGTTAAATATGTTATAAAAATTCCATAGGTACTTGCTATTTGGTAGTTTATTTTTAAAAACATTTTCAACGGACTATACAACAATACAGCTTATGAGCATTGAACAAATATTACACAATAGATGTTTTACAATTTGCAAGGGTTTTTTTAAAAATATTTAATACGAATATTTATTCGTATTAAATATTAAAAGGGTGCGATTATATATAGGTATATATAAAAAAAGACTAAGTTTAAACAATAATAAACTAAATAATTTAGAATAACCATGAAGTTTATGCAGTAGGTACAAAAAATCAACTGCAGATATTTCAGAACAAATTCAATTTGCATTACTTATTGTCCATAGCTTCAGCGATAATATTTCTTTAACATTATCTACAACTTGAATATAATAATTGTAATGTATTACATTCGCTTCAATTATCGCATGTGGCTATGTTAATATAATATTATATACACACAATAAGAATATTGTTAAAAATTAAAAATTATATTGTGTACCTACCCGTAAAAATAACAATGCTTTTATACAAGAATATATAAAAAATAACCCACAGTTTATTTTACTGATATTTATTATTTTGATAATAATTTCTTTAAAAACATATATTATGTACTGAATATTTATGATTTATAATAAATACATAACAATATGTTGAGCATTAAATAATATGTTATAAAGTGTACCAATAACACGAATGTAACAGTCGGCAAAATTATAAATGACTAAAAATTGAATAATATATTATGTTTAACATAATTAATAACATTCATGACGTGATAAATACGCAATAATATGTACAATGCTTAAAATAAATACAAACTTATAAAAAATGTAAATTCCATAAATGTATTTATATTTTTATTCGACATAATATTATGTAATAATATTATATTTCATTATTATTAATTAGCAATCGCCAATTTAAACTTTAAAGCCAATATCACATAATATATGTTCACCATACAAACGAAACGTCTATTTATCATTTTGTATTAGTTATCGCAGTAATGGAGATATTGAAATATACTATTTATTATATACCTTATAAAGAACCATAGAGGGCCTTGCGACTTTGTGTTACGAAAAAATTCGATACTATATTAGTACTTACTACCTAGGTATATACCATAAGAACCTAATGCAATTCCCATTACGATATCAAACAATTTGAATGACCCTGAGCCAAACAGTTAAAGTATAATAATAACGTATTATACATAATATATTATGCTACCTATGTATTCGCATATTTAATAACGTTTCGATAGTTCAATCGAATTGTGTAGGAACGCCTTTTCTTATGCATATAAACCTACGTTATACTTAAACTCGATAGACGGTCTTTCTGTTCGTAACTTTTGACAAAAATAAACTGATAAAAAAATATGTTTAAAAATACATTTTTAAATTAAACATTTAAAATTGTATGTTTAACATTAGTATTAGTAAGAATCATTGTAAAACTATCTGCTGTCTCTGTATGGACATCTAATAAAATATTATAAAACTAGCTGCAGTTCTGCTTACTTTGCAGTTTGCAGTAGTCAATTGTCACGACTACATATGGCTGAAGTTGAGATACTTGATTATTATATAATATTGTACATATATTCTGATGACCTATATATTATAAAAATAACCCAAAATATGTCATAAGCTTTTTTTAACAATTTGATTTTTAAGAAAATATAACAGTTATAAGAATGCTGTGCCAGCTTGCATAAAAAATGTATTTATTATTTATCTAATTATTAATTTCATTTATCGGTTCACTAAATTTAATGGGCTACAAAATATTACTTAAAGGATCATTATATTAGCTCGCTATTGAATGTTTAATGATTGTTTGTGCAACCCAGCAACGGTGCGTTAGAAAATCAAACAGTTCAACAACAAAAAAGTTTTTGACAAAAAAAAAAGGCAAAAAGTATTTAACTTATATTATCTATACTGTATGATTGTTTTAACAGCGAACACTTCAAAAGTAATAACGCTTTTGTACATTTATTTAAACAAAATATTAAATTTTTAATTTTTTTGAATCATAAAATATAATTTTATTTTCATATTTCGAAGCAGAATATTTTTCGAGAATTGATACTTAAAATAGAGTTTCTAACGAGTTTTTAAAAATTATAATTATAAGTATTTATAAAGTTCAAAATGGTGTGAAACTACACTGTTCACCTAAGCATTAAATTAATTATTTTATCAAATAAGCTACTTGTTTAAATTATTAAAATTTTTATGTTTTTAATTCTCACAATAATATTTTGCTTTGAAAATATTAAATTGAAAGTGGTAGGTTCCATTCAAAAATCAAAAAAAATTTAATGTATAACGAAAAAATAAAAACTTTTTAAACTTATTTAATAATGATTTTGAATTACATATATGTACAAAAAACAAAATCAAAAGACGTACGTTATTAATTTTTGTGATGAGCGTTTACTGTTTAATGAATCGCACTGTATACACAGTTATCGTTATCGTTAAGTTTTGTAACAGGTCATCGCGGTGTGAAGTAAGTACGGATTATTTACAACATAATGTTATAACTTAGAATACGCGTATTCCAGACAGAGGCGACCGATTTCACTGTCGCGCCCTCTCGATGTAAAGCTAAAACTATTATTAAATCATCGTGCGCCAATGTATGTTCCATATTTTAATACCAATAGCGCTAGAAATAATAATGTACACTGTGACACGGCAAAGTTATTCGCTTTGTGTACACTTTGACCTTTAATAGTCTCCATGTGTGCGAATATTATTAAAATAAATTGAGTAGAATCTTGGCATTTATCCAGTATTTAAAGTTGATGAATCATCGCGATACACAATATGAGTGAGTATATGAACGCGATACAAGCAAGTTCGAAATAAGCTATTACGGTTTAAGTCATTTGCAAATAACCGATATCAAATAACTTATTAAATATTGCTATTATCCGTAAGTTATTATTATTATTGCTTCTTTTGTATCAAAAAGCGATCGCATTTAAAGCATTATAACGACTTTAAACGACTCAGTAGCGACTTTAAACTTATATTTATAGTAATTATTATTGTTATGATTATTATCATTTAAGGATTAATATTTTATATTGATTTTGTTTTTGATTATACTTTGCAATGATACAATTTAACGGGAATCGGGATAACAAACAAAACTACAAACAATGTTGTTTGTCAAATAATAATTAAAATAATATGATTACTAATTTGTACCAAATATATCGTTATATTTAACGAGTAAGATACCACAGTTATTAAATTATCGATATGTACTCGTATAACGTATATTATTACATTATATAGGTACCTATGTATGTACTGCCGGTAACTGAAAGCAAAAGAAAATATTTAATGTTATTATTTCGTTATACACACAACACTATCGGATATCCACTCATTGGTCAAATCAAATCGAAACCAAAATGTATTTAATCTTCAGTTTAGGTGGTTTGTTATTTGTATTTGCAGTACAATAATATATCGAATTTCACATCAATATTAGCGTATCATAAGTTCCAGTGGCGTACCCAGGATTTTCGAATGGGGGGGGGGGGGCTAAACAAAGTAAATAAAAATTTGACATCTTATCACTAGTTTCAATAAAGTCTTATAGCTGTTAATTGTAATATTTCATTATTATATACATTTTATAACACATACTTAATATATTAGTGATATATTTAAATAGTAGGAAGTAGGGACTGATTTATTATACAAAATATGTTATACGATAAATTATAAATTATTTTATTTTATATAACCTTAAAATACATATTTTATTTTTTACTTTATTTGCTCCAGTCTTCTAATTGCATCCTTCTGGGTGCCTTTTTAGAAAATAATTTAATTATTTCATCCTCGCTGAGTACCGATCAAATAATATTATATCGGAACCATAATTACGTAATGTCTATTTTTTGCTTATTTTAGATCATTGTTACTAAAGATAATACGTTATATTTAATACCTTTTTAGAATTATCATGGTTTGAAATTTGTCTTTTAAAATACAAAATGTACTCCATAACACGGCCAATGGGGGGGGGGGCTGAAGCCCCCTAAGCCCCCCCCCCTGGGTACGCCACTGATAAGTTCAATATTATAGATACGTGCCATTAAAAATTGACGAACTATGGAACTTTAAGCTAACATCTGTTTCGAAACAACAACTGAACAATCCAGTAAAATGCATAGATATTCGCACAATTTTATTTCATTAAATTTTGTATAGTTGTGCTGTAATGCAAACAGACTTGATTGCGTTATTAATTTGAAATTCTACAACAACAATGCTGTAGAAAACTAATGCATAAATTCACTCAATATCACTTTGGTCAGACATATAAAAGTAACGAACCCGTTATACAGGGTCATTCAGATTTCGTGTTACGCATTTTTGGCGGAGAATTCATTAAACTGTTGCACAATCGCTATAATTTGTACAACATGACATTTGAATGACCCTGTATAATATGTGAATGTTTAAGAAAAATAATCTATTATGCATTCTAAAATTGAAATTTTTTTTCTGCTTTTAGCAATTTAACGTTTCTATTGATATTTGTACGTTTGTTTAAACAGTATGCGAAACTATGGTGTAACTAGAACTTTAGTTTTTGGAGGGGTATAGACGTAATAATTATATAGGTCACACTACCCTTTCGCTAATTATTAAACAGCAAATAACAACGGAGACTAAAATATTAAATACTTCTTACAGCGTTTATTATTATAAGAACGATATTTTAAATAATTCTTGCCAACGGAATATTTTTAATTCTAGGAAAAAAATGTTGAGCTATATTATTTATTGGCTAATTTTTTACACGTATTATTGATGAAAAAAGCGTTTGAAAGTAGTTATAGTGAAACTAAAAGGAATAGTCCATACTCCATACCTTATAAATTATAATGGATTATCTCAAAACCATGTTTAACAACTTATAAAATATTTTTTCTCATTTCAATCAATGCCCTCGATGCGTTATCAAAATTGGTTTTTTAAAAATATTTAACAATGGAATTTTATATTTTAACAGTAATATTGAAAAAAAGTCCCACAAATCAACTTAGAAATTATAAATAATATATCATAGGTTCTGTTTAATCTAACCCAAACGTAGGTACATAAACTTTTGCTGGTATATACGTGTAAAATTATTAAATATTAATAATTTCGACTATGTGTGCAGTGCAAACACACTCCTCATGAATTGTTTAAATAAATATTACCTATTAGGTAGTATCGGTTAATATTGGCAGAGATTTTATTTAGCTAATGTTTTTTTTTTTTCTATGAACATTATTTATTTATTTCATAATATATCTATTTGTACCATCAACTATAATGGTCTATGAGTCATATTACTCGTATTGTGTACTTGTAGCGTTCGTCAATAGGTACAATTTTATTATTATATTATGTAGGTACAAAGAAAAAAAATTATGTAGGGAACAAAGTTATTCATAAGCAGCTTAAGCTCAGGTATAAATGTACCTACATAAAATCTCAGCGCCCCTATAACTCGTATCAGATTTCTATCTATACATGGTTCGGCCACTCTAACCCCTCTTTTTACCTTCCTAAACTGCGCCCATAATTATATTGTTAAAATTCGGAATATAAATATTACGATATCGGTTTGATCGCAAACAGCTGTTACAGTGTTACCCTATTAAATATTATAATATCATTATGGAAAACATCATAGCCATTAGTCAATTAATCATTGTTTGTTTCGATATGGGAACAAAAGAAATTGGTAATGTCGGTAATTTTTTTCAGAATAATTAATGAAACAAAATAGTAATAATAATGTTGAACACCATTTGGCAGATCAAGTTATATAACAAAACGAATGTGCAGACACTGTTCAATTGTTGTTGTCAAGTCCCGTTTTCTAAAACGAGCTTAATATGTGACACTGTGTAATAAATTAATTGCGAATAGTCGTAGTGGGTTTATTTAAATTATCTAAATACTACGATAAGTCGATTATGATTATCCTTGATATTATAATAATAATATTACAGTTTTCATACACATATCATATAGTTATGTAAAAATTATTTTTATATTCTGGCATCAATTGTACCGCGAATCATGATCCGTTGACAGAGCTCTAGATGAATAAATTTAATGAGTGAGAAAAGAAAAGAAAGTGTCCATTTATATAAAATGCGTACAATTTTTCAGCCGATGTTCAAAAATAAACACCATCGCACTAGAGGTAGTAATGTTGAATTTTTTCAGAGAGCAGTATTGTAGGTATATAATTTTATATGTAAATTATATAATATACATACATATATATATATATTTATTTATACACATTTGAACTTATAGCTTTTAGGTCATTAAAATGTAAAGCTTGTAAAGGTAGACTTACGATAATAGTTCTAAAAATGTAAAAAATATAGTTCTAAAAAATGATTAAATAAATTTAATACTAGATACTTAGATCCAATATTTATTACGCGCTATAGAACAATTTAAAAAAAGTATAAAAAGTTGACAAATTCATATTTATAAGTGTTCAAATCATCATAGCGTCTTGCATATCATTTTTCTATATAATTATCCGTAATAGGCACGTAAAGCTAAATAACTCAAAATATTCGTCGGAATTTTGATTTAAATACATCAACATTTTCAAAAGTCATCGGATTATTAATAATTCATGAGATACAAAGGCAATATTCGTCTGAAAAAACACAAAATTTATATCGCTACAAAACACTCTAAGTATTCATACTTGAAAATGTAATTCTTATGTATACTCAGAAATTCAAAAAACTAGAATTAAATAAATATTTGTTATTAAAGGAAAAAAAGGGGGTGAACAATGAACATGTCCTTATGGTTCGAATGTTGAATAACCATGTATTATACACGACATATCGTACACGTGATTGAACTCGCCGAATATTTATATTGTATTTTGACCTATAACCGGCCAATCGCATTATATATTATTACAAATGATTAATACATAGGTATATTTTCTATATATATATAAATATATATATGCATGAGAACCAGACTTGCGCATCCGGTCGCGACACGACAAATATCGTGATCCTCCCCCTACCCCAACCAGATTTCTTTTTCTTCCCTTTTTACAGCAGGACGAAAGGAGGTTATTGCTGGCGTTAAGAATTGGTTGTGTTTTTTTCCTCTTCTTTCCCTTGACTCGCTACGATTTCGAACACACCTCTATTATGTAATATATAATATATTATACGCGTATAACGCACACGGTATGTATAGGTACTAAATGCTAATATAGTGGTAGGTACCTAAACTACTGCAGTGTGCAGGAATGCACCGTGTACACGGGGATTGAAAAAAAGGCGAGAGGAAAAAAACGTAAATTTTCGAGCAGCTGATCCGTCGTTGACTTAATAGTTGTACCTTTTTATTTTTTTTCATAAGGTAAAATTTTGGTTTGTTTTCCACTTCATAAAATACTGTTTTTACGACCCTCTTCTCCGCGTTACACTCAATTTCACCCATTATTCCGACGAAAACATAGTATATACTCGCACGCTGCTGCGTTATCGCATCGTGCATACATATTATATTATGTTATTATTAATATTATATAGGTAGGTACGATCAACGCCACGACAACGTTATCTCGCCGTGAGATGTGTATCATATTCATATATAATACCATCAAATACAGAGCGCCCGATAATATCCATTGGAGTCCTCCTGTATGCAATATAAGTATACAGCGCGTATAGTATAGCCTGCACAGCTGCTCCGGTCGAAAAAAAGCGCGTCGACGTTTATATGATTATATAAATATATAGATTGTTTTATATGCATATATATTATAACCATAGCCCGGTTATCATATTATACAAAAATTATTACGCCATCCAAATGTGTACATAATATAATATATTATATGCGAACGCACTCCTATCACATATAGTTATATATTATATTTGCGATGCGCTCATACAAATGTATATACACATTATATTAATATATTTTGTTACCGGAAGACGAACCCCATTTTTTCTAGGTACCGCCGAATCGCACTGGCCCGACATGAAACGCGATAACTTACTATAATTACATACGCGTATAAGTATTAAGTATAAATAATATACAGAATGATTCACCGAGCACGCTCATCCATAATTTATTTTCACTTGAATAATAAATTCACGCTAATTCTAAATCTTTGGAATTTTAAATATACTTCAAGACCATACTATTAAATTCTTGAGAAATTTAGTATTACTTAAGAAGTACTTTGTGGGGATACATCAAACTTCCAATTTTCAAATGAACACCCCTTCGCCGTATTTTTACTGTAAATAATAATTATTAAAATTTTTTTTACAAAGAAGATAATTTTTTGATATTTCTAATGCAAAATTCAAACGAGTAATTTTTCGGCTAACAAAATTATATAATTGAATAAAAGTCCCTAGAAATGGTTTTACAAAACTATAAAATAGATGTTATTTTAGATCTAATATTTATAATGTCCCAAGTACCTACACAAAGTTAAATAACTCAAAAACTACTGGTTCAAATTTTGATATCGAAATGTAAACATTTTCAACAAAATTATTCTCTAAATAATTAACTGCTGAAAATGAGGTTATAAAATTTTGAAAAACAGAAGTTTGTATTTACACAAGAAACACCTCTTGTACTAAACAAGAAATCTCAATAGTTTAAAAACACGTTTTTAAATATATTTAAGATTCTAAAAATTAGTTTACGAATAGTTGCTTTATTGGAAAAGAAAAAGGAGGTGATCATAGTCTGTGAACCCTACTGTATATATCATACTTATATAATAATATTTAATATTAGCGTGGCGGTGGTGCGGTGCGCGATTTAATTACATCGTCTCGGAAGAATAACCAGCTGAATTGTATAACGATAATGCCGCGTGTGCGCGTAAAAGGTTATATGCAAAAGTCGGAAGTGAATTGCACAAAAGATATCAGCTACGGTAGTGAGAAGAGAGAATAACGGAAGTGGTTTTCCCGAAAGGGGGCGCGCAGACGTAACTTATGCGCAAACCACAGTTCTATATAATTTTATATATATATATGTATTACATATTATACGTAGTGTATACGTTTCAGGTATAAAGCAAATGTATATATAAATATATCGCCGTCGTGCACTCTCTGCCGTCAACTTTCTTGACTCTCTGCCGTTGCGAAAGGCGTCCGTCAAAAGTCACTTAATTCCGACACCGCAACGAGGGTAGTGGTGATGGCGTTGGTGGGAGTTTTCATATTATATATATATATATATATTCTAACTAATTTAACACGAAACGGCTTGCGTGGCCTTTGAATTCATCGCGCTTCTATGTATAATAGTGCCGTACGCGTCTTCTCCTCCCCCAAGGTTTTGCATTCAACGGTTGATTTCCATAAATGTATTGCAACTCACAGGCTCACACAGTCACACGTATTCTTCTCGCCAATAATAATAGTTGTTATATAAATATATAATTCACACTAAAGGTGTACGATCGTTTCCGCGACGACGATCGCAACACCTTCAAGGGCCCGTCGAGTTGATGTGTATAGCACCAATCGTCGCCGTCGTCATCGACATCATTCTCGTAGCATATTATATATAATATCATATATGATTATTATAATATTATCTACGTTCAAACCAAATAATTACTGAAGTTTATCGAGAGACGGTTGATATATTATATTATTTTCTATTATATATGTATATGTATTGTATGTATTATGTATATATATATTAATATATTATACGATTAAAAGACTATATAAAAAATAACTAATAGCTTATAGTAAAATCCTATTATTTTAATGACATTTCTGCGAAACTAGGAAATCTGAAATCCAACCATCAAACGCTACATTTTTTTTTGTATATTTTTCAGATTACTTTTGATATTAATAACAATATTAACGTTATTACGTACCAACAGCTAACGAGTAACGATACAATAATAATTGAACTAAAATGTATAGAGCATATATATATTTTGTTTTTTATTGTAAATCGTATAAATTATTATCTAAAATATTTTTATACTATAGTGAAACCTCTTACTCAACAAATATCGGAAGATTTTTTGAGAACAAACTACAATATTTCTATAAACATAATCCTCTGAAAAGCGGGCAAAATTTCGGCTATCAAGCAGAGGGTGCTGTATACCAAGAAGTTTCGCACTACATATACTAAATTCATAACAGTGTGTTAATGTATTAACTATATGGGTTATTTTTAATTATTTATCGAATTAAAAAGCAAAACAACTAGGTACTTGCTATAATAAAATTATTTGAAGGTTTTATAACAATAGAATAATGTTTAAAAATTCAATATTTCAGCGTCGTTTCGATTGAAATTTACGCATTACTGCATATTATAATGAAGTTTTTCATTCTATACATTCACGAATCACTGGTGTCGATAAAACTTTAATAATACTCCAATTCCCTTGTTGGTACTGCCGATAATTTTATATTAAAAATTAACATAAATTGATATTATTTTTCTACATACATAGGTGTACACTATACTGAAACTCAATAGAGTATGTACATTTTAAAACTTCATTAAATTCATCGTCCATCATTACTATAATTAAGACTAATATACTTACCTGCTAACTATTAATACGTTTACTGCCATATACGTTCACCGGTGACCAAATTTAACAAACAATTAAATGCAACTAATTTACCACGTCTTGTAGAAAACACTATTTAAAATGCACCATATCGTAGAAAAAAATAATTTGATCTTGAAAAAAAAAATAATTATTAAAATCGTTTAACTTTATATGACCATACACACTCGGAACTATGACTTGGATTACCGGCGGGCACGTAGCAGACAGTGTGTTAAAGTATAATATACAAGACGTATTAAATAGTATATTGTGTTAATATTAATGATTAAAATAAATATAAAATCCAAGAGAATTTTATTATCAAATGTCAAAAATCCATCATCTACCTATGGGCTTTACACCCAGCATCCACTTTCGTAAATAACATTGGCGATCGGATGTCATTTTATACAATAAACCATTATTAAGATAGTCTAAGTTCATAAATCATATTTGGTACAGATAAAACAAGTAAATAATGAATTTCAATTACGGCAGACAAGTAATCCTATACTCAACAATATCATATACCTATACGTATAACACTCTATGCGCAGTAAGTATATCGTATACACTTATACACGACTACTATACTAAAAAATAACTATTGTACACAAATTTTTTTTATTATTCATTTAATGAATAATTATAATATTTTCATCTATTTTTATTATAATTATTATTACCCTTTATTTATACCCCATTGCTCTATTCTGTGATAGTATGACCTCTTAGCAGTCTTAGCTATAAGCGTCAACAATCAAAAGTATCTCAACTTCAGAGTTATTTTTATTTCTAAATTATGTTATATAATAAGAATAAATTTAAAAATATTTTAATAGGTAACGAAAAATAATTAATATTATGGCAACGTAGAATTTAAATTCTTGTGAAACTGTGTACCTATATGTATATAAATGGTTATATATCTACACGATTCAATAACTTTTGCTGAATCACGCGTTCGCTTCGGCGATAATAATAATATGATTGTAGGTGCGAATGTAATCGCATTGTCCTAATCGAATGCTTCCCTCGAACAATTTTAAATGTTGATAAAGTTTAGGTACGGTTACGTATTACGGTAATACGTTAGATGAATTCAAGTCGTACTTCGTTATAATTCTGTATACCTACGTTTTCGTAGTTTTCATGGATTTCTTATCTTGCAGACGAAAGCTAATCTTCGGCAGATAATTTACTTTTAAATTATTTTCTTTTGTATAAAAAGTCTCAGAAACGTTGTTTGTTAAGCATGTTATATTGTTATATAGTTATATGACTAAATAAGTAAAAAAAAAAAAACTAAAGTAGGTACCTAGTTATATTAATTTAATGAACTTATTCGGAATATAACAATACCCACAAAAAAAATAAGAATAATGTATGTGCACTAACAATAATATAAATACTACTATAAAGAAAAAACGCTTTTTTACTTGATATAGGTTGTTTTCAGACAGTTTTTACTACTAAATCGTATTAAGTGTCATACTCGTATTATTAGTGTCAGATGTTTTTATTTTATTTATATCAAACAAACATCGGGGAAGTTGCACTGCTGTATACAGTAATTTTCGAGTGTATCTCGTCATTAAGTAGGAAATTGTAACGGATGTGTTAAATTTAAATTTAATGATAAATCGTTGCATACGAAAAATTATTTTGAGTGGTGATGATGGAGTGTCAAACCCCATTTTTAAGGATATTCCATTATACATTTAACAATAAGATAATATAAAATATTCAATTAAAAATTAGAATTAACATTTCCCTATAATAATTAATAAATAAAAAAAAAAAGTTAAAATGCATTTTATCTCGTGTTTTAAACAAAGTTTTAACAGATTTTAAAATTATATTATATCTACTTTTTTCATATAGCTACATCTTAGTATAATATACAAAGCTAATTTCAAATGAGTACCTAGTTAATTAGTTTTAAGTTTGTACGTTTTTGTAAGTTAAGGAGTGTAGGAATGGATTGTCATTTTACGGGCTGCACCTGTGCCACTTTAAACCACCCGTCTAAACTTTAAGTACATAGGTATTTATAAGTTATAACTTATAACTTATAACTAATTAATTTCTCGTTTAAAATTATATTTTAAATATTGAAATTATCAGAAAGATAGTGAAATCTTATATGTATCATGTGATTCAAAAAAGTTAAAAACATTGAAAGATTATAAAACTATATTTATATCAGAAATATTGATTTTAAAATACGTTGAAAACAAATTTCAATGTTAAATCTATTTAGAGACAATTTTTGCTTACTCATTACACAATCACCTTGTATATACACGTAATAAGTGCTTACATAATACATAGCGTAAACTTGTCCTCTTTAACTATTCTTATCAAACGGTAATATTATTATATTATAACATTTGAACTCAATTGGTCAAAACATATTAAAATCAAACGCAAATCCTTAAATTTACGTCTTCATTCTCTTAGAAATCTTTTGCGTTCCAAACTTCCACTTAGAACCAAAATTCTAATATACAAATACGTTATAAGACCAGCTATGACTTACGGTATCCAAATTTGGGGAGCAGCTAAAAAATCAAATATTAATTTACTCCAATCCTTTCAGTCTATAAACCTACGCATCATCACAGGTGCTCCTTGGTTCGTTAGAAATTAGTCCCCTCATAATGACCTGAAAATCCCAACTCTTCCTGAATTGGCCTCCCAATCTTACAAAAAACTACACACATCCACAATTAACCATCCAAATCCACTTAACTCCAATCTTTGCTCTTTAACTAACCCTATCAATCCACTACGTCGATTAAAACGCTGCTAGCCTAGAGATCTATTAAACATTTAATTAAATTAACCAATTGATGAGTAATGAAATTTGAAGTGGTGTCACCGGACGCCTCCTTCTCTCAAGTCTACATGTCTTTTGTTTCTTTTAAGCCCTTCATAATTTGCTTATTGTATAATAATGTATACAGATTGTAAATTTTCTTAATAAAAAAAAAATATATATAACATTTATAACAATCATTATAATTTTGATTAAGAATGTAATAATAATAATGTGAAATATTGTTTGTAATAACACAATGATTAAATAGTCGTCTGGACTTGAATTGTTTTTTTAGTGATAACCACTGTATTTAATGGATAGACGGTACGTTTAAAGTCAGTCGATCATAATGTTATAATTCCGTATCACTTTGAATTGATTAAAAAAAATGTGTTATACATTAGTTGAATATATCACTGACTATAGTATTACGCATATTATGATAAATGTATACGTAATATTATTTTAATGTCGATTTCTCTTATTTATTTCGTAGACGCTAGACAAAAATAAATTCTTAATTGCTTATAAAATGCAGTAGAATTTGTAATAAAATAATAAATAAGTGAAATTATTATTTTTTTATTACTTAAGAAATGTATACAATTTAACACATGTTATATTATATTTATAAGTAAAAAATGTTCGTAGTAACCAGTTTTTTTCTTTTTAGATTTATTTTAAAATAGTTGAAAAACGTCAGTACACATCTTTAAAGAAATAGAATAAAATAAAATCTCGTCACCCATTTTGATGTTAAGTGACATAGAATAATGTAATTGTGTATGCATTGTCATCGTTATTCTTGCTGCAGTTTATAATATTGTTATTGCTAGTTAATTTCAATAAACTTCACAGCACGACAGGGAAGTAGTGAACACATAAGCATCAAAACCGTCAGCAAGGTGAAACGCACTGACCTCTTTAGTCGCATATGGTTTACATTTGCAAGACTATGCAACATGACACGAGGATGTCGGCTGCTCTAATGATCGAACGTCGTATATATATATATATATATAAAAACGCCAGCATAATAGATCGGGACGTTTCATAATAATAATGATAATAATATATAGCAGTAAAACACACGTGGGATGGCTTTCGACAGAAATACACCGAAATAAATGTGCGGAGACAGATGTTCGAGTATCAAGGTCGCGAAACGTTTTTTTCGAATTCCAACACTATCATTTACAGCTGATATCAATGAATATTATGCGAGTGCTACTTATTCTATTACCTATAACGTTCCTGTATACAGTGCACAGCATAATATCAAACATTATATATATATATATATATTTGTTACGTTCGGGTATATCAATAAGACATTGGGATGTTTAGTTAATATATAGTCAGCTGTATAGCGTCAAATGGAACGTGCATATTACATACAAATAATGAAAATGTAGAATAAAGGGTGACCATTGTCGACGGGTGAGCAGAAAGCAATTTATCTCCGAAACAATTAATTTCAAGCACATCTCTGATGTACCTATCCTTTTACTCCGTGATGTCCTGGATATAGTTCTATCCGTGTATATATACTCTATTGTATCACTATTATAAATCTCTATACTATAAACGAATGTAAAACAAAGTAATTTTTTTGAAAACGATAAATGTAAATTGGTTTTACTATGTTGATTTATGTCTAAAACTCTAAAGTTTACATATACACGCAGAGAAGCGTTTTAAAATTCTTGATATTTTTTTTTTTTTTTGTAATATACAGTACCCCCACTTCACTGGAAAATTAAAAAAATATATATAATTAATTAATTTAAAGTTCATCAATTATTAAAATGTTTATACTAATAAGGATAAGGTTCTTTAGAAACGATTTTACAAAGTTATAAAGTAGATGTAATATTAAATCTAGTTTTTGTTATACTTGGAAAATTCTTACAAATTAATAGACAGATTGTTCACTAAAACCACTAAAAATGAATAAATAATGTATTATTAAATTAAAAAGAGGGCTGATGCAGCTTAGTAAATTCGTCGTATATCGTGATAATATAGTCTTTTTGAGTCTCGAAGATGTCGTTTTCAATGTTATCTACCACACGTGTAAAGTGTAATAAAATAACTACTACAGAAAAGTGCTGAAGAAAATCCATGATTTTCACGTCAAATCTATTATTACGATGTAATAATACATAATTTTGTAACGTTTTGTGACTCCGAAATTCAAGTGTTTAAGGAACTCGACGTCTAAGATTTATCGTGTATAATATATTATCACAATTGTACGATAGGCATATTATATTATACTACTACGATATTTAGTAATAGACTGCAGTTTGTAGGTACCTGCTGTCAGTAAAATATTGTATAAAATCAAAGATTAAAGTTCCCAAAGCCTATTCGTAGGAAAAAAACAACACGCCGCTACGCGCGTATTGTATTTTGCATATAAAATGTCTAATGTGCATACTCTTATATTGTAGTATCACGATAAGCAACAAAACTGTTTTGAAATCAAACAACGAAAGCTACTAACTGCGTGTTTTACGTTCCGATAATGAAAATTTGGAACATTTTCTATTGTTTGTAATAATAATATACAATATGTAAGCGAAAATCGGTAAAACAATAAAGATCAGTTTTGCAGGTATTTAACAGCATGCGGTATTATCGCCATTGCCCTCGCGGAACACGATTCGCATTTCCATCATCGTTTTATATCATAAATATTATTAATAATATATATATATATATGTACACCGTACTTTTCTGGCTTTTGTTACAACATAATATAAAATAAATATTTTATGTATCGCGCGATGTAAGAGCGAGCCTATAAATCGCATCGGTACTTACACGCCGAACAAGCCGCAAAATACGCGTAGAAACACCGATTTTACATTAAATCACGATGCGATTTGCGCTTTTATATCGGTATACACAGCCGCAGTCGTTCGTTCGTAATAGATCGTGTTACGTACCGCGATAGAATAATAAATCGCCGATGTCTATTATTACTATTATTATTATAATTGTTATTATTATTATTATTATTATTGTGATGTGAATACGAAAAAGATTCTCGACTCGATTCGATTTTTTTTTTTTGATTATTTTTTTCCTGCAGATTTTCATTGACTTGGCTAATACCAATAGATATATCATGTATACCATATACGGTATGCCGTGCGTATCGATTTCAATTTCAATCCCAGTAAATTTTACCAATTTAAAATGTTGAAACCCAAATCGTAGCCCAGAAATCTTACTGCGGTTGTTCGCTACATGGATCGAAATCACATGTAAAATATAAAAGTAAAAGTAAACGTTATAAATTATAACAATATTAACAGTCGACTTATTTCAAGCATTTAATGATACATAAACTCGACCCGCCCACGATTTCATACATAATTAATTATTCATCAACTTTGCCACATAATAATATATGTATTATTATTAGATAACAAAAAACGCTAAACGGTCAAAATCTTTTCGTAGTTTAGCTCTTATCGCAGTTGCAGCTGTTGTAGTGTATAATAGTCGGAGAGGATTATAATAATGGTGTGTATCTATATATAATATATAAAATATATATATATATATTATACCAGCCGATCCATTTAACCTAAGACTCTCATTAATCATTACTTTAAAAACTATTAACTCTTTTTAAAATATGGTTTTTAAATAGCTTTAAGTCGTTAAAAAATAATATTTTTTAACTATTTTTAAAAGTAATTATTTTTAAATGTTTTGCTATTTTTATAATATTTATTATTTTTAAATGTTTTACTTTTTACGAGTTATAAATACCAATTTAAAGTTTTGATGAACTGAGAGAAGTGGTACAGGATTATCCCGCAAAATGTTGATTTACTTCTCGCAACTAGGTCAAATTTTAGATATTTATACCTACAAATTATTAACTACTTGTAGAAAATTTGATTTTGATTTCATGATACTCCGAATAATATTTTGTTTTAAAATATGAAATTAAAAATGTATTTGTCATTTCAAAATATAAAACTTATTATAATTAAAATTATAACGATAAAAAAAAGTAAAAAAAAATTTATTTTTTTTTAAAAAATGATATGTTTTAACGTCTTAAAATTATGTTTTCAGTTTTGTATGTAAATTTTTTTTTAATTATCTGTTATATTATATGGTCTTCACGGAATATAACTAGAAATTGTCCGATATTTTACATCTACACAAGAAATAATAGACATGTATACATTACATACATTATATAGGTACATCGAGTTCTGCCGTAACGCACCGCACAAAATTCAATTATGATATATTTTATTGATCTATTTATTCACTTATTACTTCTCAGCGCCAATCGTGTTGTTCCACTGCAGCTGCCGGATAAATGAAAAAAAATTTTTGAACAGTTTAAGCCATTATTATTTTCGTTAAATAAAACGGAAAACAAACAAAGTCGCACAGTTTGTGAGAGCCCAGAGATCGGGCCTCAGCTACGATTTAATATGGCGTTTCGAGATTCTCTATTTGAAAATAAAAATATAATATTGTATTAAAAAGCCAGAAATAATAACTTTCTAAAAGTCTATAAAAAAATCATGTGCGTAGGTATGTAATTGTTAACAATTTTTTTATTATATAACACTGACGTTTTTATATTATATTGTATGTTTTTCCTCGGAAATCACTTCTCCGTAAGCTCGTGAACAGCACTCTAAAAGTTTTGACCTGCTCTTTCGTCGGTTGACGATCATTATTATAGTTGACAGTCTATACATAGGTACGTGTAAATATATATATATGTATACACTGCGAAGAAATAAAAAATACAAATTTCCATTAGTTTTCAAGACAAACTTTAATAATACAATGAAATGTTTAACGAAAACCTTTTAAACGTTCAGATACAACACTTCTTGATCTTTTGTATACACCAATACAACGTCCTATTGGACGATAGGAAGGTTATTGCGATAAAAGTTTTCTGATATTTATGTGCAAACCTCTCTCTCTCTTTCCCTCTCAATATATATGTGTAGGTATTATGTATGTGTATGTATTATTATTTGTTCAGTAAACGTATACTAAGCACACATAATAGAACATTATATATACGTGAATATTTGTTACCGAAGTATGTTATACTATAGAGTGTCTTCCACTAATAGTAAGTCCACTATATTCATCCCTATTCCATCGAAGCACGTCCACTAAGCATAGACTGAATGTGATATAATGTTACATTATATGCCAGCGTGGCAGTACTTATATATATATCATATACATTGTATTTACTCATGAGTTGTCGTCATGAAAACATTTTTACTCTCTCTTTCTCGACAACAGTGTATAGTATGCGAAATATATATATACATTTACGCTGAAATTATGGAATTTTACCAATAGATGCTAAAAAAATGTTTACAATCAATAGACCGTAATGGTTTTATCGATTACGTTAGACCTTTTTGTACTAGGAATAAAGGTATTTGAATTCCGTCCATACAGCGATACAGCTAGTCTAAAAAAAAACTATCGATTCCGCTATCTAACCGAACAAGGGAAAAATTAATTTTCTCCAACAAAAATTGAAGTTTAATTTAACTTACATAGCTATATTACAAACTATATATTATACCGTATAGATGTATAGTTTTATATAGTTTTATTTGAAATACCCTATTAAAAATATTGTTTTATAGAATTTTTTTCTAATACAATGACTTTTCATCGCTAATTGATGATAATAATATAACCTAACGAGTGGTTCTTTACATTAAAATAAAGAACCACTTGTAAGACAACTAATACTTGTCATACACTGATAATATTAGTAGTTATATTATGTATATCGTCTGTTTTATAGCTATATAAATTTAATTTATAATTTATTTATATTTTTGTAGGTACCTATACTTGAGTTATTATTTCTAAAAATATTAGTTATATAATTAATTCAAATGTAAATGTGTTTATTACAATACAAATTTAATTTTATCTAACCATCTAATTCTAATAGGTATTGCTCATTTCATACTTGTGTACGTTTGTAATAATGATGTTTCATCAAAATACTGATACGTCATTACAGAATTTTGGCTGCTAATACGCTATTGATGTTTTAAGTACAAAAATATTGTTTTGTTTTCGAAAAAGATAATATATTTAACCAGCCAATCAGTACAATCAATTGATCATCACATACGTTTTTAGTTTTTAATTATTCTATTAAATAATATTATGTAGGTAGGTATTTAATTAGAGTGTTTTAATTCAATACTGGTAGAATTAAATTGAACAAGAACAGTTTTTCCTTTACAGAATTGCATGTAGAAGGAAAATCAATAAGACAAGTGCAATTTGACTGTACTCAGACTTAAAACATAAATAGTGCAACAAACTGGTGCACTAATCCTAAGATAAAAATTTCGTTTTAGGCTTAACTGGTCCATGGTCGAATGATACACAGACTGCATGAAGGAATATTTTCGTCGGACCTTTTGACGCGCTAGGGATGAACCGGTCGTCGTATATACATGATATAAGCTATAACCACTACAGGTAGCTAGGGAAAATACACACGCACCCACACCCACCCCTATGGGTTAAGTAATACTGGGAAATTATATATATATATATATATATATATGTCTGTGTATGTGTGTGTGTGTGTGTGTGTGTGTGTGTGTGTGTGTGTGTGTGTGTGTGTGTGTATTATTACCGAAACCTTCGGCGTTTATATGTATACACGACGATCGTCTGCGTGGCCGCGAGACAACCGAAAATAGAACCCCTAAAGACGGCGACGCGTATTATTTTTGAACCCGAAACACATACGTTTAATATTATTTACGGCCTCCAAAGACGAAACGGTTCGAGACGAATGACTGCAGCTACACATACACACGCATATGTATACACACATTGTGTACGGTCGGGAACTCCTAATAATCGTATATAACAAAATATGGGCGTCCCGAAGACGCACGCTGAACCGCACATACCGCACATACCAGACGTCTATAATAACGTACAACTGGTTTTTGAGGGTTCGTCGTCGTCACTCATTGCCGCAGCATTATAACAACCCAATAGACGCACATCGATTGTACACACATACTCATAACACCTGTATACATATACACATCCACACGTTAAACGTGTATTATACCTAATTGTATTTTATGCCCGAGATAGGCCTCGACCGCGATCCTCGATTACACTCACGCGTTTATAGACGAATCAAACCTCTAGCAGAGTTCTTATATTTCGAATTGGTAAAAGTCATAAAATCGAAACGAATAGTATCAAAACGACCAATATTGTCGCATACGACGCATACGCGTAATTAACACTGCTGAAACAATCGTTTTCTCAACAGACAACGGCTTTACTACATTTCTATATCATATACTGCCTATGATAACCACCTGATGTTGCAACACTCCCGATTTCATAATATTTGTCTTGTCATCACTCATCACAAAGAAGAACTTCACTCCAAGAGCTCTTTGCCCGTGTGTATATCGAGTAAACGTAGTGGTGAGCGATAACGTGTACAGGGTAACTCCTTTGACAGCTGCAAAGACATTCATTATTTGTCCTTCTGCAGGTACGAAAATCGTAACTTTCACTTTTCATCCGGACCAAAAAGTTTAATATTTACTTAATGTCTAACATTGTAAATAATATAGAGAATTATCAAAAATACATTTTGATATTATAATGATATCACATAAAAATCAAAATATAGGTGAGCAAGTGGGTATCGCTGTGTTATATAGTGAGCGTCGAGCCCACCGTGATGAATGTATTACATTTAAATTTAATGATATCATTTTTGTAAACGAAAAAGAATTCTGGGCCAAAACGGACTATCTGCCTATATCAGAGTATATTTCAAGTCATGTTTTTTTTATATTGCTATTAAGTAAAGAAATTTATTTTACTATTGAGTATTAGTTGTAATACAATAGGTTTAATACATTTTTTTCAAAAACATTCCATTTGAAAATATCATTCTGTGTATAAAATATAATAAAACATAGTATTATAGTTAACAAATAATATTTTTAAGTAGGTATAAGTACATCTGTAACAAAATATTGATCATTGTTTTTTTAAATATGATTATATATTTTTTATATTTTTTTGGTTTCAGTATGAACAACTATACTTATGAGAAACTTTGATTTTTCAACCATAAAATAATTTCCAAACTGATATGATTTTGATAAATTTCATCAACATTTAAACATTAAATGTATATAAAAATAAATTGTATTTTTGTATTTAAAATATCTTAATATAAGAACAAAATTATTTTAATAAATTATTAAGTTTTTAGACACAGGACATTTTTTTTTATTCGTAAACGGTTATACTCGACTCCAAATTTTGTTACTCTTGGAAAAGTGAAATGTCTAAGAAAATATTATTATTATTTAAATCAAACGAATACGCTTGCCTTTAAAGACTCATTCCAAATATTATTATACATTATAGATTTTATACGTATTAGCTATATAGTTGCAAGTACCTCACTAACAACCCGAAATAAGTCTCTCTTAAATATTTCATCGCTGCATTGTAGTATAGTAGTATAATATAATTGTGTTTAAACCATCGCCACCACCGTATTTTACCTCATCTCCCCGTTAAGTCTTTTGCACGCTCCACGAACATCTCTCCTGGTAATTATTATTCCAACCCACGTGCCACGTCGGGATGCGACACTCACGCCGTGCGATAAAATATGACTTTGCCGTATCGTTCCGACTGCTAAAGTATACGCACAAATTTAATATACGTAATATGTACAGCGTATAATATGTTGCTGACGCTCGTAACGACGATAATTGCAGCTTTTATGCAGTCATAAAGTCTACAAAAAAGGCCCAAGTCGTCGGTGATTATTTTTTCCCCATTATTTCCACTCGTCAGAAACGGTCCACGGGCTACCGTTCTTTCGGCCTCTACTGTTTTGAAATTAAATGTGGATTTTTTCATTATATAAAAACTAAATAATTTGGAAGTTCTGTCATTAAAATTCGTTCCGTTTTTTAAAAATGCAATTTTTTTTTCTATCGAAAAGATTCAAGAGTTTCAAATATACACGTTGAAATGCATTTTTCCGTTAAATTATATACGTATGACAACGAAATGTATTCTAATTCATTTATCATCATCATACGACTACCAATAACCATATATTATAATATATATTATTGTAGACGTAAAACAGACATCACTGTACCTACAAGTTGTTTACAAGTTGTGACTACTTTAAGCATAGGATAGATGATTAAAACTTTTTTAATTCATCGATTGGAATTATTTTCTTTTATCTATTTTATCCAGTTTTTACGCTGATGTTTATATTAACACCCTTATACGACTATTTGGAATGTATTTATATCACCGTTATAAAAAAACCATTTTCGATAAACAAAACTTAACTCAAGTCCGGTCTCGCACGGTTGAGTTATTGATAAAACTGCTACATGTACGTATTATACTATAATAGATATTACACTACTCTCATTTCCTCACACTAGTTTTGCCGTTTTTCTCGGAAAGTTCGAAAAAAATCACCCCTCTTCAATACACATGGGTTTAGGCACCACATGTTCCCGATTTCCAATCTATAAAGAGGTGCAATCATGAAACTACTCCAAGCTTTTTATAACCACGCCATAAAAAGCGTATTCCGAAAAGAAAGAACCACATAACCGTAAAACCGGCAACACATTCCATGCCGTTCGAAATAAAATAGGTAAAACATATTATATATACGTATTTATGAAAGGGCGAAGGTTGATTTGAAATATAATATTATGTATAATGTATGAGCTCTTGGCCGATTTGAGATATAAAACAAAAAAATCGTTTCCTGGCCGATAGGTATATATACCTACACGCGATGTGACTCGTACGAAATCATTGACACAACAAAGTATATATCATAATATGCACATACTATACAACCTGTAGTATAAAGCAATAATAGGTAACCGTGTTCTTTTTTTGTTTAAAACATCGTAGTAATAAAAATTAAATCCAAACGAGCTATATTATGTTACTGACCGTCGTCACAGTTTCAGGCGTTTCAGCTGTTAAAAATTTCCAAGCTTTTTCGGTTTGTTTTTCCTACAAAAAATGTAATACGAATATTATTATATTATATTATTTGTATTTGTGTGCAATATTGTGCATGTAAATTCTACGTTCATAAATTTGACCACCAACAAAAATGTTTAGCTCACAGGCAACGGGGATATTTACAAATTTATGAATGAAATTTACAATTATACTTATAACCTGCGTTATACAATTTTATTTTAAGCAAATATTTTGAAAATTTAATCTCTACCAGTACTAAAATAGAAATAAACTAAAACAAATGTGTATATTGCACATTACGCTTTATAAGGTATATCAGAAGAGATCGCCAATCTTATAAATTTACTACTATCATAATTTACACGAAAATATCAAAATCAAATATTTGAACAGTAAAAATAATAATCACTACAACATTCAACGCGTAATTAATTTTAGCCTTGAATCAGAAAAGTAAATTCGTACCATTTCAATTAGTTATAGTTTTAACTTAAATTGCAAGAATAAAATTGGTCAAAAAAACAATAATGGAGGAGTCAATTTACACGTATTAAGTAAAATTCACAGAATTTACAAAGCATAAAAAATGATTTAGGTACCTATGTGTATTTTAAATATGAACTTTCGGTGTACAATGTACATGACACATCATAATAATATACGTGTACCTAATATTATTAGGTTGTACAGTTGGATTATATTCATGCTATGAACGCGAAAATAATTTTAGTATTTACTATTTAGTGTTTAGCTGCAATCATTGTGATGTCTGTTAATTTTTTATTTGATACTTTATATCTATCATATACGACAAAAATTTATAAAATTTAAAAACAATTTATGTTTTTCGTTTGAGTTCGCTGCAACACTTTTTATTGAATAGCAATATAAATATATATAGAAATATATATTTTTCAGAGAATATAATATACATATATTTAGATATATGTATGTATAATGAGATTCATATTTTATTTAAACATTCGAATATTCGTTGTTTTTGATTTATTGCAAGCAGTGTAACATAATATATTGTTTTAAAAGATATAATATTATAATACACACAATATACATATACATAAACAGTGTTTTTGTTTATAGTATAGGTAAGTGTGCAATTTCTCAGAAGTGAAAAACGACGGGATATCTATTACCTATATCTAGTGTAATATATTATAGAAAATGTATAGCTAAACAACGATTTCATAAGTAACATAATATATTATGTTTTCTCGTTTTATTATGCGATTCTCTTGTTATATACGCCAGTAAATCGTTAATAATACATTATCGAACATCGTATTATATTATAATGTATTATTTAATCATTGAATACCTATAGGGCTAGCTATAGCAAACAGGGGTAAGGTCAGATTGCGTTTATTTTTATCGAATTTCATTCGGGGGCAGTTAAAGGTAATATTCGAATTGCACTCGGTCGGATAATTCCATAAAACGAATAATTAGCGAATATCAGACGATAGTCGAAAAAATAATTTATCATTTTAATATCTAAAGTTCATTATATAAAATATTATAATGATTGCATATATTGATATAATTTAAAAATGATAATATAAAAATATGTTCATTTTGTTTGAAATTATTAAATAATGTAATATAAAAACAAGTTATTAACTTTGTCTAGCCTTGCAGTTGACTTATTATCGACAAGTCGTACGGTAAAATCGATAACAGCTTAACCACTATATTATTATAGTGATGTTACCTGACGGATTACGGTGACCTCGGAAAGGCGTTACAATATGTACGAATATTGTCCACAGTAGCGTACTCGGACACACTTACAGCATATAATAATAATAATATGCGTCAGGCGTCGTTTGGTTAATACGATAAAATACAACGGCATTTCGTATTTTATGTGATAAACTTGTCCACAATGAGAACGATCACTTTCCCGCATGTCGTAAATAGGAGTTTGTAGTATTAGCGGAAACCCCAATGGATTTCCATATTAATATTATTGTTTACGGTACCGTTTTCTACTGCGATGACGAAGCCACTGCCTCGTGTCCCGGCGATAATACTATAAGATATTATTATATGGTTGCGATTTCCCAGCAGGTTTCCGTCGAGATCACACACTTCCTACACGATGTGTATTTAATGTCATTAGCGTCGATACTTGTGTACCATTAATAACAATCACTTGTCTAGATGAATAATTTATATGTTTCTACTAAATATAGTTATAAAATAAAAATTATTGTCTGATTAGCTGTATTACATATTTACTCAATACTCATGATAAAATAGGTTATAAATTAATATAGAAAAATATAATATAATTGCGAGAATAACAGAACACAGCTAGTAACATAGAAATAAATAAAATAATAGACTGCCCAGGAAAAAAAAGCAACCAATAATGAGAAAATAGAAATAAGCGATAAACCCTGTACTTATGACGACATTCTAAAATGTATTAGTACTACGATTGGAGAAAAATAGTCATGGTCACTCAAATGGAGAATAAAAGAAACCAAACTCAGCAAAATAAAAGATATAACAGAACGTTGGAAATACACAGCTAATCTTAATAGAAAAGAAGAAGTATTATTAACATGTCTAAGGATAGTACATACTCGCTTCACACATGGTTACTAATGAACAAAAAAGAACAAACCAAATGCGTAACATTTGAAGTCCATCTAAAAATTAAGCATATGCTTGTCAAATGTAGATAAACAGAAGCTGCTAGAACCAAGTACAACAATCAAGAGTAGTTTCTCTATTAGTCCCTTAGGTCCGAACGAATCAACCATTAAACCAGACACTAAACTTCATCAAAGCAACAGAAATTGAAAATTGATTGCAAACAACTAATACACATAAAATAACTTTTTGCAATAACTAATTTTATGTAAAAAAAAAAATTATACTTATGTTAATAATGTCAGTCAATGGCCAACGCTGCCAATTATTATTTCTATAATAAATAATAACAAAAAAGAACTATACACTAAAGAATGATTTTAGATAGGTACATTTTCTAATTTTTTTTTTCGAACTAAAAGCTGTGTCTTACAATTAAACCTAAACTATGTGTTTTGGTAGGAATATACAACGGCCATCAGAAAAATGTAATAATTATGTATCGCATTTAATGGCTTTAGTAAATTTATCGATTAATTTTAGTCTGTATTACAGCTTCGTTATCTTTTATCTTTACCTAGATTGTTAATAGGCACTAAAATGTTAGTTGTTGTATTGAGCTCACTCGAACGAAAAAACGAATACCATTCAATGGATTGAATTTCAGCTAGGGACCATGAATCGAAAGTCAATAAATCGCGAAAGTCTGACACGAGACGAAGCAACTGCCAAGTGTTAACCTAGGTAATTTAAATGTGTGTAAAATATAAACGTTAAACAGTTTATAAGCCCGGTTTCGAGAGGATGGCTTATATTAAAGTAAATAGTTGTAATAAAAAATATATACCTACCAGTAGTTAATATGGTTTCGTGACCGAAAATGTTGATCACATCTGCGTAGAGACTTTAATTATTAAGACTATTTATTTTAATAGTGTTTAGTAATTGATAAGAACACAGGTTTGTTTGAACTAATTTTGAAAACTTAATAAAATAGAGTGACTTTTCAATTAATAAATAGTAAAAAAAAAAACATTATTATATTATTTTTGACATTAGGGCTTAGGCCCTATATCTAGCAAGCTACCGAATAATTAACCTAAAACTATTAATTATTAAACGCGTACTATTACGTTCCGAACGTTTTTTATTTTTATTTGTGCTTAGCTGCTTCAACACGCATTTTATAGTTTATAATTTATTAATACTAAATAGTTTATTATTGTATAATATTATGCATATCAATGCAAATTTGAAGCGGTAAGTCATCATTACTTGTTTTTTCTTACATCGTTCTTAGTTGGAAATGTTGGAATACACAATAATAATTTCGTAATGTAATTAAATTACATTAATTAATAACATTTGTGTAGTAATTGAAAACTTTATAAGATGTATAGGTAAACCACAAAACATATAATATTTTTTGAAGGTATTTCAACTTAATTATGGAATCATAAATTTAATTAAAGCAACTACAGCACTTTCATAACAATTTCATTTGTTATCAAAGTTAAGTCTAAGAACAATTATCTCGATCACAAAAGTCCCTGACGACTTGTGTTCTCTTTCTTTACCTAAAGGTACTTATTTTTTATTTACGTCGAATTCTATCAAAACTCAGCCGGCGTGGTATTTCAATGAAAACAAAACTTCGGGAATAACTTTCTTTCATCAAACAATATGTTCATTTTTGAATAATTATAATAATATTACGAAAAAAAATAACTAAATAACTATAAATATTATTATACCTTGTATAAAAATATATACTTATAAAGGATTAAGTGTATTTAATGAAACAAAAAAAAATAATGTCCAATTTAACTAATTTAACACATTAATTATTATGGTTATATTGCAATGTGCAAGATTAATTTGTTAGTCTGAATTATTTTTAATAAATGCTAATTCATTCTGATGCATTAATCCCTAGAGACAAAGTAATATTTAGAAATATCGTGCGTATTTGTATTTAAAACATAGACGTTAAATTGTAAATATTAAGTGTGTATAATAAAATAGTAGGTACACGGCAATAATAGTGGTCTCCAATTGGCGACAGTGCATTTTATCTACCTATATAATATAGTCCTACAAGCAATATCGCAGAATGATTCATCAAGAATGCTCACTCCCTCTTCTTCTCTAATAATAAGGTTATTCAAAATAAGATTTTTAAAATTTTTAAATATACTTTAAGACCATATTTTCAACATCTTGAATTTTCATACTTCCCGTAGAAATACAAGTTTCTGTTTTTTAAATGTCAACCCTAATTTTTAACAGTGAATTATAAAGTAAATAATTTTTCTAAAAATGTTGACATATTAAAATCAATATTCCAATATTCGAACAGACGTTTTTGAGTTATTTAACTTTGTGTGTTAAGCATAATAGCTAGACTTATGATAATATGTTCAAAAGATATAGAGATTTAAGGCTATACAATTTACTAACGTCTAAAATTTGAAAAAATTTCTCAAGTATGATAAATTTGAAATACAATATTATATTTATTTTGTATTTATCTATAACAATTTTTAAAGACTTTTATCATTAATATAAACATTTTAATAATTAAAAAAAACTACTAGTTTGAATTTTAAATTAAAAAAAAATTTATCAACTCAAATAATTTAAAACAAAAAAATGGAGGGTTCACATTTTAAAAACAGAAGTTTTTATCGCTACAAGAGTAAAGTAGTATACAAGAAATGCTCAATAATTTGAAAACATAATTTTTATAATCTTTGTATTTAAAAATCGGAATTTGAATAAATTCGCTATCGAATGGAAAATCGGAGATGAGAAATTTCGATGAATCACCCTATAGATAAACGCTTCGAATACATTCACTAAGTGCTAACGTATATTGTTACTATATATATATATATAGCATATTATATAGTATATTGTATAGAAAATATAAATATATTGTCTCGATGACAAAAATAGAAGGGTATAGTCGCATTGTTTTCAGGGTTCATGCGCTGAGTGCTCTGACTCAAAGGATGACGTTAAAGTTGGCGATAATAACCTACACGTAAATACTATATATATAAAGATACTAAGATACTAGATCTAATGAGAGTGAATGAATATAGGACGAAAGAGGTCCACGGAGAGCAAACGTTAATCAAAAAGTGTACTTTTTCTCCCACTATCGCTCTAACTGTCTCTCTATTATCTTCATCTCGAAACTATAAACCTTTACGACACGGCTCTTGTACACACGTAAGTACCTATATATATATATATAATAATACAATATATATAATACGTTGCCCACGCATCCTCAGTTGGGCAACGATGCGATTATTTCTGCGAGACTTAACGATGCAGTCGTCGTGGTCGAGACTTCGAGTCTGGCTGAGCAAGTATATGATTGCACACGAAAAACTATAATATATATCATATAAAAATATAAAAAGGAATTATCTTAAATGTTTTGTATTTTTACACATTTATTCGTAATCCGTAAAATTAATTTTTTTTTTTAAAACGCATTTTTCGATTTTTATTGTTATTATTATTTTTTTTTTACTTATATTGAAACGAGATTACATCACAACAGCTGCGTAATACGGCCGTAGTTGACCGTTATGAGCCCGTCGAGGCAAATAACAATTTGTTTCAGTGCCCTCCCGTACATGGGCGTAAATATCAGACGGTTGGTAGAACCTGGAAATTGATGATAATATTTAAAACGAGGCATAACAAATAAGTATTAAACGGTATTATTAAGTACCACCTACATAATATAAATTGGATTAAATGTGGTGCCTAATATTGCTGACTGACCATGTACAACGACATATTTTATATTAAATATTATAGGTAATTAATAATTATTATGATAATTTAAATGATTATCCGCGATATTATAACAAATTATATTGAATGGAAATGTCTACATCCCCTTATCCTACCATTACAAAATTAAATAAAAAAATCGCACTACGATCCGTATATTATAATATTGAATTTTACACCTGATTCGTATTATTGTTTCAATAATAATATGATATAATATTATAACATAACTTTATCGATCATAATTTAATTTTTTAATTAGCGTTTATACATATTATGTATTAAGATAGGTGGCGAAGTGTAGTAATGGCGGCAAAAACTCTCATAGAGTAGATAGGCCAAAAGAAAAAGAAGAAGAAGAAGAAGAAGAAAGATTATGTATTAAGGATTTATGCACCTACGTTAAATCAGGTTGTTATATTATTATATTATTTTTATGGATTTAAAAACTATTTAGACGCGCATATACACACACATATAGTGTACCAGCTAATATAATTATAATATAGTATAGAATACGTCTGCTCATCGCACCCGAATAAGTCTATTATTGTACGGGTTACAGTGTGATAACTGATAATAATATCATGCGAACGTAAGTTTATCAGTCAGCTGACTCTATCAACCGCCGTTTTACCTGTATAATATATGAATTGTGCGCGGTGACCGGTACATTATAATAATATGATACACTGCAAACACACACGCACGCATAGTGTATAATTTATAACATTATAATTTATAATAAACGACAACTATCAGGCGCCGCCCCGAACGTGATAACGCTTTCGTTGTAAATACGTATCGTTTGTGGTATACAATTTTATGCCGCACACGAACAGTTTGAAATAAAAATATTTATCATAATATTCTTTTTGCAGGTAACTCTATGGTATAATGTACTTTGATTGTACACTTTATTTGTAGGCATTTGGTCACGACCAGAACAGGAGCGTGGTTATTGTTTTCTTCCGAGTGGACTCAGTTCCGAGCTCTGACAAAGGAGACACTATACGTATTATATAGAATGTCATACATCATTTATGTCACAGCAGGTACGCGTCCTTTGTGTTTCTGATCTACAATTTCTGCGTCCGTTTTGCGATAAGATCCCGTTTAGATCGCTAGTTTGTACTGCCATGGAATAATTGCGCCTGAAACAAAGTTTTTGATTAGGGTCTATAATATATCAATTGCACTCTATATTTTAAGGCCAGTATACCATTTTCACTTGTATTCAAATTCGCTTACTTTCAAAAATATGAAAATATTGTCGTTCGATATAATTCTATCAACATCAACATTAACAATATGCATACGAAATTCTAAAATGCTTGAAAATTAATACGTATTTATTGATCAATTGATTACGAGTTAAAGTGACTGGCAATAATCTATTTTATAATAATATCGGAAATTTTATGAAACGTTATTATTATTATTATTACGCAGATTTGATCATGCAAGAAAAGTAACTTGTTAAATGTGAAGAAAAAAATATTTATTTATTTATATTATATTATGTATTAATGCTAGCGACAAAAATCGTTTAGTGTATTAATTTATTAAATAATTATAAATTTATAACTAACTAATAAGTTTTCTCTAAGTATTGTAAAACGTTTTGAGCGCAACTGGTCTATCAACCCTAAAACGTACAGAACCCAATTGGTGTATAAAAAAGTAATTTTAAGCGCAATTGGTAAACTACCGTTTGTGCTTGTCGTTGCGCAAGTATATAAGCCCATTCGGTTCAATGTATCATTGATTTAAGCAGAATTTTCAACAGGCTTAGTAGTTAGGACTAACAAATAGTGTTGGCATGGTTTAAAATGCGTATATACGTTTTAAAAACTATTTCCTATTTCCGAATACTGCGTGTTCCAGAGGAAGTGAATTTCTTTGGATTTTTCTGTAAACATTTTGTTCTATCACAATATTATCATATAAATGCGTGTCTAGTATTCTTAGCTTCTATTCATACCTAAACCTATAGATACGCTTACCATAGAAGGATACAGAGTTATATCGACAGCAGATGCTCGAATAATGTTAACAGCTGTGTTTAACTGAACAGCCCGTCTCTAGGCGCTTATAATTTGGTCCAAACGAGTAATTGTGTTTTCAATCTGACGATATAATATTTTACCGATTGTCCCAAACGTGTTGTAGCTTTCTCCAATACGTGTATAGATCTCGAGTAGAAACGATCTCTGTATATTTATCGGCGAACAGTATTTTCGCGGAATACTGCAGGTGTGTATTATCAACTATTCTACAATATTATATGCGTATAAGATCACATTGTTAATACAGTAGCGTGGGTGTTTTGAATATTAATACTGGACGTCATCAATAGAAGACGTACAATAGTATTGTGTGATATTGCGCCGTGTGTTGTGCCTATTTACACTACTGTAAACGCCGTGATAATGTTAAGTGCGACGGTTTTCGTTTTTTAACGTAGATTGCATGAAGCACAGAAACAATTTTGATAAAAATTAGACTGGTAGATTTCAAGATTACCCTTCAGAAAAAAAGCATAATATTTTACAGCTTTATACAGTAAAAATTGTACCTAATATTATGATTTATTTTTTTTTATTTTTTATTGAACAATATTACTATAATAAATTAGTGACGAATGATGATTGTCGATGAATCAGATGCCATTCTTATAGAAAGTATTTCGAATATATATTTAAATCTATCTAAAAATATTTCCCAGTTAGTATTTAAATACAAACATAAATATTAAATTCTACAAAAATTATTTATGTTATAGTTATATAAAAATAAAAAAAAGGTATAAAATTAATTAATAAAAAAAAAAATAATTTAATATCGAGTAGATTTAGTAGGTACTCAAAAAAAAAGTATAATAAATACTTGTTTCCGAAAGTATTTGAAATACAAAAAAGGTGTTTAAATAAGTACTTACTTAACAAGTATTATATCAAACGGTTAAACGAACATTAACCATTATGTATTATGTTGAAATTAAGCCCTATATTATACTGTGAAATACTTTCGTAACAAGATACGGGGGTTTTCCGGAAAACATAAATTATTTATATTTTTTATAAGGGTAGGCGAGTGATACAAATTGTTTATATTTTTCATTACAGTGATGCGTCTTAGAGTTGGCCCCCAGTGCACAGATGTTAAGGGTATACGAATGGCTTGATTCGGCTCCATGAGCTAGTGCGCGTAACATATATAGGAACGACACTTTTATCCGGAACGACAGAGAGAGTGAGAGAGAGAGAGAGTGAGAGAGGGAGAGAGAGAAATAAAAACAAAAAGAAACTCCGGTCTGCATGTTATAAGATCGTGGAGTCTGCTTTCCGTGATATAATAATATATGGTATACGCTCACACCGCGCGTCTCATTTTGACGCGTGCAATTTGTCTGACCGAATTGTTTTCGCTACTTTTCCAAGACTTCCGGAGTGGAAGTCTACAAGGGTGGTGTACGGTTTAGACCCGCAATGGTATTTCATTGCGTAAGTACGTTGCGATCGTTAAGGTGAGATTTTGGGTCGTTATTATCGCGCAGAGACTCGTGGAGAAAACGACAAACGTTATGAATGTCAGACCGATAGTGGTCTATTAATAACGATTACGAAATGTATAGGTACAATGTTTTCATATATACATTATACCTAGTATTATACATATTTCACCTATATTGGCAATATTAATAATTTGTGATGATCGGTTTGTATTCATTTCACACGATGTGTGAGCAATGGTTATTATATTGTTATTATGACGTTTTCAGAATAGTCGAGGGCTCTCGTACGATTTTCGCAACCACTAAAATAAGGACATTACTCGTATCTATTAAAAACTAAAAAAACGGTTAAATATGTTTATAACTTGTATATTATGTTAAATTAATTGAACCCGTTTATAAATAAATTGTAAAATTCTATTTTTTTTAACAATATTTATCGGAACATTACGTCATATGGGTACATACTATACATAATAATATAAGCAATAAAAACCTTTTGGTAATTATTTTTAATTATAATTATTTATGTTTACTTGCGCTTAATGGCCAAATCGTTGTCATAATAATATTTTCCTGATTTAAAATAATAAAAAACTGTTTTTTTAAGGAATTCAATATAGACAGTTGATAAGTGCGTGCGGGTCAGTCAAATGTGTGCGTGGTAAACTGGTAACTGATCATTATAGGAAGTGTGTGAAAGAATTATCGGAGTGCTCCTCCCGCACGCCGCTCTTCTTCGAGTCGCCACTGTGGCGTCTAACGCACGAATGGTAAATAATGTATACTTATACTTATTTTTATGTAGTAACAAAATTGTTCAATCTTACCGGACTCAATAATGTAATACTGCAACTTTTGAAAACTAATTAAAATTCTTTAATATGTTTATTTTATAGATACCTACTCGAATCCGAGCAAACCACATTTCAATATTTTTAATTTCAATTCCGATAACACACCAGCATAGTCACTGCTGTAATTGCACTCATTTATATATATTTATAACATAATTCGATATTAATCATTTTTAACTTAAAACTCATTTAAAAAAAAGAAGATAATGTCAGCAGTTTCTGCAGCGAAACGTCGGCTAAATTAATTCCTATCATAATAATTTAATAATATTATTCGTCAATGACGCTCGATATAGATTATAGAGAGCACACGCGTACATCATTGTCGCAGTAAATTATCACAGAGAAAAAGTTGTTGTGACTCTGATAATATAATTATTGTAGAATCAGCAGTGTTAAATTGTGTATTTTCAATAAGACACAGTTGTTTTTTTTTTTTTTTTTAATTTTTTTTATCGACTAGTTCATATAAATAAAACTTTATAATTACTCCCAAATAACTATCCATAGTAGATATACTAGATCTTATAAAATCTTTTCAAAATGACACATTTTATATTGGTAACTGGTAAGTATCGACAATTTTAATTGTTGACATCGTCAGAATTGTCGATCGTATTTTCTTGGGTGATTACTGATTGTACAACTGCATTACTATCGAAACACACTTAAACATTAAAATCGTATACCATATCATACCTATATGTTATGTATAATATCATATAATAGCGATCGGTCGTTTGGAACGAGAAAAATCAACCAAATGTGTGCTTGGAAAGGAACGATCGTGTAGGTATAAAAATACGACGACGTTTTAAACCGTAAAAAAGGAACGATTTTCGTAGTAATACAATATATATATATTTCGAATACTCCTTCGCGGGGTCGGGGGCAGTATTATGTGTGTGCTTCGTCGTTTTTAATAGATTTACACGTAAACAAAAAAAAAAAAAAAAAAGGAAAAGATCGAGACGATAAAAAAAATATTTAAAAAAAAACAAAAATGTAAAACTATTATTGAACACATGTGGATTTAAAAGAAAAAAAAATTATGTTGCCTGTCTGGCTAGTGTGTATAGAAGACCAACTCGTCAACGACCGTATTATACAAGCTATTATGCTCATCAACGTACACGTGTCTGGAAATCAGTATAATGACGTACTATATACGCGTTGACGAGCGTTTTGGTCGGAATTCGAATGAATAAGAGAACTAACGGACGAGACTTGTCTCCGCGCCCACGACTTTTATTGTATATCGTTATTATGTATCTATTATTATATCATATTCAAATATTTCCGCGTCGACCACGTAAAAAATCTTCTTTCTCGCGTACGCCTTTGTCTTTTTCGCTCTCGGCACATACTATTATATGATATATATATATATATATAAATATATTATATTATTGCTATTATTAATAAGAACACGAAACAGTGACAAGCATAATACAGGTAATGTAGGTAGTAATAATGATGATGATCTATTTTTGTATTATTTTGTGACATAGTTACATACGATTCGGTTGATTTGTATAATGGTACGACAAGACGAATTTAGTACGTAGTACAATGATAATATTATACAAAATAATTCACAAAGCATGACCAACCTCCCTTTTTTTTGTATTCAACGTCGTGTTAATATAATTCAAAATTTGTTTTTTGAAATTTTTAAATAATATTTAAATATTTATAAATATTTTTCACGTATTTTAAAGTTTTGTAATTTTTTTTATACTAGATACGAATTATTATTCCGTGTAGATGATACAAATTTTCGAGAACTCGCTTTTTATACTGTTAGATATTTAACGGATAATTTTTCGAAAAAGTTAACGTATCAAAATTTAAGTAATAGTTTTTGACTTCATTAATTTTGTTTATTACGACTAATATTATTTTATTTATATTCTATAATTTATAAAAATAATATCTGTTCTATATAGTATATATATATTTTTTTTATTATTCATAAAATGTAGGTATAACTGAAACACTACTCGCTAAAATTTTAAAGAAGTTACATAAACATTTTTTTTTTAAAAATCTCCAATTTACAGTATTAAATGTAGGGGGAGGTGTTTTCATTTTCTCAAATTTGTATCGATGTGCGCATGCTTAGTGAAACACTCTTGTACATTCCAGCTAGAGTACGTACCTAACGCGAAAATGATACTAACTATAGGTAATATTATATCATTGCGGCCAATGGCGTAAAATTCGGTTGCTCGGCGGACGAGCGACGGTTATACGTATACGCGTCACAATACACACTGTAACTACGCGTTTAGTATAATAAAAATAATGATATTGTATAGTGGATCGTTCGGGACTAAAATAATAATAATAATATATATAAAAGGGTTGAATAATGGGCCACCCACGAGGAGGCTGTACGTAATATTTATATATATATATGTGTGTGTGTGTTATATGACTATATAAGATATACATAGGTACCTACCGACAGTGCTGCACAATGATTGTGCTCGACCGGAGGGAGAAATTAGTTAACCGCCGTGAACAGTCGCCGTCGCCACCACCACCGCCTAGGGTAAACACACTCGGAATACGAGAGAGGAACGAGGATCGAGTATAAACTGTATATAAGTATACTCATTATATGCACGTCAGTGTGTGTGTATGTGTGTGTGTGGGTGCCCGTCGAGTATATAATATATAGTGATAATAATATTAAAGTAATATATTATTATACACGCGGCCGACCACGGCGGCGACTATACGAAATATTATACACAAAACATACATTCGAGATCGTCACGTGTGTCTTTGTTACGCGATCTGGCACGATTCGAGAAGAGAAAAAAAATTCTGTGGTGTCGTCGTAAACCGTCGTGTTAGTAAATGGTAATAATATATAATAATATTGTGGTATGATATTACCGTATAATATTTTTTTATAGTATATAAATAAATGTGAATAGTGAATACCAATCGTGATAGAGAAAAATGCCCAACATTTTAGAAAAGGACTTAATTTCTCCATGATATAAAATTTTAAAAACGTGTGCTATAACTCCCCCCCACGTACAACTATAGTTTTATCGATGTACGAATTCAAATTATTATAATTTACATATAGGTATAGCTTACATATGATTTACATTCAATATATCTATTTGACAAATACACAACACGGCACGAATGTTGTGGTATATTATGGGTACATTACGGTCATATTTTATTCTCTTACAACATTTTCAGATTATTTTTATGAAAATATTAGTGTAACTAAATAAAAATTCGAACGAGTTATTTCTGAGTTATTAACACATACATAATTTATACTATACAAAGAATAGTCCTTGGAAATTATTTTAGATAAATATAAAATAATACATTTTTATAAATTTATATTGAACTTGGTATTGATCATAATACACTCGGACGATATTTACTTATAATACAATTTTAATAGATTAATTAGATTAATATTAATCATTGCAATAGTTTTAAATAATCGTATACACTAATCAACTATTATCGTTCATCATGATGATATCTTAAATAATGTTGAATTTAATTTGAAAAAAAATTATTATTACCAGAGTTTATCCCTTAACATTTAAGGTTTAAATGGTATGTAAACCTATTCATTTAAAAATACTTTAAATTGAGAATAGGTATTTGAAAATCCCTACACTCTGAATATGAAACAAATACATTATTAAAATAAAAAAAATAGTTGTAAATATGCTCGGTGAATCATCTTAAATACGCATTTATATATATATTATATATGTATATTAAGGGAAATTACATTACATCGGCAGACACGAATAGACGTTTTCACTTCCAGCACGTATAATATTATATTATAATAAAACTTTCCGTGGAATTTACAGCAGTCATCAGTTTCATTAAAAAAAAAAAAATAATAATAATAAGAAAATTAATAAAATGATAATATTGTAATGATAATAATTATTATAATTTGGTTCAATAAAACTTTGCACAAAGAAAATGGCAATCGCTGTGTGGAAAATGTTTCGCGCCTCTTCTACATTAATTAAAAATTTTAAACCAGTAATTAAGAGCTATTATTATGGTGCTTCAACGTAGCGAGGGACTGATGCGTGACTAATATTTGCCCAACTGAAAAGTAAAAACTACATTATTTTAATTATACCCTTACTTTCGTTTTTTTTTTATTGTCCGGAATTTTGTGGGTAATCGTCTAATAATTATATAATGACTAATGAACTGTACTGGAGTTTTGACGTTCATGTTTATATTATAGGTTGGATTGCACAATTACACACAACAATTATTACAATCAAAATTATGTGTGGTACATTATGTGTATATTATTAAATAGAGACGCAGCTAGAAATTGAATTTTATATTTATAACTATTAATCCTCATCGTCATAAAGACATTAACAAAAATAAAATATAGGTATTTTTATATTATTCAAAACCAAATTACTCATATGTTATAATCTACATATATCTAATATAAATATGAGAAGTTATATGTACAATTATGCTAAGCCTTTTTTTCGGTTTGATATTTTTAAGTACGCCAAGCCATTATAGCACCAATCTCCTGTGTTAAATAATGGTAATGAATAAAACAACAAATTTGTTCTGCTGATTGTTCCATTAAAAACGAAACTTCCATATAGACGTGTGTTGTAGGTATTATACAGGCGATACAGTTTCTGACAGTATAATACATTTTTGCATAGAACGTAGACAATTTATTCACCTTTTATTCAGATGCAAGCACGCTGAACGTTTCATCCGCAAGAAGTTCATTCTAAAGTTTTGATTAATATTGTTAAGTTTTTGAGTTTCCAAATCCTACACACTTCCGGTTAAGTACTTACGTACAATATAACGGTTTAATATATATAGCTAGGTATTATATATAATATTATGATGTTATATGCATGTTTTTAAGTATATACTTAATAAAAAAAAAAAAACTTTATAATATTATATAGAGTCTTATATATGAAACAGTTAGTAAGTTTTTGGACCTTACAACTCTGTATAATATCATATATACCATCATATTATACATAATATCATATTAATATCATATACCTTTATTATTACAGCTAGAGCTAGAATTTTGTGACGTTTTAATTTTAATTTTTGGAGTATAAAAACGAAATGTCATAGTCATATAGTATATAGGTCTGTATATTTTGTTTTCGAATAACTTGCGATGTTCGAAAACGCGTTCTACTGGCCGGCAGGTGTTGTTATTCGCTATACACGTAAACGAAGGCAAGCAGCTTAAAATAAGCTGGTGTGTGTATTATTATAACCAATAAATATATTTTAATATTATTATTTTAAGTATACGTTTGTATCGAAGAACCATACGACGGACGTACACAGCATATATAATATGTATATATTACACGATGTGTGTGTGTGTGTGTGTGTGTGTGTGTGTGTGCATATTGTTTATGTAGATATGTAAACGTACCTAATCTAGTAACTGTGTATAGAAAAATATAATGGTTACACGTGGATACATTATATATAGGTACACGCGATTATAATTTGCTCTGGAGAACCAGTACCAAGGTAACTCGATGACACACCCGGTGGCTGTGGCGTAGTTTATCGACACGTCTATATAATAATATAGTATATTCATGCGAACCACACATGCGGTGTATCAAATACTCGTTCCATCCGGTAGGCCTGGTCTCCTCTTCCGGTCTTGCGCGCCAGAAAACATTATACAAATACATATATTATTTTACCATTTATACTGTATACAATATTATATAACAATAACATATAATAATAATAATAATATCACAACAATAATATACGTATGTGTACGATAAAGTGTTACCTATGGACTCATGATGGTGTCGTATATCCACATGGTATGGTTACTGGTATTACTTGCGTTTTTTAATTTCGAATTTGGCAATTGACGCTGAAACTTTATACGAACGAAAAATATAAATTGTATAATGTGCCTATACCTACATGTGTGTATGTCACACGTAAGCGTTTGTTCGTGTGTGTGGTATATTCACGATATGTAAAAATGAATTATTGAATGATGATACTTAAAACATTACTTTTACAAGGCGGGTCATCGGGCCTGCACCGTGTTATACAGCGTTAGTTAGCTATATGTATAGAACACCCTGTAAATATAAAAAAAAATTAGGTTTACACTGCGAATATGTTAAACGACAAAAAAAATAAAAGGGGGTGAGCTATAGGGTGGACAGATATTTTGCTGAATTCAGATACGATGGGGTAAACGGATAATATGTTAAGAGCTGAACAAAAAAGATTTTCGTGATTTGAAAAATGTATTATACACATAATATAATATTATTATATATTAAAGCATTAAGTATTCTGATATTAAATCACCCCTTGACCACACCCTATTAAACGCCATCGTAAGAGCGTCTCCGCGTCCAGATAAATAATAATACGCACACTGTATACACAAGGGTTTGTGTAGTTCGTTGCATTTTTTAATAGTTATTATTTTTGTTTGATCGGAATCCACGAACAACATTAATTATACTCTGCAGACTATTATAAACTGCAGTATGTAGTCGAGTTTATCGGTGTAAAATTCCGAGTGCAAAAAAACGTAATTAAATGTAAAGTGCATACTGTAATTATTATTGTGTATAATACACGCTATATATACGCATAGCCGCATGTGACAGGTATAATAGTAATATCATTACAGCAGTGTTATTTTTGTGGGGTCATATTTGTATTTACGTAATAGTACGGTACGTAGATATTCGAGTAGGCATTTCCTTTTTATTTAAAATTGATTTTATTATTATTATTCCCACAGTCGATAGAGTCACAGTAACGAGCGCGTATAATATAGGTACCTATATGATTACATGATACATGCTAAAATCGATATTTCCCATAAAATTATATGTATATATTATGTATAATTACATAATATATAGTATAATTATTATTCGTATACTATGCTCTTTATAAGCGTTTCATTATTAATATTTTTCCACACAATACGTATACCATACGTACCTTACGACGATAAAATTATATGAAATAAAAGGCGAAAAGCCGTAAGTTTTATTCTCTACATACATATGACTATATTATATGAGTATTATAAAGCAATATATATGATTATCGATAGAAAGTATTTTACTTCTTTCCGTCCTACGTGTTCGCGCAATACACATTTATGCACAATTTATTGTCATTAGGTATATTATATTATTAAACTACTATTGCTATTATTATTTCATGGGTATTATTATCATACTGTTTTATTTTCGTATAGATTTCGCGTTTAATGAAGTCCACACGTGTGGGTTAATGTGTATTTTAATATTGTTCATACACATTTATACTATATTAATTGTATTATCCAACTTCACCCGGAATACTGCAATTTATTAAAACATAACACACGGTGCTATATCGGTATATCTCGGCGGATTTAATGTACTTTTCAATTCATTGGCAAATCGGCATCGGTGTGCATCGCTTAGTAAATCGATTCAACCGAAACGGGCCATTCGCCCGTGGCCGATTGGATAAAACACTCGGCATATTTTCGGCAAGGTTCGAACTATATTCAAAACTTTTCTGATATCTCTAAGAACAATTTTTAAAACTTTCGTGAAAATTGTTCAAGCGTAGTCTATATATAAGCTATAAACAGGCGGATATTGTTGAATGTTTGAATAACAAACAATTAAATATTATTTTCTTTTGTTTAAAAAGAAAATCCCATATCAACAAGTAGCGGGTCGGCTAGTCCATAACATTTTTTCTTTTAAATTGTATTTCTGTAACCAACGGCAACCCTATATAAACAAAAAGAAAATATTCGATTTTCGTTAGCCTAAATGAAATCCATTTATGAGCAATATTATAGTAACCTCTAGGGGTTGGGTTCTAATATATTATACTTTGTTATTATATGATATATTTTTTCTTTGTTTATTCTTTTTTCTTATTGTCTTTCTATTAATTTTATTTATGTATTGTTATCGCTATATCTATTATAGCTTCCATGTATCAAAAAGTATGTAATATTTTGTTAAACGGCTTATGTCCGTTGATTAATATAAATAAATAAATATATATAATCGTGGCCCCGATTTTAGAATCAAATATTGATGCAATCGACGTGAAATGTTAACAAAATACGCGAAAGCGTATAGTGCACGACGATACCGTTAAAATCGCGTAGCGTAGCGTTCCCCTAAGTGGGAGATAGAACTTACTATCAAGGGGAGGAATGATATTACAATCTCGATTGGGGGTCATTGTATTATAAAAGTGGGCGGTGGCTGTTTCTATGTGAATTTTTCTGAATTTTCCTTAAGCAGTCACATTTATAGGAATATTATTATTTGACTTATTGTACGTTTTACGTAGGTAGTTATATATTATATTTTTAGAATAATTATGCAGATTACTATCATCGCACATCACGTACATTCATTTCGTTAGGATAATATCAATTTTATTTAAAATTTATAAACTAATATTACATATAATATAGGTACATTAATAATTTATTCAAAATTGTATACTTAAAATCTATGTACTTTCCTAAATCCTAGATCAAATTTTTAAGAGCCACTAGAACTAAAATAACGTTATCATGCAGACCGAGAATGGCCATTAAAAAAAATTAATTATGGAGGTGGTGTAAGATTTTTGAATATCAAAAGGAGTGTTAAGTATAATTTTTGGGAAATACTTGCGTGACTTAAACATCTCTGTACTAATAATAACTATTTCAATCGTAACTTTAATAAATAAAACTAAAAAAACATTTTCACGTTTCTGTGATCTGCGTATATTATATCGTACATTACAATGGCGACATGTCATCTATGTCTATATATATAATATATATATATTATGTAAAATATGTCATCTTCTATTTAAATACAGAATTTTGCGTAGGTACTAACGAATTAGTTATTCTGATGACGTTATTTAACTGTAGGGTCTAAAGCAAATGTTATTTAGGTAAAATAATATAACTAAAATGCGTTTTGTCGCGTCATAGATACGCCAAAAACGTAAATCAAAATAAAAACAAAGATAATAATATCTGTAATAACCTATTATTTAAAAAGTGCTGCGCACACGAATTATATATCTATATGATATTAAATTGGAACGTAGCATTAATTATCGTATTTGCATCTATTTATTTGCGTAGTATAAATGCAAAATTAACAAAATACGTTCACACGTTTTAAGTATCAGTATGAATATCGTATGCTTACAAAGTTACAACCGTTGTAAAATATTATTTCAAAAATCGAGATTAATGTGTGCTTTTCGTGATCGTTTTTAATAAAGGTAATGGTGTATTATAACATTATCACAAACCGTGACGGACGTCTCGTTGAACACGTTTTAATAAAAATGTTGACGAATATTATACACCGTGTAATTTCGAAGGTACCGACTGCACCACACAGAAGATAACGTCGTTATATTCATCACTCGTACGCCAACTTACGAATGAGATATTATTATGGTCACGCGTATATAATGCTTTGAATCCCCGACGGTACTATATTAAAATAACAACAACGCGAAAGCTTAATCGAATATATAGTCGAAATTAGAAATCAATGAATATAAGTAGCGGAAATGTATAATGTAATTAATGCATATTGTACGCAGTAATGTCTGTCGAAGGTATCAAAACATATGGTTTTCAGTATGATCAATATTATTAACATGATTGTATATGAGTCATGAGACCAAATAGCCATTAGTACTCGCATATTGTATACAGAATGATTTATCAAGCATCCAAACCTATTTTTCTTTTTCAATAAAGTTATTCAAATTTTAGTTCTTAGAAATTTTAATGTCTACCAATTGTAAACTAAAACTAAAAATAATAAAAACTCTAAGCTAATATTTTTAAATTCTTAAGAGAGTTAAGATATTTTGTATTATTTATAAGGACCGTTAAGTGGAAATAAAAACTTCTATTCTTTAAACGAGAAGTCGAGTACTATCATTTTTACAGAGAATAATTTAGTGAATATTTTTTCTCAAAATTCGAACATGTAATTATTTTCTTTGTTTAGTAAGGATGATAGATCCATCATAATAAATAATAAAAAATACTAGATTTAATATTATGTTTGTAAAAGTTTTTTTAAATTTTATTAACATTAAAATAAATTTTAATCAACTACCCGTTTTAATATTGTATTAATAGTACATCAAAATTTAAAAAGCAGAAATATAATGTATCCACTAAAAAATTAACAGTATAAGGGTGTTTTTCATTTGAAAAATAGAAGTTTATATTGTCACAAGACACTATAGCTCCTTATCCAATACAATATTAAAATTTTGAACATATTATTATAGTATTTAAATATATATTTCACCAATAATAATAAGAATTTGAATAAATTTATTATTAAATGAAAAAATGGGAGTGACCGTTCTTCGTAAACAATATTGTTATTATGTATACATATATACTACGATCAGTATATTATTCAAATCTAAATTATTGATAATATTACTGTCGTGTGAGAAAATAGTAACTCGTACTTGGTCGGGGATTCGTTTACCTAATTTATCAAATAGGTACGTCCAGTTATGCGTTGCGTGTTTTCGACCACCTATAATATAATATTATATATGCTTATATTATATTATTATTATATCGTACTGATGATGCCTTCTAAATGGTTTACTGTGAGAATTACGTGTTTAATTTTCTTAATGTAAAATGAAAACGGAATAAATCGTATCTCGCGCTACTCTCGTAACTGAATATTGGTATCTATACATAACACTCTAGCTATATTATTATAGAACATCTCAACACTTTAATAATATAATTTGTATGTACCTTATACTACATATATTATGCGGCTCGATGGACGCCAACTTTCCTCTTTTATTTTAATTAATGTTATTATATCAGGTATGATATTTCACTCGAGTAGTATATTTTCATTAAAATATATTATAATTGCAGCAGCAGCACATCATATCGATTATCGATTCAACCTTTACTTATTCAATATCAAAACTGGTCAGTTTCGATTTCCATGTACGACGTACAATCGTCTATACACACTAGCTGTCTATAATAGGCGTTCGCAAGTATACCTATAATGCAAAATAATGTTAAGAGTACAATACGGACGATCGATATACGAGTAATATTATAATATATAATATATTTTATATCGTATTGTTTATTTTTATTCACATATTTTCGAAAGGTCATAAAGCATGTTACTATAATAGCTGCTATATTGGTTTATGGTTATATGTCGACTGCAGTTGATTAGCGTGAAATTCCGATTGTATCTTTTGACCACGACAATATTCATGAATAAAAAAACACGATGAAAAAAACAACCCAGGCGGAGTAAAAAATAACATTTCCGATATCGTATACAAATGATCGTAAGTACCTATATAAGTATATGCTTCGACGAATATCAATTTATTCACCTGCTTATAATATCGTTAAACGTATCGTTATACGATATAAATACGTAATATACATATATTATAAATAATAGGTATGTACGGGCTTAATACACACCACATACAAGGTGACATTTTTTTTCCACAGAATACTCTTCAGATAATGTCAATAATTTAATAATAATACGCTTAGCCGACACATCCCTATTATGGTCACTACTATACTAAGGCACTATATCGTTGTATAAACCTATTCGTTTTAAATATCATAAACGGTCGTATCAATGATAAACTATATTTGTCTTATGGTATCCAACTTAAATATTGAAATAGTTCCGCTTGAAAATACACGATAAAAAACAATGGGCGTGACTTATATAATTAATAATTATATTTACATATTATAGGCAAAACGATCATATCTGCAGTTGAAAACAACACTGTATAATGTATATACCTCATGTACTGCAGCTGTTGTATAGTTTTGTCGTGACATTTAATATACACTTACAATACGCAATTCATCTGCCATTAAAATGTTCATCTTCGGTTTGATGTGTGTGATTATGATGGTACTTCGATGGATAATGGATAACGATAAACACGAAATCGTAGACTAGCCGTGAGATGCCTTCGCTGTATTTATTTCGTTTTTCCCAAGATACAAACCCATATAATAAACATTCTATAGTATTGAAATTTAAAAGACCACATTATAAAAGTCTTTTGAATTTTAAATTTTCTGAAAATACGGTTTTCGGCGGAATAATAGTATAGGTGAATATTTAAAAAAATATATATTATAATAAAAAATAAACTGATACGTTACAATATGTGTATAATAATATTATTAGATGTGTATTCATCCAACTAAAAACGTGTATCTGCATAGCTTAATCAATAGAAATTCAAATTTTATGTAGCTATAAAATGACTACCTATATGATGGCTATATAATAATCCTAAAAACTTTTAAACCACATTGGCTTCGCATCTCATTAATATTATTGTTAAATTCAAAATATTACCACTACCTAATAAATAAATATATAGTATAGTATTATTATTATTTATAATATTGGATATGACGATACTAAACTAAAATACCAATATCTACATATTTTTTCACCTTATAAAAACAATTTTTTGATTATTATAATATGTTAATGTTTTGACAGAAATCCAATATTACAATAAACCGTTTTGGTGTTGGACCGATTCGAAACTCATCGGATTGTCGATTGGTTCGCATTATGGTGCAATAATCTAATAATATATTTATTTTAATATGAAATGCATCGATCATTTATGTACAATATAATACTATCATATAGCATTTTATGTTCGATTCATATCAAGTTACTTTCTTGAGGTTTGTCACACCACAAATCACAATTATTATTCGTAAAAAGTGTAATAAATGATAATATTATATGTCGAGTGACATTCGTAATTGAATACGGCGCCTGTTTGTACAACGCAGTTTTTTGTTGTACGAGTATAATACAGCAGAAATACGGGAAAATTGCATTTTTTAATTTTCGCCTTCAACATTTTATAGTGTAGCCTGTTATGGTATAATATGGACTATTAAAAGTCAAAACGTATAATATTATATAGCTGAACTAAAACCTGTTGTCGTCCTAGTGGTTATGAGAGGAAAACAAATTATTATTATAATGTTACAGATTTTTATTGGTTAATTACACATCCTACGTACGTTCGTAGTACATATTTTTGCTGACGACGTGATTACACGTTTTACCTTGGGATAGGTCGGGGCAAGACGACGGGAGTACCCGAGAGGCCGAGACGTTTACGATCGCGGGTTCTTTGGAAACGCACGATCCGGAACAAAAAAAACTTTGTTCACATAAAAATACGGAGCCTGAGGTGTTTTAATAATGTTTGTGGGTGTCTTGAACTTTTTTTCCGCCGTGCGATTGTGTATAATTATATTTCCGACGAGTCAGACTTCGTATATTCACCATAAAAACAAAATGTTCAATAATCGTTATTGTTTGAATTTCTGTCTAACAGGAAAAAATAATTTTACTTAGTATGTAACTTGACGAGATTTTGAATTGAGAATACTTGACATTGTTTACATTTTTATAGAAACCGTAAAAAGCGCGACGATCGGCAGTACAAACTATTTTCAGTTATCCTACAGAATTAAATAGGTTTAAGCATCATAAGTATATCTCACGCTTTTGGTTGTTTGATTTTATTTAGTATAATATTTTACGCATATTGTTTAGCACCGTTTTCAAACAAAAAATTTTATGACTGAATGATATTATTTTCTCGTACGATTTATTATGTATAATGTTATTAAATGTTGGCTAATAGTCACGCAATTATATAATTATACCAAAATCGTAAGTCAACACTGGTGATTATTTATTCGACGGAGTTTTGGTTAATTGATCTATATATTTTATCGTTTAATTTATATTTTATGATTTGAAAATAGTATGCATTAAATAATTTATTTTTATTATACATTTTGATCGAAATATCGAATCAGAAATAAGTGCATTAAACGTGTAACATATATTATGTAGATATATAATGTATGTTTATTATATAGTCAATATTATATAACCACTTCATACACACATAAATACTTAAGATAAATACTAAAACACATTATAATTCTATAAGATGAGTTAATTGTATGCTGTAACAATTAACGGTATTCGAATATATTAAATATTAATACCTGTATAATATAATTTTTATACCTACCTTAAAAGTAATAAAATTGAGTATGAATTTAATATAATATTCATAAACAGTTAATTTTTCCTACTATTTTACAATTTGAAATAATTTTTGATTAAAATTAATGATTAATAAGAAAATATATTTAAAGAATATTTTTAATTTTCTTTTAGCAAAGTTTAAAACATTTAAAAAATAGTTTTCTTATTTTTTTAATGCGAAGAATAAGAAATAAAAGTTTTGTCAAAACTCAAAAGTTAAATTAAAAATTGTCTGAACAATTATTTATATTTGTTCAGCGCCGATTACACAGGACTGAAAAGAAAAAGAAGTGTTATATTAATATTTTTCATCAATCATAATAAAATATAATATTGTAGGTATGTACATATCGCATAAACTACCTATTATATTATGTTGACGTAAATCATATAATATGATATAATAGATTAACTATGATTATTGATTATCAATTTTTAAATAATATTAAGTTATTCTAAAATACAAAAATGTACATTCTGATTTCCAGGAAAAAATCAATTTTTAAAAGTTATGTGATATTATAATAACTGTAAGTGTAAGGTTTCCTGCCTAATTGTTTAACTTTTTTTATCTGAATGCTAGCACGTGATGTAATAGAGTTTAATTTATTTGTATTTGATCAATAACATATTTTTAATAGGTACAAGAAAACATTTCATTGTCAATCACATTACTTACATTCATGAAATGAACCATTATTTAATTAAACGAACTAAAATGAAAATAATATTATAATAAAACATAATGTTCATAAAAACTACGAATGAGGGTAAACTCTCAACTGTAGAGTGAAAAAACATACTTTGATGAAAGTATAATACGCGTTATGTATCAACTGACTACAGTTACATATACCATATTATTTTTGTAAAACAATTAAGTTATATTATGTTTTTTCAATTATCTATTGTTACAATTTAATGCGAGTGCAAAAAAAATAAGTACAATCAGTTGAACCATTTGAGATGTTATCAGGATTCAGGAATGAGTACACAAAATTCAATAATAATACCATTCAACCAAATATATTTATACATTTATAAACTATTGTGTGGGTAATTAATAAAAACAAATACTTTAACTTTGCTAAAGAAAATTGTCAAAATATTTTTGATAGTTGTATTAGGTTTAGGTGAAAATGCCTATGGACGTTTTGAGTGCTAGATTCGCTAAAATCGATATACAACTGTTGTTTTAAATAAAATAGTATATTGCAATGACATAATTTAACTGACTTGATTATGTGGATCTCTATTTAATTGACACAATTTCACCTGTCGGCAACTTCTCGCTCAACGTCGTCTCCAATATAATAACTATAACCTATACACAATAATTTTACGTCGAAGTTTCAAACAAGTTTTCGTATTAAACGCATTTGTAGATCGTAAATTGTATGATCGATTGCCTTTACCCGTCGTACTTTGCAGATGATATATCTGTGCTGATACTCACTTGCGTTCTTAATAATATATTTTACGGTATGAAAAAGTAAATAAGTTTTGACTTTTCGAATAACAGACAACAGTCGACGTAAAGTATTATATGGTACGATTAGAGCGGAAGCTTGGAAACAACGCAGTTATTTTATTATAGTACACGTTATGCTTTCGAGTTTATTCAACGAGATAACGTTCCTGAGACGCAAAATGAATGTTTATTCTTTCAGGAGTTCTATTTGTTGCGCCTTTGTTTTTGAAAAATGAAAAGAAATTAGTACACACCCATTACAAGAACGTCAAACTTATTATTAGTATAATTAGTATGTATCATAATATAATATTGTTCGTTGAATTCGCAAATAATTTTAAACAGCTTTTATTTGTATCAAAATAATATGTTCAACGTATAAGTATAAAATGAAATAAGCGGTAAGATGAACAATATTGTAATACATAATACCTAATTATTCTGTCGAAGGTATGACGTAACGCTTTCTCGGATGATGTAATTATATTCAATTTTCAATTGTTAATGATATTGGGTAGGTATTGAAGCCGTTAAAGATATCACAGTTCGCACCTTTTACGTAACGCGTGCGTTCAATTTCATTCGCAATATTTATTAAAATATTGCAATTATATATTACAAGTACATGTAACGGAATAGTAGAAAACTTTTGGTGCGATACAGTTATTGTACGGCATAGCACGTTTTTAGTTAGAGACGATATCGGTTGCATAAGCGTGTTTACGGCGGTGTCAGGGTGGGTAGCAGTGCTATCTAAGATCTGCGGCCTATTATATTTTACTAATTCACATTGACTAAATTCTAAAAATTATCTTTGAGTATTAGTTTAACATCTATACTTTTGTATTATCAGTTATAAAATATTTTTGTTACCTATAACTTATATTAAAACAAACTCATGACGAACATTCAACACCTCATTGATAGGAACCAATCGAACATCTTGTAATTTTATATATATTATAATATATGAATCATTGTTATAAGCTTAACTAAACTAAAGTTAATAGTTTCATTAAAATGAATTTTTAAAGCATAACAAGACAAGACTGATTATAGTGCTCAAACGAGAATATTCACAATAATATGCAGCTTATAGATATTAACGATGACGTTATAAAAACTTTTAAAATTATAATACAGTCGACTTTCGGTAACTCGAAGTTCAAGGGGGAAAAAAAATTCGACTTACTAAAAATTTCGAGTTATCAAAAACTTTTAAAAAATATTGTTATTTGAAGGAGAATTTTATTTATTCAAGATATCAAGAATTTCGAGTTATCAAGGTTCGAGTTACCGAGAGTCGACTGTACAATACAATCAACGATTTACATTGTAAACCCACAACTTCTATTTTTTTACATTATCTACCATTTGTTGTAGATAAATTTCGAATGTAAATTATCTATACTATGAAATTTAATTTAAAAACCTTATTAATCAGTGTGTTTTCAGTAGAGTTAAATTATTTACTTGTCACAAAATTATATGTTATATGTACCAATGTACCTAACTATTGTGTAACTATGCCGATTTCTAAATCTATAACAAGTTCTGATCATGATTTTTTGAAAAAGAAAAATAATTTCAGATTAATATAATATTAATAATTATTACTATAATCAAGATAATAGGAGAATTTATACAATTATAAATTTACATTTTGTCTCCCTATAACTATGAAGGTCCAAAGACATGTCTATATACGATCGGTTGTGATTGGCACACACCGACAATAATTACTGCTTTTAAATTTTAATCGTGTATAAAAACACACATTATTCTCGTATAGTCGTTCAGATTAAAAACTATTCATTATTGAGGATTATATTTAAAAAAAATATCGCCAACGGAGTTTGACTTTTTGCATTGCCCTGTGAATGATGCGTGACCAAGGACATTTAATAAAAAACTTTATGTTGAAATATATCATATATATAATATTATGCTATTTACGTGTATATAATGAAGTCATTTCATTCGCATTCGTGTGATTATATCTGGTAATGTATATTTATCGATATCATATTTTTACTTTTTCCTTTTTAAAGTTTCATTTTTTAGAAATCTGAAAATGAAAATTATATACTTAAATTTTTAAATTTTAAACTTAATTGGTCTTACAATCATGTGTATTAGTGTTTTTTTTATGTTAGATAATATGAGCATTTTAAGTCTCTTATTTTGTCTCATAATATTTGCAATTTTCACTTTTATTAAATCCAAAAATTTGGTCCAGTTGCCAGGTGGGTCCACATATTATGGGTCGACCCTAAGCTATTATTGCTCGTGATACTATATATCTGCAAATAAATACGAGACGAAAATGATCCATCAGTAAGACGAGTAAAATTCATGATTTAGGATTAACGGGTTACAAGTCAACGCGTCGAATAAAATGAAGCCGCAAAATTCAAACAAACATTTTTCAATTTTAAACAGCTGATTATTAGTGTGAGAATGGTAGTTAATGTTCTTGCGGTGGAAAACAAAATAATTATTGTCATCTAATTGTCATAATTTAATTAATTGCTCACCAAAATTCTGAAAAATCACCTACTGACATGCTAAAACTAGTAAATTCACATAATATGCTAATATTATAGTTGCTTCTTTAAATTACCCAAAATATTATGCATTTATAAAATTTCATATTATTTTGTTTTAGATTGAAATTTACAACGACATTATTATTATTATAAAGAATAAACATATAATATGCTATTATAGCTTATAATGTCTTATTTGCATTATGCGTATGCCTTTCAAAATGTCTATTCCATATATTTTAATTTCTCAATTATTAATTTCTCAATAATTGAATTAAAAATATGAAAAAAGGATTTTTCTAAATTTTTAAAATTAGATATTTTGTCCTTGAATCGTGGGTAATGTACCCTTGAATGAGACTACGTGTGCGTTCTACAGACGACGGACCCACCGTCGCGACAGCTCCGACCTTCGAACGAATTTTGGCAATGTACATTATATATGTATCCGCGGGCGGCTATACATTTAGAAATAGGTCCCACCTACGACAGAGATCCGACTACCGATGTGTGTGTGTGTATGCTATATACTATATATACATATATAGTGTTCCGGGTCCGTCTGCGTACACTAAAACGCGGTGTGCTCAGACTTAGGGGTCTGGGAAAAAAATCTAATTAGTGGTTTCTCTCTTCCCTCTCACGTCGTCTCTCGCTCACCACATCCCCGAGTCCCGTCGCGACGGCGGCGGCAGACATATGGCGTGTTCGAAAGGGAACCGCCGCCGCCGGTCGTTTCGATTTCTACCGTTAATGGATTTCTCCTTTGAAGTGCTTGCCGATCGATATTATATACACGTAGTTATGTATATACAAGCGTTAACACAAAACAATGTAAAATATATATTATATATATATATATATATATATTAAGTGCGTTTCGCGCTCGTGTACATTTATAATATAAATTATCGGACGTGTGCGTTATCTAAACACGTGTCCCTCCGCCGCCGTGTGACGTTCGGAGGGCTTTTAATTCGACTGCGGCTAACTGCTGCTGTGCGCCTGCGACCTTTTGTATTTCGAGAAATAATCGCCTACACACGTATAGTTATATATATATATATATATATAGTCAATAGACGAGGACGGATATAAAATTATACAATACATAACGTAAACGCGTATAAGCCCTCGCCCGACCGGAACAACGGTGCGAGCACGCACACTCGCGCATTCATATAGGTACGCCTGAAACAACGGCTAGGCGAAGTCGTCGGGCGGGCGCGCGCGTCAATACCGGAACCAGTTTTATTGGTGCGTATTTCGGGTTTTTTTTATCATTATTTATTATTATTATTATTATACCACCGTGTTTCGGTGTAGGGGGGAGGGTGGCGATGGCGAAGTTTTACACACAAGTTTTCGAGGCGGCGGGGGGTGGGCCGACAGCTGCAAACGCGGTAATCGGAACTCGGGCACGCGACAGCAGCTGGTTATCAGCTGTCCGTCCCGCGTGTATATTATATTATTATTATACGTGCGCGCTCTGCATCTGCCGCTCGGAAGAGTCCAATACGCGCCGACTGTACACAATATTAATATACGTATTATGCGTTCCCCGGCATCGCGAGGCTTTCCGGTTTTCGGCAAAGGTCCTCATCTCGCCGCACATCCACCGTTACGGGGTCTCTGCGCGCCCACTGGATCACCGACACGCATGCGGCAATAATTGAACATTGTATGTATTCGGTTTTATTTTTTTAGAAATTTTTTACCGACTGTTTTGGTTCGCTCGTCGATTCCGCTGTCGTGTATTATAATTTTATGTAAACGCGTAGGTACGCGCGCGTTGTATTCGATCGCACGCGTAAAGCGATCGGCGATTCCCCCATTTTTTTTTTCATACATAAATACATTTCGGATGACAGAAACCCTCTCGCTTTGTCGCGCGCAGATGCGCGTGCGTTTGCGCCCCTCGTCTGCGAAACACAATGTATATACAAAATTATACACGAAAGCTGCACACGACCAGTACTGCTACAGTGCCACGACCACGTACGGTCGCGAGCGATTCGTGCAGCATGTGTATATGTGTGCAGCTCGCGCGAATAATACCCGCAGAATAGAGAGAGTGACTGGCGGAGAGAAAAATATTATGTATCCATATACATCATAATACTAATGGCAATTTGCTGTCGTTTAAAATGTGTACGCTTGAAATTAATATATTAATATAATAATATGTGACATAATACTGCATAATACGTATTAGGTATCATCTATAAGAAATATACCTAATGCGGGTAATAATACCAATACTACTGTGGAACGCAATAATTTTTATATTTCATTATTTTACCGCATAGAAAAAATTTAAAAATGAGAATTTTTAATATGATAAAAAACAACCTTTGTACATTTGTAACCGGACAAATATTGTTCAGCTGAACGGTCTTTCTCTGTATTCGAGAGAGTTATAATGAGAGCTATTCGAGATCAACAATGAACGAAGAGATTGAATTCACCGGCTGTATACTAAATATAGAAACTAATATCATAAAGAGATTTCTTTACAAATAAGATGTCGAGAAAAATATTATAAACATTGAATTGTATTAATTTTTGTAATTTTTGTTTAGCATAAAATGTATTCTTATTTATATTATATGATCTGTGAAATTAAAAAATTATATATCCCAAATATAAATAAAACATTGAAACACTATACATTTATTAACTTAATTTTTTTAATTTTTTGGCGGGAGGGGACAAGCGAAGATGTACAAATATTTAAATACGGCCCTGATAATATGCGAATACACATACACAGTACGTGTGGTGAAGCGCAGATGGACTTAGACATGATACATTTAATATCTTCTCTTCGTGTACTGGTATTTTGATATTATTAAACAAAACATAATGTTACATACTTTTATATTATGTGACATAATATACATTCAAAATTTCAAATTTTCAACGGATATCGAATTTTATTCGATATTTAATATATTGTGCCTTAAAGTCGTATATCGTGCATATTATTTACATACACTATACTACATAATAATATATAGGTAAAATACGATTTTGCTGCACGAGTAAAGCATCCGTATCGCAACAAAAATCACGATTTCAATCCGTTTGAAGTCGGATATAACGTTTTTTTAAACACCGTTATATGAAATTTAATATACGATTTTTATTATATCACATAATACATGTTAAGGTTTTCGCAAAACGTACGTATTATAATACCGTGTACCCGATACCAGCTACTCTATACCTACGTTTGTTTTTATTATATTTAATGCAGTCAAGTCTGCCTTTTTTTTTTATTATTATTCGACTATAATATTAAAATACAGTGAATTTTCTGTACATACATAATATGATAAGTGTGCACACGGTTGCTTTGAACAAAAAAATTATTATTTTTAATTTGTCGAGCTTTTTATATATAATCATATTCTTAGTCATGTTTCAAACTCTATTCATGTTTACCCGACCATACTGAGCGCAGAGTACAATAATTATATCGCATTCACCATTCACCACGCGTATGATAGGTGTATACGCATATCATATGTATTAAAAATTCTGAGCTTTGATGAATAAAGGGTCTGGTATGCTTTTATTTAAATACATTATAACCACAATCATGTATTTTTCAATTACTTGACTTTAATACTCGTGTACGCATTACGCAAAGTCTGTGTATTTAAAATACAATAATTACAATACTTGACTTGACCGTCTGTAATTATACACTTAACTATGATGCAAGTTCTTTGAATTTATTAAATAATTTATTTCAACGAGTAAACTATTTACAAAAAATAATATGATTTGTTATAAAAATAGACACATACATATATATCATTCGAAATTAAAAAACAAATAAATGGTCTCGTTATAGTACATAACATATATATTGTAAAAATGTGGGATATATCATATAACATAACATATAATGTATAATATATATAAATTATAATTAAGGTTACTTACGAATTTACGATGACCTGATAAAAATGGTAAATTAACTAAACTCTTGATACTCGTAGAAATGTTAAATCATTATTTATAGGTACCAACAATACGTATCCGCTTTAATTAATTTACTCAATCTGGCTACTCAACAATTTTAATTTTTACGGATAAAAGTATGTATTAATTGTGCTTAAGTATTATTATTTATTAATATTACTTATCTTATAGTTAACACCAATTATATCCTATAATATATTTAGCCTACCAATATCTTATATTAGACATTTCTCAAATAACTATATGATTTCATTTTGTGTTCAAGTTTAATGACAGTTAAAAAAAAAAAACTTAAAAAAAATCGAAAATTTCAATTTTCTATTTTCGTTTTTGAATAATAACAAAATAAAGAAATCAATTTTATCAAAGCCTGGTATGACGTAAATATTTTCGTTTTTTCTTAATTTTTTTTTTTCTTTTTTCCAATTATTAAGAAAGGTGTAAGGATTTTTAATTTTGATCCCTCAAAATATTAATTTTTATATTTAAAAAAAATTGAATCTCACATTTTTACAAACTCAAAATAAGTGAAGACAGACAAAAAAATAAAAACATATAATTGTACCTATAATCAATACATTTGATACATTTGTATATATTGTAAAAGTTATTATTACTAATTTAGTAAATTAAATATTATATTATAAAAATGAATATAGTTCTTAAGAAGTCATCACTGCATTTTCTTGATGATTTTTGGATAACGCAAAGTAGCTCTTAATAACAAAAAATAAAATATAAAACTATATAGCTTGTGGAAACGAACAGTTCCCATTTATATACATTCTAAACCGCATTAACCTGTCTTTTTCGTTTATCAAATATGTACTTCTAATTTTGCACTCACTATCTATCTGCATTCTCCGGTGTCGCGTATAATTTAGCTACGTTATAAGTTATAACCCGTACATCGTTTATCGTCTTCAACAGCCGTATGCACACTGCACATATATATTATTCTATCAGGTATCCCGTGTAATTTTCTGTTTTCCCAGTCACTTCATGTAATGAATTTATGGGTGGGCTTAAATTATTTCCCGAATAGTATACATTTTTCTGCGTTCCCAAACGTCTAAATACCTCGTTCTAAATGGGACTGCTGTCAATATAATAATACAATACAGAATAATGTCTGCTAGTGTTATTTGATATATTCCGTATAAAAACAGAACTTGCGTTAGCAATATTACAAATACTTCAAAGTTTTTCAGCGGACGTGTTTTATACGTACCTATGTATTATGAATATTTTCTTGGAAAAGCAAAGAGCTTATATAATTTATACATACAGGGTGGTCACCAAGCATTCACACTCACTGTTTTTTTCAATACTCAACGTAGTTATTCAAATGCTGATCTTTAGAACTTTTAAATATATGTACTTCAAGCACATATTTTAAATTTCTTGAGATTTTTTTTAAGTAGGTGCTACTTATTTACACTAAGTTAAATAACTTGAAAACTATAATCGTTTGAATGTTGATATTAATTTGAAAACATTTTCAGAAAAATCATTTTTCCGATAATTGTTATTAAATATTTAATTTATTTGTTACAATGTACAGTAGAAAAGAAAGGGGTGTTAATTTGAAAAATAGAAACTTGTATTGCCACAGTACAATCTATAAATAATACAAAACAATCTCAAAAATTTGAAAACATGGTCTTCTATATAGTACAAACTACAAATTCTAAAAATCTAATTTTGAATAACCGAAAAAAAGGGAGGGGGTGAACTTACTTGGTAAATCATTCTGTATTACTCGCTCACACACGTCATTAGTTTACGTTAGATTTTCATAACACGCGGATGACGAGTAAGGTAGCCATACCTATTATACATTTTAATTTGTCAACATATTTTATTTTTCGACATTGAACTAACAACGCTGTACGTACTCATATATGTATACTATTATTTAATGCGCCTACTATAAATATGTATTTAATCATAAAAATGTGTTTCGTCTACAACCAGAGAAGAAATAAATGCTTTTATCACACGAAACGCTTATCTCAGCATATTCCACAGCGTGTACGGCATATTTTGTCCGCACGACGTCAAAATAAAGAAATAACTAATCTCACACATTATGCATTATTTGAATATTATTATTATTTTTTTGCAGGTGCCGGGTGGGTATAGCGTAACTATATAAGTTTGCGGTGTCAAAAAATCTGTGTTCGATGATATACGCCTATATAATGTTGTTACTATTATTAAAAAGGATAGGTTTTTGGACTTTGGTGCAAATGTATTCCACTTTTATCTCAGTGTTTGGAATGAACGCGTTCACTTCACGTTTCGTAAACGTCATTCACTATTAAATGGACAAAAAAAAATTTAACTTGAACAAAATGCATAGGTATTTTTAATGAACTTAAACAATTTTTAGATCGTTCAAATGAAATTCGTTTTTAATCTTTATTCATTATTGTAATATCATGGTTTTACGACCATATAGTATTACATCGACCAATTCGTATTTATTTTATATGTTGAACCTTTTTTTAAATAATCATAAAAATACGCGGTACGGACTACTATTTTATGCATTAAACGTAAACGAATCCAATTTCAGGCAAACTTCACGGACACTGTATTATTGTTATACGAAATCAACAAGCACAACACAAGAAGCGCATCGAACATTTTAATAATTAAGTGTGACACGATCAATGTGTCGTGGTACATATCTTATACGTAGGTATAAGTACGACTTATATGATTATTTTAGGTCGATAAATATATAAGAGTTACAATATTATACTATATCAATGATGTGACCTGAGACGCAACTATATAGGTATTATAGGTATAATACTATATCTCCATCGGCCATTGCCAGTTACGCACCTTTCGTCCGTTGACGGTCGATAATAATATCGTACAAAGTGACAGAGAGATGCGTTATTAACGAGTATATTATTATAACCATCGATTAAATATACTTAAATCAGTGTATTTGATCAAAAGTTATAAGTTATAACTAATAGGTACACGTTACAAAGACGAACGGGCTGAGACATAATAATATGTATAGCGCGGTGACAGCAGTGACACAATATACATATATGCACATATTATAATGACGCGCGTATCTTTTATATAGGTACGTTTGTAAAATGCACGATGTATGTATTCACGCGACCTCCAAAAACCTATAATATATGGCGTGCAACGGTAATTGCAGCGACAAAAATATAAGAGAAGAGAAAAAAATTACGTGTGCACAATGAGGCAACCGAAGGACTCGTTTCAAGACCCGTCAGAGTCTGTTCAGACGCGTTCGTTTTTTTCACCTTCTTCTCCTTAAGGTTTTCTTAACGACAAAAAAAAAATAATAACAGGTGTTAAATATGTTTGTTTGGACAGCACGTTTTCATAATACTCGAGTGTATTTTATTATATGCTTATTTTATTATTATATTATGTTTATACGAGCGAATATACTAAATGGCTTGCGATGAATGTCTCTGCGTGCCTTACGCGTATAATATTATGCTCGCGAGAAAATCCCCAATGTGCAAAGGCAAGAGTAACAAATTATGCGCGATTAACGACATTTTTCGCAAATACTCGTACGGCTGTTGGAAATGCGTTATAACAGAGGTGTGTATTACCCTGCACCCCAAGGTCAACATTTTGACTTGAAAATTGATTGATGTTACATTATGTTAATATTGATATACAACAATTTGTGAACACGAAAACCAATTTTGGAATCACACTGGGTACGCCTATTGATTTATGTTAATTAATATTAACGTATTGATGCGTATAGGTATGTCTATTTAATTTTTAAAAATTCCTTATAGTTTTTTTTTCATTATTTTAATATTTTGTTGTAGTTGTCGATCGACAAATCATTTAATTTTTAAATAATCCATTGATTGAAAATAAAATGGACCAGAAATATTTTAACCTTATTATTATCATTTGTCCTCAATTTTATTAAAAAAAAAAATATTCAGGTTATAGATAACTTACTATAGGTGTTTTTATTATTATTTATGTTAGTTCTTTAATTGAATCACACTAATTATTTTAAACTTTACAAACGTTTTTGAAAATATTTTTCTTACCGTCATAATTATTGCGATCTGTGTCGAAATACAAATAGTCGTGTAAGCTTTAATTTATATTGATATACGCCGAAACAACTTAGTTTACCTCAAATGCTTAATGTATAAGAGTGCCCTCCAGTGGTCTGATTTGCATCTACAAGTCTTCAAACCAAAAAAATTATAGATGATTTCTAAAATATATTGGAAATCTAAAATATTGAGAATGAAAGTAATAAAATAAATAAATAAACGAGTTTATTTTAGCAAAAAAGATCATTTAAGTTATAAACAGTAGTAGATTAAATATTTATAGTAATTTACAAAAAAATATATTTTATGATTTTTGAAATCGCCAATCGGTTTTACCGTTTAAAATTCGAAATGATGTATGTGCGGTTGTGAGGTACGAGCAAGTGTTAAATTAATTAAAATTATCTTTATGTCAGCAGCAGCATCCGTTTGACAACTACGTGATCTATATTAATAAACTTTTACGCGCCTAAGGATAAATAAGATAGTTTACAAGCAGACGAAACAGCCGTTGCTGCCGTACAGTTAGTACAAACTATTCGAAATGTCACTTTTATTATATAAATTATACACTCATATGTTTGTGTTAAACTTAAATATATACGGCTTGTTGACTGTTATTCATTCTTTGTAAAATAAAACTTTTTCTCTGTGACGACACCGTCTTGAATATACATTACACCAGAATGGTCCTTTTATCGTGAACCATCTCCGGAAATGAATGGAATTTTTAAAATATTTTGATTTATCATTTCTATGGACAGCTGTACAGAAAGGACATGATTTAATTTTGTTTTTAACGGGATTAAGTATACAATAACGTTTGATATTAATACATATATTTTTGGTATCTGAATTGATTAAATAATTCCCAGATGAAAAAAACAATTGATATTCACTAATAATTATTCTTAAATAAATGCGTATCGAATAATCTTTAAAAATGACTCTACTCCATCAATACGACAATACGTATGATATTTTAATCCTACGACACAAAGGCGAGTGCTATACAATATATTTTAGTTATGATAAAATGGATAAAAATTGTATAGTCTAGGATGACATTCAAATATTCTGTACCTAATTTTTTACAATACTGCAGTATTCTACTGCTGCATATTTGCGCTGTTTATTGATCGATAGCCCGCGAAAAACGGCGTTCAGGAAACGTACAATAATATTATGGTACGGTGGAGCGAAGGATTTCGCCACTTTCGTGTCAGACTTGACCACCCCTGCAGCCGAAAACGCTTTCCCTGTGTATATACAATCCATTATACGGTACCGAGGGGACCGGCCGCGAAGATTACATTGCAAATAAATACGCGTGCGCGGTGACCATGGTAGCGGTACATGCTGCTGCTGCTACTACTGCTGCCGTTGTTGCACCGGGGTTCGGGAATAATTTCGAAAATCGTTGGAAAAGATGGTGACCCCTCGGGAATGACGACAGCGACGGTCGTATAGAAGAATTCAAATTTCCAAAACGTAAATAAACGAATTTGGCCCCGCAGGAACCATCTCACGTGTACGTCATGTGATTTTTCGCAAAACGTGTCGAAAGCGCGATAAGTAAAAAATATAATATGTATGTAAACATGTAAAATGCAGACAAACGGAAGCGATTCGTTTTGAAACGTTTTTTTTTTTTTGCAACGGAACGTAAAAGAAAAAACAGCGTTTGTGTTTCCTTCCCGCTTTTTTTTTTTTTTTTTAATGATCTGTCGCCGTGTTCACAGCGACGGAGACTTTAACAATACATCAAGCCCCATCATTACTGTCGTTGTGTTTACGATAATAATAGTTGTACATTATATACATACGCGCGGGCACACTCGAAAACCCTGAGAAAATATCGGCACCCAGAGAGTGAGAAAGAGACAGAGAAACAGTGAGCCAGTGAAAGAGAGATGGAACACTATTACACAATATACCTGCAGCACACGTTAACTGCAGTAGGTATATAATATGTATGTATGCCTATAATACATGTGTATACGACAAGAAAACGACTAATAAAATAAATATCGCGGCGAGTCGGTTATTATTTCTATTGGGCATTATATTGTTACTATAAATTTTTTTTTTTTTTCGTAACATTGCGAAAGGTTATAATGTTTGTCAAGTCAATATTATACATATAATAATATAATACGGCGGCGGCGGCGGCGACGGCGAGTTATGGTAAAGGGGTGAGACGCGTTCATTTTTACGATAATGGGACAAGCGGCGGCGGCGGCGGTTGCACTATTGAACACAACGGGAAACATTAATCTGGGAGAGTCAATATTATAACACGGGCGATATAGCGCGGTGGATGAACGAAATGGATTATTACAGCTGTCGTCGTCCTATATTATTGTGTATGTATATTATATTATTATTGTACGACCGGTCGCGCCAGACGGTTTTTTTTTTCGGATTTGTGCAAAATCGGCTCTGGTGATGGCGGCGGCGGCGGTCCGTCGACGACCGTATCGCAATAATCGACGTAACCTAGCCATTGTCCTGGCCGAGAGAACCCTCCTCTAGCGGGGCTCGGCCAGCAAAACTTTTCGAACATCAATCATTTTGCGCTACACACCCTTGTCGCCCTTCGACGAGGGTCGCGTCTTCCGAAAAGTTTTCCTCGCAAACTTATTGCACCGAGATACCATATTACTTATACCATAACAATAATTGTTGCAGCTCGTAGCCACCCCAAATCTATATATAATACCATACGTCCCTTAAATATATATATATATCTACGTTTGTGTGTGCTGTGAATAAGTAGGTATACGTTTTTCTTCCGAAATGGAAAAATATGGACAGCTAATAATAATTTTAAATCCACGTCTTATACATAGATATATCTGTTATCAAACATAAAGTTGAAACATGATCTTTGAAATTTCCCGAAGTTTCAAGTTTTAAGCAAGTATAGTATGTTATGATAAAATATCATGACACAAAAATGTTTCTAACTTACTTAAAATATTTAACCATCATAAAAACCAACACACAGACACGGGATATACTTATAAAATATACTTACGCAAAATTGATATTATTTATACATATATAAATATATATATATGTTGAAACACTGTGCGTTTGTATAAGACATGTGGATGTGACGCTTTTTTAATGGGTTTTTATTTATTTATTAACATAGATTATATAAAGACCATTATAATAGTTATGCTTATGATCATATATTTTTTTAATTCTAGGCTAAAATATATCGTCTAATTTTAATTACAATTATTTTTTTATCTATACGATATTATGCATTTCGACTAGGTTGGATTTCATTGATGAAAATTTACTTTTTTTTTACATATTAATATAAACTGTGGCGATTTCAGTTTTGCACAGCGACAGCGTCCAAGTAGATCGAATAGAGTTCGTTGGTGTATTAATGACACTATACTTTATTATTTGTTTACAACTATAAAGTATCCTTCCATAAATTGTTTGTTGATTCGTACCGAGTGAATCGTATGACTAATATAATATGAAGTGTGTAAAAATATTGTTCTCTTGATTATTCACAACACGTTTAGCGTCAAAATTACAGACGAATATTTGAGATAAATTTATATATGTAAGCACGTATGTATGAACATTTTGTTTATTGTTTGATTAGTCGGCGTAAAAAAAATTATACGCGCCATATACTTTCTTCTAATTGTGTGGCGGTCATGCTTCTAAGTTCTAATGTAGTTTGACGAAAACAATTAACTTTTCGGTGGATATATCATTCACCTACGCAATAAAAACACTATACTGATGAATAATTCACGCGCGTAAATTGTAATGAAAAAAACATCTCATTATGAATTCATATAGTTAATGCTTAATTTACATGTTATTTCCGACCGTGATAAACTAAATAATATGTAGGAATATTAGAGCTAGTTAACTACCCTTTACATGCGTGTTTTCTGAAGATTATAATTAGAAATAAAACTTTTGATAATCGTTATATTCGTGTTTACAACAATTAATATGTAAAAAAAGATATATAATATAACAATATATTCTCTGACAATTGATCGATCGCTAAATCATCGATAAGTTAGTTACAGCACAATGTAGTTTCATAACACAAAATAGCGTTATGGTTCAATCCAAAATAAATAGTTAAAACGATATTTTATTACCTCATGCCATTTTTATTGAAAATTTTACCACCACAATACTAAACACATTCCAAAACTATGATAGTTCTTCAAACGTTATTTCAAATTTCAAATTTATAGATTTTAAAATTTGTCTGATTTATTTTTATATAGCTCACGAATTTTTTCGCTAAGGCTAATTATTATCTTCATAAATATGTACATATATATGTATTAAATAACTATGATATCAGTTCATTATACATAATATTTTCATACAGCCAAAAATATCTCAATAAATACTTCAGGTAAAACGAATGTTTAAAAAAAATCCTAACCGGAATCGACAAATATATTATGTATATTCGTACTTTTTTATGTATTATTTATACTATATTATTATAAAAATCAAGGTCAGAAATATTGTACGTATAACTGGATATTACGTTATTCAGTTTTTCTATTAATACTATAATATATAGTCTATACTACGATCATACGTATTGTATAGAAAAAATGGCAAACAACGAAAACTTCTTTTTAAATAAAAAATACCGTATTTATATCTATTGCGAGGCCACAACGGTCATTTTGGTTTTCTTATGGTTTTTTTTGGTTCTACCACAATAACAATTAATAATAATTATTATAACATGATAGTATTAGTATTTCAACGTAATATAAGTGATTTTATAGTCTCTGCACGTTATTTCATTATATAAAAGTATCAACATTTTTATTATTATATTAATTATGTCGTATTACCTATATATTGATATTTGCTTTTCACTAACCTACCATGTGTAAGCTTTATGTAACTAGGTACAATAAATTGCCATTGAATAGGCACTACATAAATGTAAATTTAAATTAATTATAATAAAGATAATGTTATATTGTACATTATTATTTTTTAAACGTATAGCGCATATTAACATTCATTTTTCCCAGACCAACATAATATACGTTTATAAAAAAAATATAACATATATATTTTAAAGTACCTATTTTTAAAGTTCATAATTAGTAGGGTGTTTCACCCTACTCATAATTGATTTTAAAGTTTTTTTCATTTAAATGTCCTCTTCCTCAATTTTATCACAAAAACTGAAGAGAACCAAGGTAGACACATTTTACATTACAGCGGTAACACTTTTTTCCTTGATATTAATTAAGGATTAATTTGAATTTATGAGGTCTCTGCTGCATTGGTGGTGAACTGGTGAACTAATCGTCTAGGAGGATTTTTACAGAGGATATTATTTGAATTGACATCTGTAATGAGAGTGTTGGGTAGTTGACTAAGGAATATTGTAATCGTTACTGTAATATAAATTTAATATAAACAATAATTATCTTTAATATTATTTATAAATTTACAATAATATTATAATATAAAACTAGAAATACAAATAACAAACCATTGTTAATTTAATTCCATTCAAATTAATTTCCAAGGGTGCCTACTATCTATATACATAAAATGTTCATATTTTAATTTATAACTGGAATATTTATTTTTCAAATCAAACGTTAACGGTTGACTTAGTAAATAACATTATATATGTAGGACTTAGGCGTATTACCGTGATCATAAATACAAAATATGTAATATAAAGTATTCATAATCGACAATATTACACTAATGCTGCTACACTCATTGTACATATTAACGGTTAGAATATCTATTACCCATCGTATTATAATTGTTTAAAAAAAAAAAAAAATTAAAGTTCACGGAGTCTATAGACAGTTGAAGACTATACCAACTATCTAGTGGCTCTCGTATGCGCGCTTATGATGCCTATAATAGGTACGTATTTTTTGTTTCACCGAAATCGCTCCTCTTATAGTATCTAATATAGTATCGCATGTGTGATAAATATAATATATATAGTTTTTCGACTCTACTAACAGAAAAATAATATAACGTACGACGCGGGTTGTAGCCTCCGAAACACGCCGCGTGCAAACGAGTTCGTTTCGAATTCTATAGTGTGGAAAAATAAACGTTCGCATTGGTAAAAATCAAAAGCTATTACCGCTCATGCGTGCCCGTAGGGGAGTCGTAAAACGAGCTGGCGTGCGCGCGTCCGCTCGCTCGCACACACATACACACACACACACACACACACACACACATTTGCAGACGTCTTGTTTAACTAGCCGCGTGCACTAAAATATTCATATATTTTATTATATTGCATTACATCCAGTCGACTTGTATATATACACACACTGGCTACATAGGTATAAAATAGTGGTGAGCGGTGTGCGCGCACAATAGCTCCGAAAAAATAAAAAACCCCGATATTTTAATCACTCGGTTTTCGGCTTTGTCCGAAGGATGGAACAGGGGAGTGAGGGGGTCTCGTGAAATAATAACATACGATATGATAATTTCCGGAGAGACCGAAAATAAAAAAATTTAACAACAACAATAATAATAATTGTCATGCCGAATTTTTACGTACACGAGCTGCTCTCCGGTCGTATACGCATAATCATATTATACAACTGAAAAAGTGTTATAATTTATTATCACGCATCGCGTTATAACTCATTGTGTTATTTGTATCATCGTCATATGCATAATATCGCAGTGCATAATAATATATTATTATAATAGAATACCTATATTATTACGGTCGCGTGCTGCTGCAGCGATGTACACAATGGCACGGCGTTAAACGAGGAGCGCCGTGAGCAATAATTATACTATTATTCGGACAGATTTTTAACACGTTAAAATTTATTGTAATTCAGTGGCTAAACGGACGAAATCTTTGAAAAACGAATGCCATAGATTTATTTTTAAAGAATTTGAGGCGGGTGCGTCAGGCGTCTACCTAATAGTCAAAAACAACAACTAATAATATAAGTAGGTACTTTTAAAAATTTTTCCCTATCATAATTGTTAGGTTAGGTAAAATTCTATCTATACAATTTGTAGATAGTATACAATCGTTATTCAATATTAGATTGGTAAATAGGTAGCTCGATTTTAAGTTGCTTACGAAATGTTTTTATCTCAATTTGCAATAATTGCAGTGTATTCATACTTTTTTAAATCAATCGACGAGTAGAATAAGTAGAGCTGGGATTGCAATAATGCTTTAATAAAATACCATTAAAAATTTAAAAATTCCTTAAAAACTGTAAAAAAAAAAAATAATAAAAATTAATACATAATATTACTTTCAGTTTCAGAAGTTATATAATGAAATAGTGCATATTACAATATTATGATTTTTCTTTTAATAGATAGTTCAAAACTTTAATGACTATAAAATAGAAGTATCCCAGCTGATGTGTCGTCAATGGTGATGGTATATAAATGATAACTGATATTATATACTTTGATAAAAACTGGATAATATGGAAAAAAAAGAATAACTCGCTCTTATTGATTATATATGTACATGTATATTATCGAAACCATTCGGACTGTCATCGGGGTGCAAGGCTCACAAATATCCATCTAAAGTGAATTTGGTGCAAAATATCAGCTTATGCACGATATCTGACCCCCCCCTCCTCAGCATGGTATATGTCAAATTACATACAATTCACTGGTCCGATCGACTAGCATCCGTTCGAGAATCAATAATAAGACTTCCGATCTAACCTCGCCGAACACATCCACGTAACCTCGTCGCCGTACAAAAAATTACACGATTAATAAGAAAACAATATATACAAAACTTAACGTACGATGACTGGTCCGAAAGGCAAGGTTTATACAAATCGATTTTAACAACTCGTTATTTTTTAGGCAAACACCTAAAACGATTTTACGAGCCGTTCATCATTAGCAATACAATAATGTAAAAAAAAAATACCGCTTTCTGCTTATTAGTTGTGCCGCGCGTATGCGGTCCGTTACAGCACACTGCACACCAGCGGTCCACGCGCCTAATTTTTCACTGAAAGTCGTTAATGCCGCGTCGGCTTTTGAATAACAATTAGTATTATCATAATCATTAAAATGCTGATAAAACACAGTGGCCTTAGCCCTTAACGAGCGCATAAAATTTTTGTATATTATGTATATAATATTATGTCATAAGGGAAACAACACGTTGAAACGCCGAGGTCGGCTGTGGATTATGCGTAACACAGGCAGCCGACGAATGGTCCAACATAAAGGGTTTCTCTACCATAATACATATTCTCCGTATAGGCTTTGGACCAAAGTTCGTTGATTAATGTTCGGTAAGTACTCTTCAGTATGAATTTACCAGAGTTGATAATATTATATATTATAACAAAATATCTCGTCGCCGTCGTCGCCGTCGTTGTTGTTGTTGTTGTACGCGCTGCAGTTTATCACTAGCGAAAAATAAATACATCGTACACATAGTATGGAGTGAATATAATAATTTATAATATTATAAAGGTAGATGTTTATTTGAAGGGGTGGAAGGCCAGACTTCTGTTTTCGATGACCTATACGCACTACGTGTTGACCGCTCACGTCAACAACTCGATTTGTATACTTATACTTACAGTTAGCGATTTCAACTTTTGAGTCTGAAGCATTTAACGCAAGGTCAGCTTAAAATAAATAGATATTTGAACTATTATTATTGTGGTGGTTTTAATATATATAGAACATCAACTACTACTCTACAGCTTCAAAAATATCAAAAATAGCTATTCGTCATTGACTTAAAAAATCTCAAAATTATTCCTGAAAGATGGAATAAATAAATAATAATTATTTTGACAGTATTTTTTTATTTCATCACATTTATCTCTTTCATCTTGATTTGGAAAAACTTGAAACATTTGTATACAAAGTTAATTTTACTTCATTATAACTGTTTTTTTTCTACATCTGAAAAATATTTTTATTTTAATATGAATTAATAAATGTATATAATATATATATATATTATACATCTTATTGAGTATTATCCAAACAAGAACTGGGTAAATAATGATAAGTGGTTTTCGAATAGCTCCCTTCGCGTTCGAAATACGCTCGTGTATTATATGTAACTAATATTTATATATCGAACACAAAGGATGTAGACGTCGCAAGCTTGAGACGTTGAAAGTAAAAGTTTTTCAAAAATAAAATTAAACGTCAACCACATCATTAAGTATATATATACAATACAGCTGACAATAAAACCGTAACGGTAATTGAAAAAAAAATGTGAAACGAAATATGTATACCTATACTTATATACACTAGAATAAGGATAAGAAAAGAACTGCTCGGCGAAGAGATCAGCATTGAAAGTATAAAATGAGTCGGGAGGGGGGACAAAAGGCCTTTACTGCAGGCATATACGTGTATATATATATATATTACGCCTCTTGATGACTATAAGTCGTATCGAATATAAAATGCGTTTGATGTTAGGGACTGAAAATCAAAATGGCCGTCTGCGTTGCCACAGGAGGGAGAAAAGCACCAGTGGAAAATAAAGAATAGCGTCTTTCGATTTTCTCATAATATTTGGATGCTGCACGTAAAGATGTATAATAATATTCTGCGGTGCCTACGATTTTAGACGTTATTTGAACATAACAATAATAATTGCACTGGAACGGTCTTCTAATTAATCTTAATAGCACAAAAATATCGAAGCTCTCGTAATTTATTCCATAATATTGTTGATGAATTGAACTTTTTTAATATGTATATTTTTTTTGCTTAAAATTAGTTAAATTTGATTGAATTATATACATAGGTTTAGAAACATGAGACATTTCGCATACGCCATTTAAGTTTAAGTAAACTTTTAACCAATTTGTTCGTCAAATTATGTTTGATAAAGAATTATTATCTGTTTAAATGTAAAATATTATTAAAAACCCGTAAACATATCTTTATGTATTTTCATTGTGATATTTGATCAATGTCTTCAATTCACAGTCATCAAATTGAATGGATTGTAATTTCGGCGGCAATCGAAAAAAGATTCAATAAATAGCTTATCCCAATAAGTTACAGTTTATCGTGAATAATAAAAGAAAAAAAGCCATCAACATCGTTAAATGTTATCAGCTTCTAGTAATTCACTGAAAACGGATAAAAATTATCTTGATAAATTGTTTGTTATCGACAAACGCATAACAAACCGATTAGAAAAAAAAATTATACGAATATAAACGGTGATACCCGTATTTTCCACAAGTCATTGCGTTAAAAATGTTCAAAATGCACTTACGAAATAACGTAATATTGTTATCAGCCAGGTTTCAGCCACGACGTTGAGTCGTCTATCCGTTCTATCCATCTCTAGTCCCATCTATTATACACGTGCATTGTGTACACCGATTTTCTATTATAGCAAACAGGAAATTCATTTCGCATTTTGTCGGAAGCTTTTTAGTTTTTGCGCGTGTTTACTATTCAATTTCTCGGCAGCTATTATGATATTATGATGTATTTATATTGAAATTTGCACCATAATTCTGTTCAAACCCCCAATAATGGTAGAATATATTTTTCGTAATGCCATAAAACAAGTAATTTTAATAATAAACTAAGTGCTGTGACAATTTATACTTATGAATTACGACAAAGACGAGCGGGATATTAATATTTTTTATAAGACAGTAATATCATCATGTTCACACACAATACAGATATTTTTTTTATATTTCAGTAATACGTGATAAATTGTAAGTACTGCAATGAACAGTAATCATTGAATGAAACGAGAATGAAATACATCTGATATTTGAGGTTGTGGATTTGAAAAATGTCAGTTGTTATCGGTAAATGGGAAACAAGGACGGTAGGTACTCATAGTTAAGACCTGGATTTTTGTTGTTGTTATTTTGTCCGAGACAGGTTGGCTGTTGTGTAAAATAAACGATTTCCTATGTCTTGACATCGTCTAGTTTTCGAAACTTAGTTTATTTTTCACATCTTTCTTACAGTCGTATAGTATACTTATATACATTACATTATTACATAATATATAACACAACAATTTTAATTAATATTATCGAAAACATTGTTCACTTACTTAAATTTCATGTATACAAATGTTAACTTAACCAAAAGTCTAATATTAACATTATTAACCCAATAGGTAATGAAGAAGAAGAATTTTCTTTTGCAAAAGACAAACACAAAAACCCTACTTTAAAAAAAAAAAACGCATTCTTAAACAAAGAAAAATATGTATATCAAGAATAAAAACAAACTTTTAGATATTTCAAAAACACTTAAAACTTATAAGAAAATAATTAAACGAACACATTTTTGTTTTTCAACATTTAAGCAAACTTAAATAATTTCATCATTATTATCCATAAAAGTTTTAGTAAACTTTATAGAGCATTAAGGTAAATTTTGTAACTTGGCGTTAAAGAGTTTTATATTCAATATGAGTTGGCCAGCACCTGACATGATTTTCAATAATATGATGTTTTAATGTTAGTATGACATGGTAATTTATTATTTTCAGTTTGTGAGGTAACATTAATGGTTATAGTGCTGACGCGTTGAGCGCCTTTAATAAACTTGGGTACATACAGTAGACGTCTATAAGCGAGTAAAACGTGTACACATTCATCAAATACCCACATAGGCAACCAGAGCTAGGATTTCTATATGTATTTACATGTTTGTTTCTTTAGTCAAAATTTATTGGTTGTCAGCCATGTTTACGATGTGACTCATTCTCAATCTAAATAAATTGTTTCAATAATTCAATACGCATATAATTGCGTACTTAAAGTTCTTGAAAAGGTTATTGGAAAAATTGATTTAAAATCGTTTTTATTTAATCAATGTCTGTAATTTTTGTTTTTTAATTCGATTTGTCGTTATTCAACTATTTATAAACTAACATGGTTGGTTATCTATTTAGTAATTTATTGGTTTGTAATTAATTTATGATTTCCAAGTATAAATGTATACACATTTATATTTACAGATACATGATCTAAAAATAATTGTTTTCATACTTTACCATTTTTTATTGCACATAAATCCTTCTAGCCCTATAAATAACATGTTACATTAGGTAGGTACAATAATAAAAAGTATTATGCGTATACGAAGATAACCCGTACTTTATACAATACACTGCGTCGCTTACAAAATATGTTCATCGCGATTTCCCTACAGATCACACCCACGACTGCCGCTACAGTTTTAAAGCTGTGAAGTGGTTAATATGTTACATCACATCAGTCCGTTAAAATTTATTTAGTGCGCATATGAGGTGGAAACAATTTTCATACTTATATACAAGGCATACGGGTGCACGTGGTAGGTACATAATATATGAATTATACTTATTTTACTTTTGAAGTGGTGAATTAGGTGTGTACATAGTAAATACCTATTATATATATATATATATTGTTAAGCTAACTATAACGTACATTATTACGTCTTGTCTTTTACTCTTTTCGCTAAAAATATTTTTGAAATAATGTAACACGTGTTGACGTCATATAGCGATTGGCATTATAGTAGCGAAAACAATTGAAACGTTTATTTCGGTTACGTTTTTTGAAAGGCTTAAAACCCACGAATTGAAAGTATAACATAATAACGTCATCTCTCACATCGTTACCTATACATCGCCTGCAGCCGGACCAGAATCAAGCAGCTGGGTTTCAACAAGGAAAAACTATTCGTTGCATTCGTATCGAGTGCTGGTAGTTGTATAGTCCAAGGCCGACATTTTTAATCTGTTTCCAAGTTGATAGAAAACTGTTATAATATAATGTTACGACGTGACTCTAACGACAAAACGAAATCAAAATCGAAACTCTCATATTGAGTGTGGTAAAAGATTTTTCAAAAAGAGTATTTCGTACAAGACAATATTATACGACGCTATAATAATGCATGTTCATAATCACACGGTATCCCTACAAATAGTATATTATTATTAAATGGCTAAATTTTCACGCCGTCTGCCAAAAACGAGCGCACCCCTGAACGCCGTCTCGCTGTGTTTTAGTTTAGGATTAGTTCTGGGAAATTTCTCCTCCCACGCGAGCACGACAGCCGCAACATCCCTCTGGACCGCCCTCTATATCTCCGGGGAGACCGAAAATGCGCACAAAAGACTCGACAATTCGTTTTATGTATCACTACTATTATTATTATTATATTGCATAGACAACTGCACGGCCGGCCCGCGATTAGTCACATCGCAGAGGCCGCGGCGGCGGCGGCAGCAGGGGCGAGAGAATCTAACGTCAAGGGGGTGGAAAAAGAGGGGCGGGCGAGCACGACTCGCTGCAACCCTACGACGACCATTGTTGTAGCGCATATATAGGTCTGTATGACTCATCGACTCGGCGCGGCGCGGTGACGCATCTGTCGCGTCTAATCATACACTATATTATTGTATATTAACCGCCGCTGCCGTCCTAGACAACGAACAATATTATTATTATTATTATTATTATAACGTTTTGTCTGTAGGTACGTTATTTATTGTAATCCTTATTGTGAAGCAACCTTTGTGTTAGGGCATAAACGACGGGATCACCCAATTGGGAAAGTACATCAAATCGCAATTTATTTTAACTTTTTAACACCGATGATAATTAATAAGTCCGTACTAGTTTGATAATCAAAACAGCCATCAGATCAACAAAATTGTAACTTACTCATATCCAATCATATGCAATATTTTTAAACGAAGACGTACTGGAAATTAAAACGTAGATACAGTCACCGTTTTACTACAATGCACTTGCCTTACACGCGTTTCTTTTAAAACGTATAAGAAGTCTTGAAATAAGTTATATTTGTTTTATTATTAAATTAAATAATGTCGAACCAGTTAAACTTTTATGCACTATCTGTGGATTTTGCATAATTGATTCTCTGATCCTCTGATGGTACCGTAGTTACTGTTGATAAGAATCCCCCTTTTCTATTATAAATTATTAAGTGGATAATATTTTTCAAAGTTGTGGAATACCTAATTCAAAATCGAACGAGAAGTTTTTCAATTACTAAAATGTTTATACTAAGTATATCCTCAAAAAGGATTTTACTAAAAGATAAAATAAATTTAATGTTAGATCTAGAATTTACTATACTCGGAACATTTTTACAAATTATAAATGTTATTCATAGTTAATCATTAAAATGTTCAAATTGCTGTAGTCACTTATTTTTCAAACCTATTATAATATGAATCGATTAATTATTGTTCTTAATACAAAAATTTCAAAAAGTCAAAAAACTACTAGTTTGAATTTTGATTTAAACGCGTCATCGTTTTCATAAAATTGCACTGTTAGATAATTTACAGTAAAACCTAGGAGGTTCGTTTGAAAAACAAAAGTTTATATCTCTATACTCTATAGTTCACGGGACACTCTTTAAGTAATACAAAAAATCTCAACAATTCTAATATATGGTCTTTAAGTAGGTTTAATTAAAAATTTAAAAATTTCGAATTTGTATGAATCAATTATTTAATGAAAAAGTGAGAGTAACCATCTAATATTATCATACTTGGTGAACCACTACCACAGAATATTATGCCACTACCACGTATATAATGTGCATATATTAATTACGTATTTATTATGATGAAAAACGTTATAGGACTGTAAATATAATTATTATCTTATTTGGCTCTGTATATAAATCGAACACATATGACGTATATCATAATATCTGTTTACCCAAGAACTTGACCGAGTGTAGACCTATTTATTGCGGTACACTCGTGCACATTCAACTAAGACCTTATATAGCATATGTATAGGCAAAATCACGACTGCAGTGCCGCGCTACATATTAATATTATATGAATTATAGGTGCGTATAATAGTTGTGCATACACATTCGGAATTGAAAGCTAATTTATCGCCGTCCGAAACTGCTTAAATCGTATATTAAACGTGCACACGCACCAAACGTGTCATGTAATAATATTTATTAAACACGTGAAAAGCGGCGGCGTTAGCGCTACTGAAATCATTAATACAAAGAAATATCATTTTAAATGTGCAATGCGCGTGTATATTACCACGTATGTAATATATTACACATACAGCACACCGCAGTAAACGACAAAAATCTTTACACACGAACGTCGGATAATAACTGTTTGGCGGCGGCGTCTTTTCGTTATAATAATATAGTAATATTTTATATTATATAAAATATAAGTACAGCCGACCGCACGCGAATCTCGTACGGTACATAATTTATTGTATTGTTATTCGATGGTGTGTGGATATTATATCATTTGTTTATATATTATATACACACACGACTCACGTCCGTACTTATAATGATTGCAATAGCTGTAAACGATTTGAAAAAATTAATATTTATTTTAAACATTTTCTCAGGCACCATCAATCTATATCAAATAATCCGGGTTAAAGATCCATTATTAAGCCTCGAAACACAAAACCCTTATCGAAGTAGTGGGCTACTCTTGACATTCAAACTTAAGCCCCTCCTTACTATATGATTTTGACTTATGTATAATTGTTAACTTTAAACAATTTAATAATAAAATAATTAATAAAACTAACAAAAATAAGTTAGTAATATAATAATATGACAATAGTAAAAAACTTCATCATATTTTTTGCAAAATCTTATCAATATTCAATACAAATTTATCAGTTAATAATAATTTTGTGTTACATAAAAATAATATCTATAATACATTATCATATCCTCATGAGAAATCTAAAATGCCTATAAATTTTTACACAACCTTCGAGATACCAATTTAATATCCTTCAGCGAGCGGAGTTTCTATTTCTCTAGGTAATATTTCACCACCAATACCATTAATGTTAGCTAAATTATGTTACAAGGTTTTCAAAACGTTTTAACAATACCATACACATAGGACATAAATATAATTTATTATATTATATATATATATATATAATGTTTAGGATTATCACATGCGCAAACATACCACAACTATAGCTTCGATCAGCGGTGGGTTATTCTAAGAATAGTCTCAGCAGAAACGTACGTTCCGCGTTATACAAAAATATCACAAAACCAACAAAGTGTCGAGGTATATACCGAGGGCGTTGAAATAAATCTGCAATTATTAATAATTAATAATAACGTTATTACTCAAACTTTTTATACATATATTTGCTTATTAGTACAATACGTGAACTATAGGGTTAAACATAAATGTTACATTGTATAAATGGTACATTCGACTATGATACGAGCGTGTGTATATGTGTAGAATAAAAGAAATCTACTTACTATAATATTATATTATACGACACATCAATAAACGATTGACGTGCATTCCGTGTGGCATAATAATGATTTATAGCCATGACGTGATCGTGATGAGATATCCGTTCATCGAGCAATCGCCTTTTGTAATTAATTAGTAAACGAATCGAAAATAGGCGGTAGGAACACATCATAAAAAATTATTTATTATCACGTATGTGGATCATTTTCTATTTTAACGAAAAACGTCTCGGATTCCGGACAAAGGCGTCATATTTAGTGAAAAGGAACAAACGACCAAAGTTGTAAATTTGTAAAAAAAAAAAACTGCAAACCAAAACTACTTCAGAGGCTGTAATTTTATTCGTCGCTCTTTAGTAGTATGATATAATATATATATATAAATATATATTTAAAAATATTTCACGAGCGGTTCGTTAAAACGCAGATCTTTTCATTCGATCGCGTACATGACTTACGACTCTATACATATATTATAATAATCTGTGATGGCATCAAATTCATAAAAAAAAAAAACAAATTGAGGAACGAAAATGTATTATATTCTATATTGACTTGCGGGGAACCAAAATTATAATAACGAAGCAACGATCCTTCAGTTCGCACGTATATGTTTTTTGCCGTACCTACACAATATTCACTATATAAACTTTAATATCTACATCACGATTTATTGTTTTTTTTTTTTTTTTTATAAGCAGTTATGATAAAAAAAAAAACATGTACTTACTCTTCCAAATAACATCAGATGTCGTGCTATTCGTTCATGATGTAGAATGACACCATATTATCGCTATATATTGATCCGCGTCAAGTCTGCTGCAGGTATCGTATTTACGCAGAATAATAATTGCGCTCCACTGACGAATTTCTGTTGAACTTCTGTAAAGATGAATAATTATGAATAAAACGTCAAGTGCATAATTAATTGAATTGAACCATTAATGTGACTATATTCCATTACTTACACTGTTATAATATGCCATATAGTGAGGAGGTGCTGGTAAAATGGAAAAACTAAGGACAATTAATGAATTAAATTATATCCTATAAAATATTGATCTAAATGATCAATTTAGATCAATATTTTATTGATTTTATTTTATTTTGTTGTTGATAGAACCATTCTCATACGCGTGAAACCAATCCTATGTATTTTTAATTTTAGAGTTAATCAATAACCATTTTATTGTTGTTTTTTAGATATTTCACTTTGCTCATTTTTAACCATAAGTATTAGTTTTAAAATAAAAGAGTGACAGACTTTAATTATGAGGATGCAATGCAGTGACGAAAACACACTCGTTGCCACAATAAAACACGGACGAATTATGAAATATAATTAACTACCGGTGTTCGTTTGGTTCAATCGATAGAACTACGTGTTGATGGAGACGATTCAGTCACCTGATTGTGGTAGTGGATGATGTGGTGACGGATCACGCTCACACTCAATGACGGGCGTCGGAGCGACGAATATGGATGCTGAGTAAAATGACACGCACCATAGTTCGAAAAAGGCCGACGGCAAAAGAAATAAATACGTGTCGTTATAAGAGTGTTTAAGCTCAGGCCGTTACGCATCGGCACCAACGAGCAAAAAAACACTGTCGACTGGACACAGAACAAAAGCTCAGCTTGTCGCATTTATCGGCATAAGGAAGAGGGTATCGAACGTTCTTGATCATTCACGTTATCGCAAAACCTATTTGGGAAGTTCGATTGTCGAAAGAAGGCTGCAGTTTGAACAATATCATATTATTATATAATAATTTGTAATGCAAATAAATAAATTGTACTTTTATAACTAGTATAAGACTTTTTTTTTATTATTATAACTTAAAATCCAACAAAACAGACAATATTAAATTTACAATGTCTGGTTGCTTCGTTGAATTCTGGATGTCCTAGTCCGTTCTTTCCAGCCCCGACGGTATACCTACGGACGCCCATACTGGATTCTGAAGAAGTTCTTCAATTGGCATCTTGTTCATCTCGGCTTCCGACTGCGTTTTCTCCTGATCGCACACCTGTCCCGCCGGCTTAGATATAAGGTCACTTTCCTTTTTATCGTCTCTAACGCTCTTCCTGTCTGGAAAGCAAGATTAGTACAATGTTATTTTATTTATTAAAATAGAATGCTGTAATGGAAAAAATTGTCATATAGCTGCTGTTCGTTGTGTTGAACTACCAAACTACACGCGCGTTCATTGCGTAATTTTTTCCGTGTGTACTACGACCGATCGACATCCGTTCACATACAGTTAATAGCTTATAAAAATTATAAAATATACGTTACGTTTATATTCATTCAGGTATCTGACCACATAAGGTTTCAACAAAAAACATATTGTGAGCAGCATTTTAATTTCAATCTATAATAGTTTCAATTTAATTTTGATCAGCTCATTGTCTGAAGCTTTAGGTTCAAATGTTCAAATAAGTATGTTTTACAAAAAACTTTCAATAACTATTTATAATATAACATCGTTATGTTAGTAACATAATGTTACCATGGAATTAATTACCTATATATTATTGGAATATTTTTAACAGTTCTTTACACGGTGGATTATATTATAATATATTGATTATATAATATAATATTATATTATATTATATCCATTAAAACACAGTTAAACTATGATTAATATAATATTTTATATAATTTATAATTGTATTGATGTATTATTATTATTAAGTATAATTAATTTAAGTGAGTACAAGAAAAATACAGAAAATAATAAAATAAAATATAATAAAATACTGTAAATTGTAATTATAAGTTACTTTAGCTAACATTATTTTTCCAGGGGGTCCACTTTTCCGCTCGCCCTTCTCATAATAATTTCACCCTTAACTTAAATACTTCAAATTCATTAAATGTAACATTTGGTCATTATTTGATAGCGAAATTAATGTTTTATACTGAACACGAATATAATAGCTCTGTATTGATCGACAGTCATACAAAAACTTGTATGCGTGAATTTATACTATCTCAAAATATTTCAGTGTTAAACGATATTTGTATAACAATATGTCGTGACAGAGACGCACGAAAACGATATAATATTATAATATGATTTACGGTTTTAAACGATCATTGATCACATTCAACAGCATTAAACATAAAATATAATAATGTATATTATACTTATCGTTGTAAATTACAAGGATGATGTATTTATATATACTTTAAGGCATGTTAATGCGATTATTACTGACAATAATAGTATAATGCAGTGCCATAAAATTATATATGTATATAAAAATAAGGTAGGTAGATGTGCTACCATTTTATCTGTTAAAATTTGCAATTTTTCTGCGCTGTCATAGGTAAAAATATTATAAATAAAAGAATTGGATATAGCAACGCATCCGAATTGCGTGCGGCAGATAAAGATTAAAAATCATAACAGTCGTATTGCATACAATAATAAATTAACCAAAAACACAACTTGAATTCGATGATAAAAAATGTGTTGAATATTATAACAAACACATTTAAAAAAAAAAAATATAATTCATAAAATTAATAGTAAGTTATGAAATATAATACCTATATTATATTATTCTGAAAATCTGCAGGCATGAAATTCAGTTGCAACCAACAAGGAAATTAGTAACGATTTGCCTTAAATTTTAGTTTTGGCACGCAATTCAGATACAGCCAGCTATTGAGGTTATAATTGGATGGTACTCACTTTTACCCACCTCTCAAGGTACAATCTATTTGAACCAAAGTTGACTTATCGCATAAAACATCTTTATTTAAAAACGTATATTTAATTATTAAATGGAAAAGTCTAGATAATATTCAAATTAATTCACAGTTTTATAAGAATAATTATCTATTTGAATAACGCACGTGTTTAACACGTTAACTGCGTATGTCTTTTTGCAGTTTTCATACAGTGCGTATACCACTTTTCTAAAAATAACATAAGAATTTTATCCTATTTGGTCAAACGTTCAAACCGCGGATAAATACATTTTTTAAAACACGTGTTTAACAACGCTAAATAATAATAAAACAACATTCAGCAACGCGTAGAAAATAATAAACCATTTACTTTAAATACATATTGGACGCCAAATGGCGTCAAACGCGTTGCTGAATGATCCTTATGACGCCGATTGGCGTCAGTACGCAGTCAACGTGTTAATAATAAAATGTGTTTTTCTTGTTTGCCAAACATAACGCTCTACGTCATGACGAAAATAATATATAACAATAACTCGTTGTTAATAATATTTTTAAATACACAAGTTATGTAACATCACTCGCGTTTCGATTCGTTTATTTATGGTAATCCATGATAAAATAGACATATTGTTATCAAAAGGTTATTGTAGAAATGTAGGTATCCAGTTATTGGCAGTTATTATCCAGTTCTTTGATTCACCGAATCTCACCTCTTTCGTTTATTTTATCTTTTGATACAACTACTAGAACAGTATGTTAGGTATTATGTATTAAAATGTAAATTATTATTACAAAAAAAAATGTATTTTTTTTTTTTTTGATCTGATACGATGAAAACCCATTCTCTGCCTTTATTTTATTCGTCTTGGCTTTCATTTCAGATTATTATAATTATTATAATAAAATATATATTACTATAATAGTATAATATCACTATTACACATACATAACGCTAATTAATAGGTAGTTATTATTGTTTTTCATATCAAACTTCAACGAACAGATAGGTCAGATACTACAAAAAATCTCTATAACGTAAATAATTTCGTTGATTTCATTAGAGTAAAATAAAATGACACGATATTTTATGCATTCGTTAAAATTTAAAACATTTTATATGTTTATTATAACAGTGTCCTAAGTGTAAATAAGGTTAGTTTTTCAACTCGTTTTAAATATTGAAAATTGATATTGAATTTAAAAAAATAAATCATAATAATAAATAACTTTGCTTTTAATAAATCAATTAAATTTTAATAATTATCTGCAATGTTTTTTACGTATTCAATTTTAAATCAAACTATAATCATAATTATATGTATTTTATTTTTCTGTACGTGTGTATGTCAATGAACGCCACCACAAAGGCTCGACCGATTTTTAGGAAATTGTTTGTGTGTTTGTGAGTGGGCCCATGGATGGTTTAGATTCATAATTTAAGTCGGTAGGTTGTGGTGCAATCGGGTTCTAGGAAATATTGACATGAATCTGTCGGTAGGTGAACACCTATGTAAAGTTGATACGTCGGAAATATTATCTATTCATACAATCAAAGGATCAAAAATATTATTTATTCACTCGCGTTACGCTAAATGTTAGTAATGTGAAACATTCAAATTTAGCATAGATGAATTTTGTACGGGCAACAAAGTTTACGGGGACAGCTAGAGTGATATTATTATTAAATTTATAATAGAATAAACTTTGTATATTCGGATATGATAACATTCAAGCATTGACCAAGAAATTTATCGATAAATGAATAATGAATGGCTTGTGCATATTAAATTGCGTACCTACATTTTTTTTAAAGAAAAACATATAATTTTTTAGTTTGTTTATATCACAGATATATAAAATAAATTTTATTTAGTTTATTTTATATATCTGTGGTTTATATAAAAATTATTTTTATCAAATTAGAATCTATAATTTAGATTGATAGTGCATTGTCGGTACCTACGTCTTATATTTTACAAAATTACTTATAATTTAATATATTTTATAATTTTGATATAATTTTCTGACTTTTTGACATTTAATAGTTCTAGTTTTCCATCAATGTACTCATGAAATTCCAAACAGGTAATTTCAAAATTGAATTTGCAATTAATGATAATTTCTATTGTTTTTGCTTAAAGATTAAAATGTTGAACACCAGTTTTGCGTATTTTCCCCTCTCACCAATCACTACCTATGTGATTATGTAGAAGATTCGTCGCCTGATATATTCCCTTTTGGAACGGAGTATTTCTGTGTGTATGATCCCAATAAACAAAAATTAAATATCCAAATTAATACGTATACATATTTATCTAAACGACCACGACAGTAATGTCGCTTGGATATGCACTTAAATGTATTTAATGTATAATCACTAGAATGCCTATTTTTATGCGGTAACTAAATAATGATAAAAATAATAATAATAATACTTTAGATTTATACATGTGTTTGTGGTCTGTATAAATCATTAATTTCCGGCTTAACCCACAGTAAATCTGTGTCGGGAACAATATTTAAAAGGGTAGTAAAGTTCGCCACGGTATTCATATCACGATTTCAAATGACAGAACGATGGTGACAATAGCAATAATTTAATATGGACGATGTTCACATAAAAATTGGTTCCAGCGTTCCTAAACAATTACTATAAATTATAATAATATACAATATACATTAATTACATTAGTTATCACTTATCACTTAGTACTTATCATTCCTTTACACATAGTTAAATAATAATAATTATAATCCAATCAAAAGCTCTGCCAGTTAGTTGGGTATATCTATTAAATTAATTAAATTTATCATTTGTTTTTTCCTACACTGCTTTTTGTTTAATCGCCTTAAACATAATTCACTTATGCAATTTAGAATGTTAATTTTCGATCTGATTTTTAAGCTCATCACCCATAATAGTTTCCTTTAAACGACGTACTTAATAATATTTTTTCTCATAATCTTAATATATGCAAAAATAGAAATGATTTTTGCTAGTGAAAATATATATAATAAATAATTCTAAACGAAAAAGCCAAAATTGACGCTCTCCAATAGAGTCTAAATTCCAAAAAGCACCAATTTAAAAAAAATAAAAAATAATGATAAAAATATCATTGTCAGTCATGGCTTCCAATAAAACCGCCACTCGCCAGTTGTATTGTCTGACATAGTGACATGACTAAATATATAACTGTAATGATGTATTCGATCTCAAATAATTATGCTAAAATCGAAAAAGCGCCTTGAATCCGTGGTGAAAAAATCACCAAACTGGCACCTGCACTTACAAAGTCTCGATCTCTTCAAAAAACATGCACTATGGATATAATAAATGTAATAACATGATGCTGTGGAAATTATTTTTCTTGTCTTATCTTCCAATTATTTCATATTTAGCCAAAATTATTGATAAAATATTACTAAACTAAATAAAATTAATAAAATAAAATAAATAACATAATATATTATACTTATACATTGTAGGTATCTTAAATAGAATGTGCTAATGATTTAATTTGTAAACATTATCTACATTTTATACTTTTTGTATACCTATATTATTCATACAGTTTTAATTAATAAAAAAAATAAAAATTTAATTTCCTAAGACGATCCCCGAAGTTGAATTATGTACATTTATATTGACTTATAAAAGCGTTTTATGTATCAATAGTTTAGTTTTTAGAGTAGTCAATTTGTTCTTAGAGAGTAATGAGCCGAAACGAGCGTTGAGAATTAAGAGGACGCTACACCCGCATGTGTCGTCTCCGTCTTACAAGTGCGTAACATTGCAAAAACTGTTTCACGCGGGAAAGAACCGAGAAAGCTACAGTTATAACTAAGAAACGAAATTTCCACCATATAAAAAGAAGAATTTTGTCTGTGAAATATCGTTTTTATTTTTTCGACATCAGAACTACAAATAAAGTTATTCGTGCTTAAAAATATACAAAAATAATGTATTATGAAACAATAAGAACTTTTTTTGTATAAGTGATATCGAAAAAATAAGAACGATATTTCACAGACAAAATTCTTCTTTTTATATGGTGGAAATTTCGTTTCTTAGTTATAACTGTAGCTTTCTCGGTTCTTTCCCGCGTGAAACAGTTTTTGCAATGTTACGCACTTGTAAGACGGAGACAACACATGCGGGTGTGGCGTCCTCTTAATCGTCTTGTCTTACTATGATTTTGCCAAGTTAATCTTTTATTGAAGTTGAGACTTAAATTATTAACAGTTTCTAGAGATGGAATAGGTTGGTTATTCAGAGTAATATTAGGGCAATATCAAATGTCTTAAAGTAAAGCTCCTATGAAGTATGAATTATTAACTATAGTATGAATATGTATTTAAATTAATTTGACATTTTGCATACCAATTAGAAGGTAGATTTAAATGGGATTGTAAATTGGGGGAGGCAATCAATGGATTATTGTGTATTGATAATATGACTGGTCATCGGCAGAGTCAGTGATAATAGTATTTTGAGTTGATCGAAACATCCATAGTTACAATCATTTAATTATTGAGATGTATACCTATATAGGGTGTAAACTTGTAAAGTTTTACACTCGTCCGAACTTTCTGACAATAGAATACAAATCTCTTTCAAATTTAAGTTTATTGTTTTAATATTCTCTCCTGTCTAAGTAAAAACAACAAAAAATCCAATATAATATTCTGTTTTGAAAGGACCTCGGTATACACGATTGTCATTCCGTGCTAAATGTTTGGTCGTTTCGTGTATAGCCGTATAGGTAACGTTCGGTTTAGACCAGGCGTTACCGGGATCATAATATGGTATTCAATGATCAAATGAAAATTATACAAATATATAACGTATTCATGTGGATAACACACTGCAACAGTCGACAATATATGACAGCGAAAATGTTTTAACAATCATTAATCTGTTAAAGATGACAATGATCGATAGTATAATTGTTCTCTGCGTGTTTCGTTTTGCCTGATGGTATTAAATGCTTTGAGAATGAAGCAAAAATAAGTACATCATCGCATCTGCAATAAATACAAATTGATCGGATGTTTGTTTACGCGCGGGTTCTGTACACTAAACTGTGACTAGCTTTGATAGTTTGGTTGCAGGACTGTGTTTACTGTACGAATTTATGTGAAAAATAAATAATACAATGACGTGACTCGCGTATATACCACATAATCTATACGTCACGAGATCGGGACCTACCGATGTCGAAAAGTAAAACAAAATTAAACTTTTTGCAACCAAACTTATCGACTGCCGCCAAGTATAATATATTTTTATAATTTCGTTCAAAAGATATACAACCAGAATCAGAAACACCGTATAGGTACGTATGCATACGTTTTGTCAACAAATTGCCTAACGTAGCATGTTAAAACTTAAATATGTAATATTTATACATGTACAGGTATAGGTATATACAATATTTTCCAAAAGTGATAGTATGCGATTTTGAAATACTTACAAAAAACGACACATTACGATTACGAGTATACGACTTATGACACCGTTAAAAAATAATGTACAATAATTAATAAGCAATAACAGAAAGATAAACGAATGTTATACTCGTAGGTAGGTATTGAGAGATCTTACTGAGTGATTATTGGTGACTGTGGTTCCCGGATATATTTTCAACCGATACGGATAAGAATATCAGACGAATATATTAATATAATAATATACAGGTTTAATGTTATACAGGTATTTATTTCTTTTAACCGCGGGTATGCATTGATAACTTTTGCAAAAATATAATTCAATAATTATACCTAATAATAAGATATGTGTATGTTGTTATTATTTCAGCTAAGTGTATTATCCGAAACGTAAATTAAAAATATTTTCGATACCATAATTATTGGCAATATTTCGTTATTCTCGAGAAAATAAGGTGTTTTGGAGAACGGCGAGTGTTAATAGGTAAGTATAGTCTTACACCCACTGAACCGGTTTTTAACAAAGCTCATCGATCTGCAGTGCGCAACCAAATAAACGCGTGAAAATTAAAAGTTAAGTCATATAAATGCATAACATTTACGCATCAATAACCAAAGTAAATTATAAATCGTCACACGCGATTCATATTCGAGATTAAACGTTAACAACAAAAATGTACGGTTTAAACTTATAAACCAAACTTAACCCTCAAAAACTAAAACTATGACGGTAGTGGCTGCGAATACTCGTATTGTATCGACATATCGTACACTGTGATGTTACGAAGGACGTCTGGCCAGGACGGACGTGCGCGTTTCCACGAACAATAAAGAAGTAAACACGAAAAATATATTTTCTTTTAAACCTATACGATCTCAACAACTATGGCGGGTCTCGTCGCAGTAATGCACGGTGGTATTATATTTTATTATTACTGTTTATACCTATGTATATCGTGTCACATTTTATACCGCAGCGTGTTATTATTATTATACTGCCGACGGTTCAATTATTATTTATTTACGGGTAACACAATCATTCGGTTTTAATCGCCTCCGACAATATTTTATACAGTACGCGTTGCTAGGTTACTGTTATTATGTGGGTTATACCGGAGAACTACTATTCCATGTAGTTAACTAAAAATACAATAATGGTTTTTGACCATAAAACGCACACACGCGCGCGTGTAGTGACTCGTAAGTCGTCTACACGTGTGTGTGTGTGTGTGTGTGTGTGTATGTTTACGTTGAACCCAGTAAGGGGTATATGATAATGTCGGTCTTGAAATCCCTTACAGCGCCACCCTTTGTCCGCATCACATTGGAACACAAAATAAATTATATTATGTACGTTTGTTCGATACAGTATTAAAAACATGAGTGCTAGTGCTAGTAATAATATTATAATATTTTGATAGTTTTAACTGTATGACAAACAATTATTAACTATCGGTCAGTGCCGTGAACTGCAGCAAAAAAGTTCTCCAAGTCTCAAAGTCTACATACACACACACACATTTATACAGGGAGATTCGCCAAGCCACGCTCCTTCTCTTTCTTTTCTAATAAACGCAGTTTTTCAAAACCTGACTCTTGGAATTTTTAATTGTATACTTAAAAATCATATTTTCAGATTCTTTTATAATACTTCTCTGTTCTCTGTAAATATACAACTATACAGACTTCTGTTTAACAAACGAATAGTTTTTTACTTATTTAACTTTATGTGCTATACATAATAATATGTTTATGATAATATGATTGGAAGATACTACGGCAATACGGCATTGTATAGTTCTTTAGATATTTTAGTCATTAATATAGATAAATATTTTATTGTATAATATTATTTATTAATCCACCAACATTTATAATTGCTAATGTAAAATAAATACTAAATCCAACATTACATTTTTGTAAAATAATTTTTAAAGAAAAAGTTTAAACATTTTAAGAACTGCGAATCTGCGGAAAAACTATTTGTTTAAATTTTGAATTAAGTAGGTACATCAACAGTTTAAAAAATATATATATATATACTAAATAATTTACAGAAAAAAACGGTGTTCTCATTTGAATAACAAAAGTTTGTATCCACACAGGACACTCCTTAAATAATATAAAAAAAATCTTAAGAATTTTAAAACGTAATCTTATAAGTTTTTATAAGTTTATTTAAAATTTATTTGAATCAGAATTCAGAATTTGAATTAATTCATTATTAAAGGAAAAATATTGGCAGTAAGCATACTTGGTGTATATATACATTATCGTATATCTCTGAGAAGATTTCTTCGTACAAGCACACATTAATACATACACGTATTATATATATCGTTACACATAACTATATACGCACATAAATGACGCATATTATGGACTGCGGATTTGCACGCAATTTGTTCATGTGTTTAAATTATGTTACATAAATCATAAAATATACGTGTGCGTGGGCTTACTGGGCTTGAGTATCTACAATCGCCGATATATCATAATATTAATATTAGAATGTTTGGAATGTGAAATTTTTGCAAAATATTGAATTTTTTTGTTGCTTTTTTATAAATTTATAAGTAAATCATGTTTTGGGCTCTCATATAAAATAATTGTTAAAACAATTGTAAGACAGTTAGAATTTATTGGGCCTACTGCAGTACTGCGTTATAATAATACAAAACATAAAAGTAATACGTCAATAAAGTTTGTTATTTAATTTATTTTATACATCTCCATTTTTAGGAAGTCGGTGTGTAGCTTTTTTGTTATCGAGTACAGCAGGAACCCTTGTACTGTACCATATTATATACACGAGCCTGTAGACTATGTCTAAAAACTGACAACTTCACGACAGTCTCACTTCAGCCGCTTCATACAACAAAGGTATAATATTATAATAACATATGAATGTGTACCTACATAATAATATAACCTATAATACTTGACTATACATTGTGTGTAAACTATTTCGGGTGCATATTATTATATATTAATATGCTCTCATAACCCGCAGCGATATTTAAATTATCGTCTATCTATTTTACATACATCGCACGTATATAAACACAATATTATGTACATTATGTACATTTTATATGTAATATTATTATATTATATAATGCAAAATACATGGGATATTACTTTAGTTATATTTAAAACTGTGCATAGTATATACGTTGTAAGTATTTATTTTACCTTGTTAGTGTTGTAATAAATAAAAAATTGTATTTTTAAAATTCAAGTTACATATATGTAAAAACATAAAGGACTTAAAAAAGTAATAATACTCAGTCGGATTACTAATAATGACATGATAATAAAATAAAACAGACACCGATATAATTGATATGCACCCGCGATAATCTTTAGTCAGTGATAAGAACAAGCTCAATTACTATGGGTCATTAGGCCAATTAAGCCGACCTAACCTAACTTTTAGACCTCATAATCTCAATGGTTTTTAAATATTGTGAGTCCGTCAAATGTGTATATTATATATCAATAAAAACATATTACACGTAATTAGTAAACACATTATTTATAGTTGTTTATTAAGATTATACTGTTTTTTGAAATTTTTAATTATTAATAATAATAAATTAATGGTAAGTAGATACTTGAGAAAAGTATAATATTATATCAATGTGATCGAGCTAGGTTTTCATATTTCCAAAAATGTTTGAATCGTAAAATTATATTCGAGCACTATAATATAATCATTACAATATACAACAATACCACAAACTAAATTTATTATTTCATTCAATTATTTCGAAGAAATTAAAATTTTCAAGTGACATCGTCTCATATATCAAAAACACTAATAAATTATAATTGTCGTTTTCGATATATATTGAAACTAGCTAAATGATTGCGAGCTGTGTTAATTGAACTTGGATATTGCACAATTCAACATTATTAACTGAAATTCTATAAAAAGAAAACTTAAATAAAATAATAATTAAATAGTGTTGAACGTTTAGTTATACATATATTTACAATTAATTTTATTTTCAGATCAATAAAATACCTATTAGAACCGTATCCACGTGTAGTTTAAATTTGCATATATTGTTATATTCGTCACACGTAAATATATTATTAACACTCATCGTAAAAGCAATTATTATTATATACTGAATTATTCACCGAACATGCTTATCCCCATTTTTCCATTAATAACGGTGCTTTAAAATTTGATTTACAGAATTTTTAAATAAACTTAAGAACCATATTTTAAAATACTTTGACTTTCTATGAAATGTAAAGACTAAAGATTAGCTTTTATATTAATGTGAAAATGCAGTTATTCTTTATTAAATTCTTTAACAGATGACATTTTTACAGATTCCTATTTCCTATGTACATTTATCGAAATCTATATATCTGTCACGTAGATTCCAAGACATTAAACTTTAAGTAAATTATAAGGATAATAGTATACTATAATATATTTGGAACTTAATAAGATATAAATGAATACTAATATTAAGATATATAGGGAGTTTGATGATTTAAAAGTTTTAGTAATTGATATTAGTTTATTAAAATATTACAATTTTTAGACATTTTCTGACTTTAATAAGTACCAGGTTACTTAGTACTTAATAGACTAGATTCCCTATTATATTTAAAGCCATTATTCACCATAAGAAATATTGTCCTTGGTACCACTTCAAATTCAATAACTCTGAAATCACTGATTCGGGCTTCAATTTAGACGCTTAAAAATTGTTAAAAATTATCTGATTAACAATTAACAATCAACTATTATATATGGTGGTTTTTAAAAAAAATTATATTGCCACAAGAATACCTATACATTATCAGAGATTTAACAATTTGGGTATACGAATAAAATATGGTCTTAAAGTATGGTCTTAATGTCTTATGTACACGAAGATTTAAAAAATCAGAGTTTGAAAGTAAATTAGACAGAGTTATTGTGTGCATTTTGGTGGATCATCAATTACCGTATACATGTATAACAGTAAGTCGCAAGAGACAATTGTAATATAATAATAGGTACGTAACAATATTTATAAAGAGGTTTAATTTTTTTTTTTCAAATGGAAACGGTCGATGTTCATTCTACTGTAGTCGAGTATTATTTTCTTCAAGAAAACCGATTCAAAAATAATAATAATAAAATCCTTTTCGGTAGCCGAAATCAAGTGCTCATTCCTAAATCCCTTATATACCGAGTAATAATAATACACGCACATACGTAAACCCTTGTATGACACGACGGTGGAATACCGAATCGGAATAACGTTATCACTATTCACTGTACATTCATATATAATCATATTATAGGTATATAAATGTATAATGCGTACGCGCAAGAATAACCAACAGATTAGTAATATGGTCGTCCATATACCTATGTACCCATAGTCTATATATTATTTGTTATTTACAATTATTTACCGACGTTATAATAATTAAAAAGCATGACGCGTTTTTTATTCCCGACACAAACACATCACACGCACGCGCGCGTTACGTTATTACAATATTATATTATTATTATCCTCCCGGGCCAGACGCCATTTATCAAAAGTAATAATAATAATAAAAGTATAATAATGATAATATACGTGCGTATATTATATTATAGTGTAGAAAATCTACGATGTGGTCGGCCGGTGCGGCGTTCGATTCCCAAGTCCGTCTCCGGTCGGATTGTGACAGACCATTTACAACAGTTGTAATAATAATTGGAAAACGAAGGATGGAAAGAAAAAAAACCCAACAAACATAAATCATACGATCCGACGTGACGCGGTTCCTTTGGCTCGGGGGGGAAAAAATAAAAAGTCGAAACGTATAATCTCGCATAGGTACATAATGCATATAATAATATTAAATACACACACACACACACACGCATACATATAAGAGACCGCGACGCGGACAATCTTCGCGGTGTACAACTGCTGCTGGTACAATGATATTATATTATGTGCTGCAGTATCCGATCCGTCACGATCGACTCGCTGGAACGCTACGGCTACATCACACGAAATAATATTCGTGTGTTACGAACATAATGAGTGGGTAGGCAGCAGGTAAAGGTGAATTGTTGTGCGGTGAAAACGGTCCTCGCGAGACGTCTTTTGAGAGAAACTAAACGGCGGCGAAATGACGTGTGTGTGTGTGTGTGTGTGTGTGTGTGTGTGTATAGACGTTTGAAAAAAATAAACGTTACTTATCTTATTTGCACGCTCACAATATTGTGGGGTGAAACATGCGTATGGCTGCAATTAGCCGTCGATTCACTGCCGCGACGCATATTATTATTGTTATTATTATCATCATAGTCGTCCAGTCATCGTCGTCGTCGCCGCCGCCGCATCCGCCGATGATCGATTATAATTATTGTCATCGTTTTGTATATTATATATTAACATTGTTGTCGCGCACCTACGGCAAGTCTCGAAGGTATATACCTCGCCGGGTACACGGACGGGCAATAATAATGTATTATAATGGTCGCGGATCCGTTTTTATTATCGTCGCCCGTCGTATAGATCCGTCGCGGCCCACATCGATTAGTCATTCTGGCCAGATGAACAGAGTATACGTTCGTGCGCTTTTGCCGCGTGTTTTGACAACGTCGATTTTAACGCGTTATCATAAAATATTAATAATAATAATACACGGTATTTATCAGGGAATATAAACGAGTCTACAGGGATGCCCCTGGTAAATCTAATTGACGATTTTCCACTTCGCACCAGTCGCACGACCAGAAATATTATGTTGTGAGTGTTATGATAAGACTGGAAGTACCAAACTCCATCACGGATGACCGTCCGATCGGATTGGTCAACATTTTAGTGTCAGCATCGACTGCACGATATCATAACAATTAACAATACATTGATACACTGTACATATTGCAAACAAACAAATATATATTTCTTGAAATTTAATTTCGAAGCTATTTTGTTTATCGTGGAAAACATATGTCTGCGTTGAAACATCTTTAACACTGATCAATCGCCAAACTATGATATCGTATACACTATACGCGATATGTCAAGGCTCTCGTCTGAGAGATCCGAACTGTCTGACTGTGATTGCGATGCAGTAGTTTAGTTTAATACATACTTTTGGGCTTTGAGTGCCCAATCGTCGGACGAAACTACTGGTAGGTTAAAAATGACAGTAAAAAAATTCGTTCTACAGCGCAGACAAAAATAACCGTATATAACATTATACAACAGTAGGTAATAATAGGTATATACACAAGTATATCGAGAAGACTTTTATGAGCCATTGGTTCTTGCTCATTTAAAATGAATACATAATAATAGTATAAATTGTTATATACCGAACTTACCAGCAGGGGCGTCATTTCAACTTTTTTATTGTTGGTGCCAAACTTTTTGCAGGCCATCCAAATAATTACCGTAGGCAACATAGAAATTTTTTTTTGTGGATAAGGGGGTGGGGTTAAGTGGTGACAAAAACAAGTGAAAATTTTTTGTTATGTCACCTATATTAGTATGAAAACTTCACAATATTATTATTTTTTTGAAGAAGTATGTGTAGGTACTTTTAATGAATTTATATTATATTGCTGATACCAGTGGTATTAGGTAAGTAAATTTATGGGTATAAAGCACCTTAATAATACTTATCCGAACCTAACCTATACATTTTTCTCCCTGCACACTCAAAATAAATAATATAGCTAAACCTGAAGGCTGAAATTTGTTTTATTGGTTCCCTTGTTCAAAATGACATATTAATGAAATAAGTATTATTAATATCTAAATTTTTCCACTTCTAATTTTAATTTAACAACTTAAATTCAATTTAATAACAAACCATTTAGTTACACAAATAAAAACATTTATTGTCATAAAGCAATAATTATTTAATACATACTATATTACATTAGCGGATATCTTCAATTTTTCAACTTTGAAAACGAATCTACAGTATCATTTAGATTAATTTTGTTTAAAAGATAAATAATTATTATTTATTTTTTATTAACTTTAGTCTTTAATTTTATTATATTTATATAAAGAAATAAAAAGACTGTAATAATATTGTGATTTGTAAACTATAGATACCAAGTAGGTAATTGATTACCTGTTATTTTTTATTAATGAGATTTGTTATGTTTTATTTTTTATCAATTTGAGTCTTATTACATCTATATAAGGATATGAAAATATTGTAGTAAGTAATAACAAATAATATTGTGATTTATAAACCAACTAAGTAGAAGTTCAATTGTTTTTTTTTTTTTATTATTATTATTATGATTTATGAATTTTAAATAAATTTCTCAGGAATGTGCATTATAGAAATGTTGTAAGCTACTTGAAGGGTTTTGTTTTTTAATGTTTTAATAATTACCATTGCCCATTTGGTAAATCCCATGGTCGTAAAGGGGCAAAGGGAAACTATTTTCCCACCACTTTTCCAAGCATGCAAAATAAATGAAAAATTTTCCAATATTTTTCCCAAAATCAAAATACTCCATAGTGCATGTATACCAATTTTCAGAACAATCAGATGATTTTTTGTTCTGCCCTATAAAGGGTTATTATAACGAGTAGGGAGATACCGGAGTGTGATAAGAAATCTATACCAGCATATTATTATATCCATAGATATATTATATTATTTATATTATTATTATTTTATATTATGTCTATGATATAAGTGATTTAATTACACTAGTACACTACTACACTGATCATTTTTGGAAATAAAACACATTAGTAGGTAGGTACCTATAATAATTTTTTTTTTAAATACTGAAAAAATATAAAATATATAATATATGAATATTATAACACTTAGGTATATCGGCGCTTACATTTATTGCTGGCAGTCCAAAGAAGGCGTTTTTCAAAAATGTTGGTGCAAATGTACACCCTGCACCCCCCCAAATGACGCCCCTGCTTACCAGGTTATAATATATTACAGCCTGTCGGTTGCTAAGTGCATAGGTATAGTAATATACTAATATATGATGTGTGTAACCGCACACGCACGCGACCCTATGACCGGCTAAACTGTTGTCGTTGTACATAAACACAGAGCACAATAATATAATATACGCCTACAATAAGAAAAACTATAATATTATGTCGCCGGCGGACGGACAATCCGATATGTCCGTGTTTACATAATAAGAAATAATACCCGTGATCGATCTTACCAGAAAAATACAATGCAAATATCCCGAAAATATTGTTTATATTCATTATTTGAACGAAATGTACATTGTAAGACAATAATAATATACGAATTAAATATTTTAATATTATAAATAGTAAAACTATGTCATTATGAATAGGTATATGGTATATCTAATTCAATGTTATCTTAATATATAATATATTATAGTATTTTAGCACTTATTATTATCGACTATCGTATGATATATTCCACGTAAATAACATTCGAGTGATATTCATTATTAGTTATTTTCTACTTGATTTTCGTCATACGATTTTGACTAATGTAAATATTAAAGGAGAATATTAGATGTTTTTTTTTTTTTTAATTTTTAAACAATCGAATTTTAACCAGACACTTCAGTGCACTCGAAAGTCAAATGGATGTAAATCTATGTGTTCGTGCATATTATTATAACATTAATGTTTAGCTGCAGTAAAATACAACGTCACATATTTTGTTCAACGGTCCTACAAATTTCGAATTAATATCACACAATAATAATGTATAGAGTTCATCGAAATCCATATTTCCCGGCGAGATAGTGTTCCTGACACATAATTATGTATATCATCGTATTCTATAGAAACAGTAGTAAAACAAGACCGAAATACAAATATTCACGGGTCAAGTGTATTAGTAAAAGTGTGAGCTGAATATTAAACGTCCAAAGGATACGACGACGAGTGCACTTGAACGCGTTATTATACTTCTATTTAAAGTTATGACCTTTCTAGAGTATATATACTATAATATATACGTACACATTCTCTGCATTTTTCAGATTATAAGTTATAAGATTGTACTTTATCTTTTATGTGTAAAACGCAAACAAGACATTATGATTTGTCAGTATATAAAATATTAAGTACGTTATACTGCGATTTTAATACATCTCTGATACGAGCATAACAATATTCAGTAATATGATAATATATCAATGGCAACGACGGTATGGGCAATAAAAACGACAGATCGTAGGTATATAATAATATCATATAATAGGATTCGATTGTCTTACATTCGTTTATTATAATGTATCGTGCACACTTTTGATGTTTTATCATATAATATGTAATAATAACTAATAAGTATGTATATACTATGATATGATTACACTGCAGCGTGTGCACGATTAAAAAAATACAATAATTTATTGATCTTTATAGTACTTATTCCGCAGTGCGATTGTTGGATAAAAACAAAACCGATCACGACGACAGCCATACGATAGTGTTTTGTGTTCACTATCCATCCCTAATAATTAAATTGACTATGTTTATATATATATATATATGTACCTATTTATGTGCGTATGACTCCTTCAGGCAAACGTGATATTATAATATATTATAATATAATATAGTGTTTAGTCCGTAATGAATGTACCTAAGTACACCGAATCGATTTCACGGCTAATTTTAATTTCTACTTCGGGCAGCATTTTTATCGGATATAATGATATAATCTGACTGACCCGTATGCAATACAAGTATACAATACTTCCGTCTTGATGAAATCTCTTAGTTACATATTTTACCTGTGAGCGTGCTTAGACGTAAAGACAATACGATTGTAGAATAAATAGATAATTAGCTGGTAAGTATATCTATTTTATGCTCACCATGAAATTAAATTGCGTTGCATTATAAATGGGGTCTGATTTACTAATTTTTAAGCTATTGTGATATTATACGTATATAACACTGTATATACAGGGATATATTATTGTACTAATGTACAAGGTGTTAGGTGATTCGCAAAGCATGCTAGCCCTACTTTTTCCTAACACATTACCACGGATCTATTATCGTTTATCCTTGGTGTATAAAGTTAAATAATTCGAAAACTTCTTTTTCAAATTTTTATTTTGATACGTCAAGAGTATCAACTAAGCAATTAACGATTTCGACGAATAATTGATAAAAACTATTATTAAATATTTTTATATTAATAAAGTGAGTGTGATCGTCATTTAAAGTTGCGTAATCACGATGTTTTTATAAAAATAAAATAATATTTCTTCAACGATTATAACTTTCAAGGTTATTTTCAAAATATATTGACTTTTTTTATACGGCTGTCGTTGTCACAATGAACCTCAAACCACAGTTATTTTATTTTTACTCGAAATATTTTATAGGTAACATTAAATAGCCGCGTGACTTTTTTTACGACACCAATACAAAATCTAATCAACAAATTACTACAATCACGTCAACTATATGAAAAGATAAGTACGATAGTAACAATTAACATAGACAGTGAACAACCAATAATCAATAACTATAAAAACTACGAATAATAATAAAATATATTATATTTTACAGATAAAATTCTCTTTGATATTGAACATTAGGTTTTCTTATAACAGATGAGTGATAAATCCTACGCAACAATTCTTTTTTAATAGAAAAATAGTTTATTTGTACCCATAAATAATCACGATACATTGTAATATTATTATACTTTTATAATTATACATTTGCATTATATACCTATTTCTCATTTTCTCTGACGTACTTTGCATGAATGATTTGTTGCGATAAAAGTAAATAACACAATGAAATTCGTTAGTCGTTACGTATTTTGATGTATTCATAAAATTCAATAATAACAACTGAATTCAATAACTAGAGGATTCAATATTTTAAAGTTTCGGCACGCGTTATGTAAATATATTTTTCGTCCGTCTTTTATATACGAGTATACAACATTTCATCGTTTATATTCTAATCCCAGGACACGGTTGTAATCCTCCAGCTAGCGCCATATAATAAATATAATGATATTCTTTGCGAACTGAAATTTATTATATAATCACATTTATGATTTTTTAGTATTATAGAAATGCAATGAATATAACAAATACGTGCGCACGTTTTCAGTGGTTGTCATTTATACAACACGCCGTGGTTTAATTAAATAATGTAAAGATTAATAATTAATGATTAAATTAGTATAGTATATTTTCCGAAAATTTCAATTTTTACTAAAGCCGTGTTGATATTGAATATGGAACTTTTTAATTGTACATCATAATATTCATAATAATAATAAAAAAGAATAATCAAATAATACATTATGAATAATTTATTTTTGAATATTATCTTCCCGCAGCCTCATTTATATAGTAATAGTTGACCACAGTAAAAACTTGTCCGTGAACCATAATCTGAAGACTCTAGGGTTTCACCTATAACGAGAGAAAAAAAGAGAGATGGAAAAACTAAAATTTAATGATCTACTATACAAATAAAAAATTATAACCAAAGACTAGCTAAGTAGGTGGTATATACCTTTACAAAGCGACGCCGACTGAAATACAATACGGTACACGATAAGAGCACTAGAGTGCATCAGTTCCCCCGTGATAGATAATATGATATTTATTTTTTTTATCACACCTGCACTGAAAGTTGTGATTTCGATGTCAATTGAAGCGTAGAAAAACCACCTTTTTCCGTCCAGTGGTCAGTAAGTACTTTTTCCTGCCCCGCAGCAGCGAAATAATTTTACTGTCCAAAACAGATTAATGTACACTAACGTATATAGATTATATTTTGACAAATATTATATTATATTAAATACTAACTATTAGGTGGGTTGCTAACGTGCTGTTCTATGAAACTTCAGTTTGCAAACGTGGAGAACGATAAGAATAGTTCACTTTACGGATTAAGGTGGTATCACAATTCACTGCTACGTCGTCCTAGTGACATGTCCAAAATTAAAGCTTTGCCCAATTTTGTAAATTTTCAGGTTGATCATAAATAATTCTGAAAAATAATTATTTTTAGTAGGTATATAACGAATAATACATTCAGAACCTATAGTTGTTCGATTATAAAATTTCGATTTAGATGATATAATAAAATTAAATTTATCTTACAATAATTCCCAGTACCTAATACATTTTATGGTTGGAATTGGTATAAAAATCCATAAATATTTGGAGAACTGTTTTTTTTTTACTTGTGTTAAAAAATTCCAAAAAATTTGAATATCTTTTCGAGGATAAAAAAAAATGATTATGGTTGATGAATAATTGTCCCATACATCTCTTCAAATCATTTATAAACACATGGAAATTGACTTAAAAAATCAGTGTTGTCGACTATCTGTCAAATGGATCACATTCGATATAGTGTATACTTGTATAGTATTAAATCGAATATTTCAGCACGAAAAAAAAACATTATAGATAAAACACTGACGTCGTTATTAAATATCGGAGTAATGTATACGTCAAGTCGCCGTGATAACGATCCGTGTGATCATATTATGACGGCTAAGTTAGAATTGAAACGTCTACTAGTAAAAATGTATGTATGTGTACATATACCTATAGAACACGCGCATATACCGATAGTTATGCGTATCACGGCGAAGTGTTTGAAATTCACGACGAGTGTGAATATCGTTATAATTCTGTCGTGTATAGTGACTTCTGACAGATATGTTTCGACTTTTCAAGTCACGGGCGAAAACTATAAACGAACATCGACCGTTTCGACAAAGGTCGTGAATTTAGTAATTCGCGCGTCTGGGAGACGCCTTTTCAACCGAATAGACGCAAATATTCGTACAAGTTGTCTTTTACTTTCATAATATAATAGAGATGACGTCTACAAAAGTCTATTGAAGATGTAATAGTTCTACCTATATGTATTGTTTGTTTTTTTCCATACCGATAAAATTCGATAGACTTGAAAAAGTGAATGGATTCTTATTAATTGTTACTATACCCACTATTATTGATAAATACGCTGTTAAAAATGTTTATACATTGCAATGAGTATACGGTATTATCGTAATTTTATGTATTTCTTTAATCGTTTCCGTAAAATATATGATATCTTTCGTTGCTTGTTCGCTTAGTCTTCAGATTAGGTCTCGCCTGCCCCCCTCCACCATAGAAAATAAATTCAAGTTACGCACAACAAACTAACTATTCAAAAGCGTAATGTGCGTGTACGCCATTGCATGCATGTATTACATGCAAAAAAATGCATACCTACTAACCGTTTTCTAAAGTTTTGTATTATCGCACTCCAAAATCGTGTTTTACCCGTCCCTGTATAATATACCTAAACTAATGCTATACATCACAAGCGGTTTTAAGTACATGAATTCACTTTTATCGTCAAGACTCTAAACTTTATGGACAAGGCGTATACTACGTTTCAGATTATACTATATGCAACGATCATCTGTTTAAAATCGGACTTAATATATTATAATAATCTCAATTAATTAAGAAATAAAAACTTAAAAACGGTAATCTTCGTCTCGTCAAAAAAAAAACGTATGCACTATAAACTAAAACCATAAAATACCTATTATTGACGCAACAGACAGATAAAAAAAACCATAATATATATGACGTAAATTGTGTTGACAAGTATATTATGTAAGTCTCGATATACGCGTGTACCTGAAATAAACATATTATAATATTATGAATACCTATATATAGTATTTTATATTGTATTTGGGATGCTATATAAACGCAGAGACGAAAATGGCACCCGCACACACTGCACTGTGATATCGGTACTTCGCTGTAAAATAATCTGTATGATAAATAGCCATGTCAGATTTTGAAATTCATCGCAGGGAGTCTCCTGAATCCTATATCCTGCGCACGGTCCCTCATTGAGCCCTATTTCTGAAGTGAAATACCCAGTTGCAATCGTATTACGTATGCAAACTGAATCGCCAAGCATGCTCACCTTCATTTTTCCTTTAGTAATGAATTTATTCAAATTTTGTATTTTGTAATTTTTAAGTAGGTAAAGAAACGTTATTTGAGCTTTTTCAATAGGGTTGCCAAAATTTAAGCTAGTCAGTTTTTTTTTATTGTCAGGCTATTTTTTCATCATCATTATAAATACATATATTTTATGTATTGCGGATGTATGGAACTGAAATATTATAGGTAAGTATATTTAATATTTTAATTAATTCAAAAAATTGTAAAGTTGAAAGACGGTAATCGCTTTTTTCGTGTATACGATATATCAATAATATCTATACTAATAGTCTATAGATAGATCTATACACAAAAAATACACATTACTTCTATTATATTTATATTTATGTAATATGTATATTACATTGTACCTATATACATTATGGTAATAATACATTTTGATTTTTATGTATTGATGTATCATGAGTCGTGACTATTATGTGTTATTTGTAAATTTTTTGTTAAATTAATAAGATGCGAAAAAATATGAATGTCAAAATACACCCTGCCATCACCCTTAAATGGCTCATCTAATGTATATAACTATTAAAATATTAGTAGCTATATAGTGATAAAAAATGCATTTAAAGTCTATTGCAGTCTATTGGATAATATCTTCGAAATTCGAATCACTACAAAATGACCGGATTTAATCTTCAAATTTTCTGAATCGAACTAGTAGTTTCTATTGATTAAAATATGTATAGGTACCTACTAAGAATAATAAGTCATATAAATGGTTTAAAAAATATATAAAATAGATTTAATATTGATAGATTTATATTATAATAATATCCTACACAAAAATAAATAACTCAAAAACTGTTCGTTTGAATCTTGGTTTGTAAGTTAAGTTAAGTTTTTAAAGAGTTTTTCCCAAAATATTATTTAGTTGGTAGATATATATAATGACTTTTTGTTGCGTAAAAATAATATAAAACTACAATAATTTTATAGATAATGAATATTTTCTGCTGAAAAAAATCTTCTTGACATAAAGTCTTTAAATAATATAAAATATCGTAGAACACGATAAGATTTAAACGTATAACTTGTTTTAAATGACAAAATGGTAAGGCGTTGCAGCTTAAGCCTTTTTGATTTTAAAGTATTGAAAATTCAATCTTCACAGCAATAATCGTCTTCACTATTAAAAGTGCGTAGTTTCTAACTTTTGAATGACAGTTACGATTTACGTGCAATAGACAGGTATATTAATTTACTCCGTTAACCGATAAATTGTTTGCTCTAATAATGCATTTTGAAAGTCGAGTGTACTATATATTTTCATTAGGCGCATCATTCATTACCATATATTATTATTTGGATCGCAGTCGCTTTCTGTGCATATACATCATCGTCTTGCTGACAAGAACCTCAATACAATATTTTTATATAATATATAATATGATATATGTAGGTAACGAAAGCGTGGTATATGATTTATATCGCATTTATATTTTATGTACCTTGTAAAGTATTATTATATACAGTATATACTATATATGCATAATTTATTATCTTGAAAAACAAACTGAGTGTCAGTAATAATGTTTTTTCTTATTATTATTATTGCTGTTAGGTAGTCTATATAATAGTATAGACTTTTACTAACGATTATTTATCAATTTTTTTCGTTTAAAAGCTCCTAATGAAAAAATATGACGAGTACCTAACCTAAAATTTATCTAGAAAATAATCGTAACTCGTAAGCCTATATATTATATATAAATGTGCGTTCGAATTAATAGTGCGTATATTATGCATGTGTATATATATATAATTTAATATACTTTATTGTACCTACTTAATCTACCTATATACGACACTGAAATTCATTTGATACAGCAACCATGCGTATAATGACATATTTCAGAATACATATTAACGTAATATATATTAAGCCTTTAGGATATAAAATGTGCGTGTGTACATGTGCACTGTGTTTAAAGTTCGTACCGGAATAGCGAAATAATGTATTTCCCGAACGTCTCCAAAGAGAACGCCACCCAAAGTTTAAATGACTATTATATCTTGTAAACTAAGTATTCAGGATTGGATTTTGTCACTCGTAGTTGATAAGAACACTAATCTGAAAATAGATTTTGTTTTAAATCATGATGCTATAGAATAGGTAGTACGTACAGTATACCTACCCAGTATAATAGGCATACGATTTTAAATACGCCTCGAATAGGTTAAAACTATGAATTTATTTAGTTTTAGAATTAGATTTGTTATACTTCAACTACTCAAATAAAGATAACGAACGATAATAAAATTTGTGAGTAATTATGAAAACAATTTAGAAAATATTTTGTTACGTTTTATCATTATTGAGTTTTAGTTGTATATATAAACCTAACTATTCAAAATACTTAGTATAATAAAATATAAAAATATTATACTGTAGATAAAAATCAAATTATATGAATAACTGATTTTGGTTTTTAATATCAGACAAAAATAATTAAATTTCCACAAGTCCATTATAAGACAGAAACGAAAAAAAGTTCTGTTTCGACTCCCCTTGGGTGTCTTTAATACTTACACAGGGATTCCAAGGCAATTAAAAATAATGAGTTGCTGACGACTCTCATTCGGATTTTCTGTGGAATAATATTACTATGATATTAGTATAATAACCTCCTAACGTTATTAAAACTATAATAGTATTAAGTATTCGTTTCGCTTGAGGTGGTAATTCGATTTAATTTTTCAAAAGTTTGTTTTACATTAAATGCACAGACTGGTTTCTGTGAATATATACAATACATGTATGAATGTCTCGTATCTCGTACAGGAATAAATACTCTTCTGCGTGTGCGAATAAAATAAGCTTTCTGATAATTATAATATAATATTATGAATCTGTTATTTTGTTGATTTATATACGAATGCATTTAAATAAACGAGCATTATACGCGCCACGCGCCACAGATATATTAAATCACGAGTGTTTCCCTCACGAGTTGAAACATTAGTGATTGTTCGCCGTATAAGCTACAAGTTTTCATGGTAAAAATGTTACATATATTATACCACAATTTCACGTGCATATTATTATACTTATTACTTATAAATAATTGTACATGGCGAATAGCGATATATTATTATTTATTTTATACTGTTATTGTAATAATGTGGTGGTAAAATTAAAACTGAAAAAAAAAGTAAACGCGTTCAAATGACGTTTATCTTAGTAAATATACGACGTCAGTTCATTGCGGTAAGCTCTGTTGTAGTAAAGATAAAGAAGTCAATTAACCGTGTACGCGGGCTGTGGCAGTTGTGGTGGCGCTGCAAGATATTAAGTGCCACCTTCCGTTTTGTTTTAATATCACTATATTATTATGGTTACAGTGGCGTTTTTACTGTTTCTATTCTATCTATATACAGTGTACGTATTATAATTTTATAACCGTTTTAAAAACGACCATCGACCGACCGTGCGCGTACGACCTACGCGTTTTTTGACGATATCAATTTAAAAATAGAAACCCCTTTATGCAACCCTGTCGGTCGTCGTTTATACGACCAATTACCGGCGTGTGTGTATAAGTACCGAAAAAAAAAACTGGCAGTGGTGGGCGCGTATAACGAGCGAAAGAAAAAAAAATTGTTTCTTATAATACGCCGATTATATTATATATTATAATAATGTACGTCGTTTTTTTCTCTGACCACAACGTTAACGAGATTACGTTTCGACCGTGCACATAATATTATCATTGTTATAGGTATTGCGAATCATCGACAAAACGCAACCGACCTACATGAAAAAATCAAACTTTGTAGTTTTTATGTACACTGACATCGCGCTGTTGCTGCAGGTACCTACAATTCTCGTACGGCGGCAATTTTTCTAAAAGCTTTTGGCCGCGGCACGAAACGCTTGAAATAATGTATATATATATACGCTTTGAAGAAGACGGCGAAACTGATGTGTTTGTTTCGTTTGTTTTACTAAAGAATATTTCATATACGCACACACACGCGTGTGGATTGACACGTACGTGTGTCTATATGTATGGGCTGTTTTATCCTCTTTTTGGAATTCCGACTTTGACGGGGATTTTTATTCTTTTAAAAAAGTTTTGATTTGATTTAGACGCAAAACGTTCGATGTGAAAATAATTTACTCTGCGGCGCGTGCCTGAGTCGAGTACCTACAGATAATATTTGATTTGCAATTTTATTAAATCATATAAGAATTTACTGCCAAATAACAATCGAAAATATGTCTTGGACATGACGGCAATGCTGAACAAAGTAATTTCTGTTTAGTTCAAGTTCCTAGGAATTTGATTTAGGTGTGTACTCTATATAAATTAATGATATTACGTTATACTATATCAATCCCTATTCCATTTTGCCAAAATTAGTTTTATGAACTATATTATTAATTTAATGTTCAAAAATTGTATCCTGTATGTGCTGGTCTGAGATATTAAATTGGCGCGTACTATACTTTTCGTATAGTGTTGAAAGTTGCAAAAGTTGAAAATTCAATCAATTATATTAGAAAATCACAAATAAAATAATATTGATTAACTGTTTAGAAAACATCTTTAAAATATATTTTGTAACCATATAGGCATTTGCCGTACACAGTGCCAAAACTAGGATTCTTGGGCCCCCGGACAAAGTCAATATATGTGGCCCCTTGAGGTATATGTATATTATATTTTTTCATAGGTTACTTATACAGTTATAATTAATGATGGTGATTTTTTTAAAAAAAGCCTAAAAATACAATGTACATTAAAATACGACTATAGGTACATACTTTTAGTGTTTTTTTTTTTTATTATTATAAATATTAATTAAAGCTTTTGTAATATTAAAATAATATAATATGCGGTTCTAAAAAAAGTATTGCACAGTATAAAGATTGTTTGTACCTATATTATATTTAAACATATAATTATATAAAAAAAATTTTTACAAAATTTAAAATGAAAAAATGTATCGCAAACATATACAATTTTTATAATGTATATTATATTATGGTACCTACTTACATAGAAAAACAAATAATTACAAACAATATGAAATACAATTGTATAACTTAATTCAAGTCATTGTGAATGTATCATAAATCATAATACTTATAATAATATGTGCTATAGAAAAAGAATCATTCAAGTTAAGAACGAAAATTCATTTTTCTTGCTTTTAAATTAGCAAAGTCATTTATAACCTTTTCCAAATTTAATTCAGATGTACGGATTTGTTCAACATTAAATATAGCTATATTAGTCAAACGATCTTGTGCTATAGAATTTCTCAGAAAGTTCTTAATAAGTTTTAATTTGGAAAATGATCTCTCTGCAGTGGCAACTGTAAATGGCAATACTAATAATAACATGCAGGCTCCTAGTACTTCAGAGTAACTTATAGAAAAATTATTTTCTACGATAAATTTTGCGAGTTCACCAATTGTTCTTAAATTTTTGTCCATGATAATTTCCTTAAGAAAGATAAGTTGACTGGTAAATCCAGAAATTATATCTGATTGATATTTATTTACAAAGCCCCAATTCCACACATAAAAGTAACTCGATAACATTATAACAATGAACAATAAAACACTATAATAATATAATTTTATAGATAAATATAAATATTATTATGCCCTGTTCTTCGACAACAAATTAGATATCATCATAATAAATTATAAAAATAAACATTTTTATTTTATATATTTTATTTGATTTAAACATTATTAGATTGCAATGCAATTATTTAAAAATTTAAAATTGAGCGGGGCGCCGTTGGGGCCCCCTGAGCCGACGATTAGCGGCCCTCTACAGGGGCATTGCCCCTGCTGTCCCTGCGGTTGTTGCGGCACTGCCCGTACATCATATTATGATAAGATATACGTTTGTAATGATTGTGGAATATATTATACATTGTAGTGTCAAATAGAAGACGACGCTTACTATAAAAATCAAATTTACTTTATAAATCACTATAAGTACATATTATATCTACTTAGTTTTAAGCTTTATAAATATTTTTCAGACTTTATAAAGAGCATTTCCGGCCTTCCGGAAACAACATATTTTGTTAAGTATAACATAACAAGAAAATATTTTGTATCGAACAGACATTTTTCTTAAGAAAATAGTTTGAAAATGTAACAATAAAAATCGACATGTTACCTATATATAAAATATAGTACATCGTATATGCAATCTTTCAAACAGAATATATTTTAATACTCAATGAATAAAAATCATTTTTACTTAACTAATAAGTTTTTGTTAGTCGTTTAATTCAGAGAAATTGATTCATGGGATACAGTTATAGACAGACTGCACAGTGTGAGAGCACACACTGCATGTATTATGCAACAGCGTATTAAGTATCTTAAAACTGGATTAAAACCAAATTTAAATATTAACACTTAATATAACATAATGATATGACATCGAAAGGAAATTCGGAATGTAAACACAAAAAATAAGAATAGACGTGCTTAAAATCTTGCCACTATAATGAGACTATAATATACATCATACTCACGGAGACACAGGAACTATAAGTAATATTTCAAGCGAAGTTGTAATTCTTATTGTTATCGTTTTAATTCTTGCTGATGTATATATAAATATAATGCACTCGTGCAAGAACCTGTAAAATATATGTTGATCCATTTAAATAATAGACGAATAAGAAAATTCAGAGAAATATTAATTATTTATACTATCAAATTACAAAAACCGAAAAAAAAACTCTAACCATTGTGTAATTTTTATGTAAATATTATTTGCGTAATATTTTATGTCTTTTAGCTAGCAATACGAAAGTGACTCTGAAACGTTTTTGTTTTTATATATACATAATATCGGCGTATTACGACATTCCTTTTAATGCGAAATTTACGTAAAAAGATAAACAATCGTCAGTAGGCGTCGAATGTTATGCATATTGTACACCTAGTGCCCATACATATTCACGTGAGTATAAAACGAATCCGCTCGGAATATATAATATTATATTAATGGCATATTTAATAGCGACGAGAGAGAGGAAATCAAACATTATAAACGCATCGTAAGACGCACGTGAAAATCAACATTACAATATAACCGTTTAGCGTAACGAGCTGCGACGTATATATAGGTACATATATTATATTGTAATATATTAAAATAATTGTTTAGAGCGTATAATTAAGCGATCGCCCACGACCCACCTCAGAATGTGTTTGGAATAGACGATGAATTAGTTATTGACAATATAAGTAATATAACTATATTATAAGAAGTGGCAGCAGCTCGTTTCTCGTCTGATTCCTGTTAGGTGGTTTGAAGTAGATCACTCGCGTTCTAAAACTACCGTCGACGTACTTAGTCTCGAGACTGGAGTATGATAGTCGCAATAGGTTGAGAGCTCAAGACGTATCCATTAATAATAACCAATACAAGAGTAGTAAAGAAAGTCAGTAGCGCGCTGATTGGCTGTACGATGCGAAAACATACTGAACGCCATGCCCAGTTGTTGTTTTAAATAATATTATTATTATTACAATATTTTTATTATTATTATTATTCATTTAATGATTAAATTTTTGTTTGTTTACTTAAGTGTAACAATAATAATATTAATGTGAGAAAAAAAAATTGTTTTTATTATATATACCTAGTTTATTTATTAGAATTTTAAATTACCTTAAATCACTATATTATTCTATTCTGCGTAGGTACATAATATACTTAGCGTTTTATGACCAAAATAACTGTAGGACTCGTGTTTGATACTTTCTGAAATACCTGTGTGGAAAAACTTTATGGGATCTCTCATTGACGTCATCGTAATAATAATATAGACGCCATATTTTTTACGTTCGTAAACGTCCTGCGCTTAATACTCGTACTTGTACTATTATGTAGTTGCTTTTAACTTTCATATTCTGGATAACGGATATTATTATATTAATATACCTAATAACTATTTTACACGACTCGGCGAATAATGGCCAACGTTTCGGACTAATTTAAATATATAAGTTTCACTGTTTAATATAATATATACTCGTGTAAACTCACGTTAAACAATAAAATCGCAAAAGTTTCGCAGAATTTGAATGATAAAGTTCAATTACCCGACGATGTTTTGATTAAATTATACAGCAGTAGTCGTTTTAAATTAGTCTAAAAATTGGCTGTATATTATGTAAGTATCGTAAAAGTGACATATGCGTGGGTAGTAGGTACACACGCAGACATGTTATATTATACTCTAAATAGTTATTATTTATTCTGTCCTATAACTTTCGCAATATATGTAATATAATTTTAATTGAGAGCTTAACTACCCCGCATAAAATAATTTACTTAATAATAATTTTGTGTAGGCATCAGCTAATGAAATTACTATAGTATAGTTACATTGTATCGCATACCAAACATACATCAGTCCAACAAAATTTCAAAATACACTATTTACTCGTATTATCTATTACTGGGTACTGAAAAACAATATACAATATATGTATACATACCAATAGTTGTAAAACCCGACTTCAGTCAAGTTAAAACTAAAATATCTCATCTCTCTATCGTTTTCTGTTTTGCTTCAGTTGAAATATTTAATATAAACACTGCAATTTATTATAATGAATCATTTTATAAATTTCTATTTGTTGGTTCTGGAAACATTTTCGATGTATACACATAAAACTGGAGATAGATTCCATCATTAATTATATATTCTATTAGTATTTATAATCAATGGTTCAATAAATATGTACTTAAAATCGATAGGATTAATACTTATCTTTGTATTTATATCAAAAAATGTATTCCGTAGAGTTAAGAAAGCAAGTCATAATAGCAATTCATAAAATCAATCATTTTATTTTTAATATATATTTTTAAACAACTGTATATATCATATTTCTATTAATTATATAATAGTAATATAATATATTAATATGTAACCAATAAAAATCATTTAAATAAATAAAAAATATTCGATTTTAACCAATTTTATTGAACTTTAAATACCCTCCTAGTCACGAATAATCTGTTGATATAATTTTTATTCAATACAGTCAAATAATTCAGAAATCACACGATCAAAATATAGACCACATAAGAATTATATCTATATAAAATTATAAATTACTCAAACACGCACTGGATCTATGTGGGTATTCTAATAAGGTTCACATACGAATATGTTTTGATAAAAGGTTTTTTTTATGACGTTTGTTTGTTTCTTTCCATAATACCATAATATTGTGCAGAGATAAAGTACGTATATTATACAGTTTGTCTAATGAAACCGTGTTTTTGCCATTTTTATTTTTTTCCTGTCTTACAACATGAAATAATAATCTTCTATCAACGCGTTCGAATTGGTGAGTTATAAACAACCCAGTACCTTGGATCTTGTCCAAAGAAAACGAAAACGCCCTCAGTTGTTATCGTCTGTGGTATGCATCGCGTATAAGACTTACGAATTTCCACAACTTGATTAACGAGCCAAACTAATATGCTTATTATAGTGCGCAACCCAATAACCAATCGTCGTATTCCCGTCAAATCGTGTGCGATTTCAGATTCCTACCACAGTCAGACTATGTATATACAATACAAAATATACTTAACAACTATGATGTTTGATATCATTATCGACTTCACAATCGAAAAATTTTGACGCGTTTCGCGTTACGATTACATGACAGTGAACCGTAGACGCATATTAATCATATTATATTAATATATAATATAATATAATATATTATAATAAATGGACTGCGCGCCCATCACCTTCGATATTAAACGTATAGACGTGGCCATTATCATCCAGCAAACAACTGATACAATATTGTTAATCTCGACGTTATTACATCTCTAGTCTTTTTGAATTAAATTTTAGTTCCTCTATCGCTTAGAAGCGAGTGAGAACAGTAAAATCGTTTCTTTCTCCGTTATAATGGTCTCTACTCTCTAAGTGTATCATATAATTTTTAATGAAGATATTCTCCCATACCATTTACTATAGGTTGCCTGCTGTGACAACATTGTTAGAAGCAGTTATCCAACTTTTCTATATGTTGATAGTTCCTATGTGTATATTATGTTTTTCTAAAAATGTTGTTATCCTCATACTTAAACTTCTCTCTCACACACACACACACACACGCACACACATTATAAGTAGACCAAGTTGTGAGTTGACATTTCTAACAATGTTGTCACCAAACTAAACTTTTCTGTCTATAGGCTCGGCCTTACGTGTAATTTCTATAAAACATGAAATATAGAATAAACCTTTCCCCACCCATTCTGTCAAGAAAACTGTTCGCTATTATTACAGTTAAAAATTGACTAAAGGAAATTATATTTATAATTAAAAAAATAAAACAAGGCACCGGTCTTAAAATAACAACGAAAATTAAATCATTTTTAATAACAGTCGTTATTTAAAAAAAAAATAATAATAATAAATAAAAAACATTTCTACGTAAATTATTAGTATACCGCGGCGCCGCGTGCCGTGCGTTGTAAACTGGCCGCAAGGAGTATTACCTACCAAAAATAATAACAAATTATTTTTCACAAATTGGCAAACGACTTAGCTTTATAGGAAGAAGCAGTGGTTGATGATTATTATAATGTCATTTTCTTATTTTTTTTACAATGGCGATGAACACTCTGTTGTGGCCTTGAGAGGACAAATTAATTTTAGGTAAAAACGGAATAAAAACAATTTTTTTTACATAATAAAAATTGAAAATCGAAAGATTAATATTATATTGTATCTCAAACCATTAACTTATATAATATGTACCAGGATTAAAATACACTTGTATTTATTATTTTACTTGAAAATGAATGAAACAATTGTAAAAAAATCACTACAAATCCGCACGATAATAAATATAAATTTTGACAGATAACAACCACGGCGATCAACTCCTGTCGATGGATATTCGGCTACCTCTGAATTCCTATAACACATAAGGTACAACGTATACATAAAATATATTGTACAGCATAATATCCGTTATGTGTACGCGTGTTCATTATAATTACTACGTTAAAACAAATTACTTTATTGTCTCGGTCGTTATTATGCGTGTGATAATGATGGTATTGTTTCCAACGTTTTATCCGTCCTTTGATGACGTCGAATTTTGTTAACGTGACTTCTGGTCACCGGCAAAGCTCCAAATGATTTAAAAATATTTAAACGGCAACCTATCGACTTGCATGCGTTAATTAACTTACACAATATAATATAAATAACGTACAAATAAACAAACTACTTATGAGGAATCTTGGATTAAATTTTCAAAATTAAAATATTAATTTAAAGTGCTTATGCATTTCTAACTACTATTTCCCAAAAATATAATCAGAATATTTAATTTTAACCTGTCTAAAGAACAAACTAAATCCAATTTTCTATCCAAAACCACCCTCAAAGTCGTTAACTAAAGCGTTTTGTCTACAACACATTATTGTAAAATTATACTTATATTTAAAAAAAATATATTTTCGTTATGACTTCAAAAACTATGTAGAAAAAAATATTTTCAAAGCTTTGTAAGTTTTTGTTAAATTACTATATGATTATAACCATCCCGGATTAATACGCGCACAATCGCCACCACAAAAGCTTTGTTACCTAGGTAGTAATATCCAATATTATAACATACTCAAGTTTAATACCTACCACATTATGTTATAATGAGTCTAAATTATAAATTGTTTTTTTAGTATAAACACAGCTGCAGTTATTATCATACTTCACCATGACGTACTGTGCGCGGAATTCATTTTTTCACGATTGTGAACGACGCTGGTTGATTATTGCGACGCCACTATTCGCGGAAAATGTCAACGACGTGTGAACTGCCCCGTGCCCGAATTAAGTGCGTAACACTTGCGTATAATATTCAGCTTTATTATACACTATACATGGTGCAAAGTTCGGGACACGCGGTCAAAGTTTAGGACCGCCAGTAATCCCTTCGCATTTGCATACCGTGGTTAGCGTATAATATGTGCGAGATCTCGTACATTCCACCGCGAGTGTATAATGTACTAATATGTGGTTTGACCAACGCCGCGCATTTCGAAATTGTGTGACACGATTGTACTAGTTTGAATAGCAAAATCGAAGAAAATATATATATATTTCGTACGGATTATTTGGTAGACGCTTAGTTGTATAATGATGTGTATATTGTATATTAATATATTGCACACGATACACTCATTCGATTAATGACGGTCTGAGACCGCACGAATAGTGATCTAGATGCTCGTCTCGAGTATCTCTTTGAACTGTTTGTCAATGTAAATGTAATAAAAGTTACTCAATACGCATTATACACGCGAATAAAAGTTATTATTTTTATATACCATTAACAAAACAACGTTTAAAGTAAGGTTTTTTATAACTGGCAAATTTATTAATTAGTTTTATATTTTAGGTTGGATTTATATTAATATACTCATAATATAATATATTATATGTATAGTTATATCTTACATTCAACTACACCAATCAACATTGAAGTAGATTTCAGCTGTCTTATAACAATTTCCGGATGTGCATGTTAATATATAGCATACAATATTAGAATATACAACTATATACAAGAAATTCGTTGGTCTAAACCGGTGTAAAAAAAACATACTATACAATGTACCATATCATAACGATATATTATTGTAAACATCCCGGTGCACCCATCACGCTCTTTTTTCGTACCGGTTTGGGCGAACTAATTTCTCTATAATATGTTTAAGTATACACAAGTCAAACGCCCACTATGTAGTAATAATTGTGTGGTATACACGCGACGCAAACATCATGTTTCGCACGTTGCTATGCATTTTGATGAGATCTTCGTTTGCACATAATATGCAATGTGACAGCTATACAGCGCACACATAAGGTTTTAACAAATATTAAATAAATATTATTATTTATTTTAACTAATACGTACCACCCCCATCACAAACGCCGTTGATTGATTACTATAATACAATATATAATATATTATATATTATATTATATAATGTGCGTACTTCTATGTTAAAGTTTATATCGAAAACTGTCTGAATTCAAAGACTTTCAAATTTATGTTTTGTATAAACGTCGTATACCAATATAAAATATGAATAGAGTATCATGATACGTTAATAAATTTTATAAATGTGTTAAATATACGTTTCGTTCATTTCCTGATATAAAATATGTATATTTAATAATATGTTCACAGACCACAGTGCGTTCGTGAAACCATCGTGCATAAAATATGTAAGCCATTAACCCTTTTCCACCGAATGATGAGATAACCATCATATCCATACGCATCAAACCAAATATTAACTAGGTAACGAATAACGATACTCAAGTGTTGTTTAAATCAAATTACTGCAGTGAAACCTTTAGAACACTTCCAAGCGGATATCTCCTAAAAACCAAGGGTTTTTTTTTTTAAAACAAGCTACAAGCTTTCGAGAAAGTTAAGTACATTGAATAGGGAACGCCTCCGAATACCTAACAAAATTTAAGCGACCCAGAGTGTACTGTATATAGAGGTTTTAATGCGTAATTTAGTAATTACTCGAGCGTTCGTCAAAAAATCCAATTATTGTATGCTGATCTATGAATTAAAAATCATCTTACATGTCAGATCAAATGTCAACCCTTTTCTAACCTACCCTAAAAATCCACAGTAAATAATTCAGTACGTTCGTACGTAATGCGATACACCAAATGTGCTTCAAACCAGCGATTCTTTATCCTTTTTAAAGTGACGCCTACAAATTAAAAATACAATATTTTCATAATACTCAAAAAATTTTTTCTCTTGTTTGTTAGACATAATATTGCATAGGTTATTTTTTCTGTTCTAAATAATCAACTGATTATAATTAAAGAGATTGCATCTAGTTTTAAAATCGCTGTTTTAGACAGCAGCAGCAGTACTACAATAAATATCTATAATAACTAATAAGTAATCCCAGATACATCCAATTGCAGTAGGGATTGAATACTCATTACATATTGTTCGGGTTTCTTTCAGGTTAGGGAATTGCACTCAGTTAAAATAAAGGTAATTCAAATCGCACTTATTGATTCGATCTAATGATTTAATCATCGTAAAATCTATATTTTGAATAAATACAATATGTGAGTTATTAAGAGGAAACTATACTTATACACAGGAACGTACACAGAGGAAGTTCAAGCCCCCCCCCCACAATCCCGAAATATATGTACGTACATACAAATTTAAAAAATACAAAATATGTACAAATATGCTGAAAATTGCTCAAATATGCACTTTTCCAAAAATATGACGAAATATTCAAAAATATGCAAATTGAACTTAATATTTAATTTCACCATTTCATAAACAAATTTATAACTCACATAGAATAATCTACGACCACTACAAAAAATCATGCAAATGCAAGAAGTCTCGAACCCTAATTATTATATATTTACATATTAATATAATAGTTACAATTTCGACATAATAATACAAAAATATATGCTTATTTATGTTTATTAATTAGTTACATCATGTAATAACATCATTGTTAATACTTAATCAATCGACACACAAATGGCAAATGCATAAAACACTTATCAACTAAAATTAATATTACTTATAAGGTATAACTATATGTATCTATGAAAATTTGATACCTTTTTTAATCCGACTGCAATACGAACTTTGGTTTAGGCAAGGAGTGCAGATCGATGCGCTAAATTTACGGACATCATCAGTTCGACAATCCCCTTGCACCCATATCATATATAAATAATAAATGTGATATTTTACAATTTCACGCCTTCTCCGAAATCCGTCCGGTCTTTGTTTTGTCACACACGTAGGTACACGCAAGCTGAACGAGCAGGTGTATACAGGACATAGATATAATATAATATGATAATAAAAATAATGATTTATATTGCGTACACACCGGTATATTGTATTACTGCACGTGCGTATATTATTATGTATAAAACGCCAAATTTATATGTACAACCGATAACCACCAATGTGGTATATACCAACCGGAAACCGGTGAAAATGGTTTGACTTTCGTATCTCGTCATAGAAATTGACGTGTAACAGTGTAGCACGTGGTTACGAGCTGCAGCTTGCAAAAAAAAATTGCCAACATAAAAACCGGACGCCTACTCGCTCAAGTTGACGTCTACTGTATCAGATGACGTACGTTTCACTATTCACCGTAATATTATATATTATATACCTATATAGAAATGTTGGGCTCAAAAACCTATAGTTTCAATCACCATAATATAGAGTTTCAACATTTTTAACTTGGGTATAATATGTTATTACTCCTTTTGAACATGACCCTATAATTTTCAATATTATTTTTTATTATGTATTACTCGGGGGTGAAAATATTCACCTAAAAAATATACCTGTTGGAAGTATTGTATACTCCGCCGAAAATGGCCGGGGGGGGAAGCTGCGGTCCTACATGAGGCATATAGTCGTGTTTTGCCGGGTTGGATTCGTAGATCTTGACACTTACACAGATAAGAGCGGCGCGTAAAAACACATTACCTGGTATAATTATTATATTATTTTAATAAATGTTATTCCTGGGCACGTGTTGTTGTAGTTCTTAGCACCTGCAGTCGCTCGGCTATTACCCAGGATAGGTACGCATATCCCGTGACACAGTGAGCAACAGCTGTTTTCCTAAACTTATAGATATACTGTATAGAATACGTATATATCATAATATATAGTTATACCTTACCATACAGGTACGCGAACTCTACTCGATGGAATATTATACGCATTATGGGTGCATATTATAACATACATCGAATGCGACTCGTTTTCTGTTCGAACGCGATTATAATAAATCGTCATGGTCATAGCACCACCTATTTCGGTCTATCGTCATTTTCGTGCGTATGAGTAAATTCAAGATGATATTATTTATTTCGAAATTTACATAACGCCCGAGAAAATTCCTTATAACTTCGTTGGGCCACGTCTGCATGCCACTATTATGCCTATATATACGACGCGAGCAATGCCAATACTATTATAATGTATATAGTTATACACACGTATAACTATAATATATTATACTCGTAAGCATATTATACAGGTGATTTAACAAGCATGCTCAGTGCTCACCCCCCTTTTTTTCCTTTAATAATGAACTTATTCAAAATCGGAGTTTGAATTTTTAAATTATTATACTTCTCCTAATATCGTACCGTATAATCAAAATCTTGTGATGAATGAATAAATTCATTACTAAAGGAAAAATCGCGCTACGCATGCTCGGTTACTCAATCTGTATACAATATACATCATATTAATTAACATGCATTTTTACGTATATGATATACATATTATGCGTGTGCATCTTAAGTCTTAATGCACGTATAGTGTATAAAGGTACCTCTGTACCGCATGTGTGACCCACGAGCGTTACGCAATGGCGACGCGATACGTATTATAGTGAGTTGTCGTATAATATATTTTTATGTTTACTTCACGCACACAAGTACAGGTAAAGTAATAGCACATTCTGCACATATATAACCAGAGTATACTGCTAGTTACCTCCCAAATTATACAAATTTTTTCACTGTCTTTTCGCAAATAAAAAAAATAATATGCACAAGTTTTCATCTCTAATGATCAGGTAGTTTATATAATTACATTATACAAAATGCCTCTCGGAAATACTCTCATTATAGTTGCCATCCATAGAGAATTAAGTAGAGGCTCACGAATTAAACTAAAATATACCATGTAATGAATTAATTTATATATTAATAATAATTGCCTATGTATTGTGTTTTAATTACAAACAATAACGATGAGAACGTATCTTTTTAATATTTCTTATTTTTATAAATTTTAAAAAAAATTTAAAAAATATTGAATCATACACAGTCTTGTATATTTGTTAGTACCTACACAGATATTTTTCTATTTATCTTTAGTAATTAATAATAAACTATAATGCATAGTAGTTAACATCATATTATATAGTTTTATTTTAAGTATAGTATAGATAACTTATTATAGTACTAAAAATATTGAGAATAAATTGCTCTTAGAGAATTTATTTTGATTTTTGAATCGTTTCGAGAAGCAATTCATATAAAAATTATCGATCTTTTAGACTTTAAAAAATAACTCATAGCGCTCTGAATTACGATCAACGCCAGGACATACAAGCTACAATATTGTACAATTCATTAAATTAAAATTATAAATTTTAATATTATCAAACGATTTCGATCCAAAACAATATTATTAGGTATAAGTGTATAACCACCGACGAAGAACTTAACCTTGTCAAACATTTCGAGCGCATAAGCGACCACTATTATATAGCCATTATAACCTTTATAGATGTAAGTACCTGTTTATATTATAATATGTATATCGCACTGACTCACTGTGTTATTGCAAATATATTTTTTTTTACTTTTTATGTCTAAACGTTTTAATATAATATGTTCAACAATTATTGTTCCAATTTTCCAGCAACATCGGGTAAATAGACATTACAATTATAGGTTAGGTAGGTACATGATGTGTAATTAATAATTATCACTACTATCTTCGGTTTTTTTTGTTTTAAAATTCATAAGAAATGATTGAAATTAAATATTATTATTATTATAAATCATTTTTTCGTGATATTTTTCAAGATAGTAATGGCGAGTTGGGAGAATGTAGCTTATCTCAGATTTAATAATTATAAAACACCATTTTAAACTGACATCGACGCCACTGGATGCAGCAACCCAATTTGACCAATGTGACTGCGGAAGTGGCGAAATTAATGGCTGTTTAGTGGGCAAATGCCGACGGGACTCACTTATGAATTATGGCGAAAAGGATATGTAATAAAAGATAAGAATACCTATATGTCAAATGTCACGGATAAGTTTTGCGCTTGGCCCCTCTTACGTTGTCGTAAACTGTAATTGCAGTTATCTTAAATCTACCGCTCTATAGGCCGCCCGACCCTACCGCTATGTACAAATACAATCATACACATATCGCGAATCCAAAAGTACGCAGTCCCGTAGGATATTGGTAGGATACGGTCTTTGAATTTCCATCGCTATCCGCGGTGATCCATCTCTGGGGCACTAATATAATACGGTAGGGATGCATTCAAAGTGCAAATCAATGTTTGCCTCTCTTTCGGCAACCTGCGAGGATATAAGCGGCTAGGCGACTCCTTAGGGTTTTGAACAGCCGTCCGTAAAACCTAACCTAACCTTACGAGGGGGGTGGGAAGGGGCTGTACGCGGTTTTTCGTAGCTGTAAGGCTTTTGGTCCTTCAAAATATACCGTATGCCGTTTGCCACAGCAGGTTATCGTGCAGTGTATATGCCGCCTGTGCAATAGGTTTTTTACCCGATCGCATATTATATCATATATATACGCCTGTAACGGCCGCGATGGCGGTGTATTTTTTACGCGCGCGTAACTATATATTATCCATCGTATTTTGTTATTAAAACAAACGCGGCGTACGTGACCGTAGATCGACCGGACCGATATATATATAATACACGCGCGTACAGCAAATACTTGGTCCGCGCAGAGTTGTCAGAGTCGTGAAAAACACCGTCGACCCGTGGACGGATACGCGATGGAACGATTGACCCGGCCGGACTGCGGCCGAGGAATACCGCGTCGCGTCTCGTACAGAGAGTGTATATTATATATTTTTTTATTATTTGACTTCGTCTCGGTCGCCGTCTCTCTCAGCCTCCACCGCGCGGATGTTACTGCGCTGCACATCCACCGCCGCCGCCGCGTAAACAATGGACGGTCCCGACTGCAGTATAACACTATACGCGCGCATATATCTGTACATAATATATAATACGATTATAACTCGTTTGCGTGCTCCGTTCTCTCTCTGTCTTTCTGACTCTCTATCTCCGTCCGTCTCTCTCTCTCTCTCTCTCTCTCTCTCTCTTTATTTCTCTTTCTTACATAGTGTCGGTATATTACCTCGCCCGCCGCCACCGTCACGACGAGTCTGCGCCGGTACATACGTATATACCGTCTTCGGGACGAGCGGCATATCGTGGGAGTCGTTTTCGAAAACAACGAAGACGATGACCAAGACGTATAATAATATTATAAACTCGATCGGAATTCACTGTGCGCCCGTGAACACAAAACCACACCGCCGACGTTCGCGGGCAACGGCGGCGGAGGAGGTGGCCGCGAGCAACTCGGACGTCGTCGGTATACGATATATATAGTGGCAGGACGATGCAGAGCACGCAGCGATAATGTTATAGGTCGGCGGCGGCGCGTTCGTAAAACTCAATTACGAGAATATTATAAATATTGCGTACGCGTACGCCACTGCTACCGGGACCGGTTTTATTTTGGTTTTTGATTTTAAGTACATAGCGCGCGCGCGCGTTTGACCGCTGTCCGACCCACGCAAATCACACCGCGGCTAGTGCCCGCGCTGCAGTTGAGGTCGTTTTACTATTGTTATTATATATTATTAATATGAAAGTATATTGCAACGATATTACTAGTTGCTACAAGTCGACGTAACCATGTTGTTTACGGATAAGTTACATTAGTAGGTTTTTTACGAAATCACATAAATAAGTAGTACAATAATAGTTGTACTATTAATCATACTCAAAGGATGAGTGTTAGCTTTCCCGATATATTTTCGACTTTTTTTATCCATCACTTTTATTTTTTAACATGCATTCGTCCGGAGGAGACTTAGTATGTATACACGCTATACGATTAGAATTAGTCTTATATCCCGAATAACCGGACTTTGCTGAGTCGTTGGGTCGCGCTCTAACATCGCCGCTTGTACTCTGAGTCCACATCCAAAGTCTTAAATTAACTAATTTCTCGGGCAGAGTTACTTCACTCTGTCCACAAATTTTACTAAAGTATATTATATTGAAACATTTATATTACCTTTGTATAATAAACAAATTACTTATTAACTCAACCACTGTTTGTACAATTTATTCAACAACACTTAGTTCCATCAACTCAACGTATGGCCAACGAACGTTCACAGAGTACAGAGAAATGTATATAACAAATGTAGTGCAAGTACCTGTGGTCATTACTCGTTTGAAAATTTGGTGTCAGGTATGGAGTCCACTTGAACGAAGTATTTTGATAACCAACCCGAAATCGAGTACTTTAACGGACCTTTTTTTTTGGAACAAATCCACGTCGCACATCTGAGGGTGACCGCAGACCACAACTGGACAACCAGTAGAGCATTCAAATTTCAAGGCAGATATAGCCAGTGAGCAAGCACAATTTTTTTCAAGGACCAGACAACATACCAAAATGAACCACTTGTAAGTCATTAGAGTTATAATATAATAGTATATGTCTGAGAGTCCAAAAACATTCAATTTACAACTAATGGATATATCCACCAAACGCGTTATAGTCTACCATCACAAAGGTAAATTTGCTAAACGAGGCGAAGCGCTTAGTTTAATGGAAGCACACAACCTGTGTTGTAGCCAATACCCATACCATTTCCAATCCACACAACCCCCGTACCGATGTCATATGGACACGATGTCTATTTAATACACTATTTAAACAATACCCAAAAACTATAAATAAGCTTACTATACAGAAGTCTATAGATTAATCAATCTTAATAAAAAATAATTAAATTATAGTAATTAAAATATATTATATAATAAAATAATAAATATGTATTACATGTAAGAGTATAAATATTAAGTTATTAAAAAAATAACTGGTATAAGGGAAAAAAAATAAATTACGGGATTAAATTTAAAAAATAAATAAATGATGAATATATAATGATACCCATAGAGATAAGTGTAATTAATTTTTTATGATTAGATTAAGTTACTAACCTATTGCTCTAAAACATTTTCAGAATGACAATTATTATAATTTTTACATACTGATACCACTACGGGAACATTACGTTTCACCGACGAAAAACTATTATAACCATCAGGTACATACTACGAGCACAGAAGACCTATTAAAATAGTAACGTCTCAGCGGGATTTGATAGCCTACGTAAACCTAAACAGATAACATGAACAGTGGGAATACATCGACACATTAATAACAAATACGGAAAATATGTGTAGAGAATATGTTAAAAAATGTTAATATTAAAGATAGTAATTGTCACCATTTATTATTTCTTACCACCTCAATAGTACGAGAGATGCAGAAGAAGAAAACTTTAGTATTGAACTTAGTAGGGCATATATTTAAACGTAGCACCGTATACAAATTCATAGGTAAAGCAGCTAAACTTCTATACGGAATCTGCAATCTTGAATGTATGAACAAATTTAATTTTAATATTCAACTAGCTCAGAACGGTATATAAACTAAATTAATTTAAGAACAAATTAAAATTATAAAGTTAAAACAAGACATTGAAGCAAGGGAATTTTATAATAATATGACTTTCGTAGTTAACAAATTACTTAACATTACTAAAGAGCAGCAAATTAAAAATTATATAATAAATATTTTATTCTTATTAACCTAGTGTTGACACAACACATGGCTGAAACTAACACATTCATAGAAATAATACAACAAGCTAAGATAGGAATAATACACCCACATTTAACAACACCGCAAGAGCTTTTAGAACACGTTAAGAATATTAAAGTATCATTATCAGGGGGTACCGACTTACCTATTAACCTGGACTTAATAAACATTTACGAACTAATATAACTCTCAGACCTTTTTGCTATATATTATGCTAATGACAATATTGTATTTATAATAACTTTACCTTTAATTTATCAAAATAATTTTATATTATATAATTTAATACTTAAACTAGTACCTATGTAAGGGAAATAATTGTGTTTATATAAAACCTAGCAATAAATGTTTAGCCATAAGTAGTTCTAAAGAACACTGTGCAACTTATGACAAATTTCACTATACTTATTGTAAACACGCTAGAGAATTCCTATATTGTGTCCTGAATTACATCCTTTACATCCACGTAGTATCTGACCAATTTGCGAAGTAAAACTTTTGCAAGACCCAGAAAATGAAACATTCATATTATCTTTATACAATAAACAAATTACTTATTAACTCAACCACTGTTGTTCAATTTATTCAACAACCCTGAGCTCCATCAAATCGACGTACGATCGACGAGCGTTCACAGAGAAATTTACTCGTATATATCAAGTGTAGTGCTATATGTAATGCTATCACTATGGTCACTACACACTTCCCGTGATCGTGTTATACCACCACTCACATACTGGTCGTATACTATAATATTACTCGAAAATATTATGCGTAAAATAATCGTTTTCCATGCACAGCAATGGATTTCGGAATAGGTATCGTAGATGTACCCGTCTGGCGTCTACTAGTGGTCAAACCTCGGGTTTTGCTGCGAGAAGCTGTCAAAAATAATTTCGAAGTTCGGTGCGAAAATAATTACTAAATCTAACATACATTTGTACATCTTTCTATTACAATAAGTGTTCTAAATAACGCATTTTTTTTCTGTTCGTAATGACTGATTTGAAAGTGGCAAACTTCCCGTCATTTGCCTCTTTCCCCCCATAATGACTGTCTTGATCTGCATTATATAAGATTGTAATCCGGTCTTTCAATTATGTATAGAGGTTTCCCGTGAGATAATGTGAGAAATGACGTCAACGCGACTATTGCTTACGACTCGTGCGATCATCGTTGATTTCGGATATTATAATATATGACATATAAAAAATAATAATTAATATTATTTAACTCAGTGCGGTGGATAATATACTTTAATAATTGTCATAAAATACCCAAAAAATATAAGTGTGTACAACGCACGTCCTTTTGGTTTATATGACACGGAGTGTCACGACGCGCACATCCTAGCTTTATGTGGTATTTATACACTCTGTATAACTATATTCGTCCTTTATGTAGGTACTTTTAATACTGTGAAGAGTGGTTTGTTCATTACATAATTGTACACAATCGTATACGACGCGTTATCCATTTCGCCGACGGTGTGCATTTTATTACAAACGAGTCGATTCCGCGCATAAATTTTTTTTTTAATTTACATAATGTACGTGCCAGGTGTGTGATTAGGCGCACTGATTTGGCGCCTATAGTATACCTATTTTCATCCAACAATCGTATCAGGCTTTGATTTTTCAAAACAACACAATAATATTATATTATTATTGTACGTATAAGAACATCGCGTCGAGACGAACGGTTTGTTATTTATATTTTTTACGCCTGACCGTCGATTTATTTCGCGATTGCGATTATTGAAATGTGAGTTGCGAATACGTTTCAGCTATCTCGCATCGTAAGTATAGTAACCGGCCATGACGACGATATTACATTATAGGTAGAAAATAATAAAACTATAAATTATAATCTATAATACCTATACAGTATTATAATATATTCGATCGAGTGATAATTGATCCATCGATGTGTATAATATTCTATTAACTATTTGCCGCCGTACAACGCTGCAGCGCTAATATATTTTCATCACAAAACGCATAACGTTACGCAATATTTATGTAGATACATTGTCGTGAATATTATGATAACAGCGGATGCGATATGCACGCATAGCTACATATCAATATATTATGAATAATAACAATAATAATTATTCGTTATATTATAATATTAAGTTTCATCGACGGTGAACCACAAAATTAATATGTATAAATCATTAATATTAAGATTTACTCGAGTAAAACGACAAGTCCGTTTTACGCGTTTTGTGCACGCATCTATAATATTATTAACGTACCTACTTGTCAAATTGTACGCTAAGTGTATAGATTTAATAATGAATTTATTAAATGACGTATGTACACCATAATATAATACTTATTGCGACGATTTCGATTCAAATAACCCGCACATTATAATATGCGAGCATATAAAACGGAAAATAAAAAAAATAACATAGTAATAATAATAACTGAAGGTCAAACCAAGTTTAAAATGCAATACGGTCAACGACTCTATTGTTCGTATAATATAGTATTATTATAATTGAGAAAACTAAATTGAAGTTCGCAGTAGGTAGTAACTGCGGCAATACCGAATCATAACAATATAATTACGTGGGCAATGTGTATTTACACTATTTTTACGATTTTTATGATATTTTTGTTTTGTTTTGTTTTAAAAGAAACGTCCATCAGCAACAACACACGGAAATGCCAATGCGATACAGTCAATTTCAATAAGCTATTATATTTTGTTTACAATGTCCGTACTCCGTAGGTATATATAGGTATTTTACCTATTAATACCTATGTCATAGTAAAACTAAACTGAAATCTTGTTTGAAGAATAATTTTTTTAATTTTAAAACACTTCTTTGTGTAGTACCACGTATAGATTGTTTGGAGATTATTTTTTTGTTGCATTTTCACTATATCAAACTAAATCAGCAAATTCAATTTGCGTCGATGTATTTTTTGTATACTACATTATATTAACCGAATGTATTAATAATAAAACAATGCCAACATTTTTTATACAAATTAAATACATCTTAAATGCTTTATGAAACAAATTAATAATTGAAAAATAATTTATCTATATAAAAACGTATATATCAGTATAATTACCTATGTATTATAATATATATATATATATATTATATATACAAATTTGAATTTAATCGACATGGATTTCGTGTGAATCTAACTTCATATTACTTTAAAATATATTGTAATTTAAGTAAAATATATATATTAAATAAAAATAGATACTAAAAAATCAATTAATCAATTATGTGTATTAAATTCTTACATTGAACCAATCAAATCATCCAACTAAGTCATTAAAATACCGCGACGTTATATTAAGTATTAACTATACGTATATACCAACTACACGAGTTTTAAACAAAAACTAATAACGAACATAAAAAGTCACTAAAAAAATTATACACATTAGTTTCAAGTTCATTACGATAATGCGTAATATACGAATTCATCGCTCATGTTGGGTAAACACAATAATAACTATATTATTATTATTTTATTTTTTTATGTTAGAAGAGATTTCAGCTAGATACTATTTTTATTTCAACAATAATAATTATGATTATAATTTATTATAATATTCGTATTATAATGTCACAGCATAATGATAACGGCTCGACAATCACTAATTTCGAACCGTTTAAATATAAATTGCATATTGTCGATTGAAAAAAAATGTGTACCGTCGAAAAAAATCCGTAAAAAAAAGACATAAACTATTTTACTTTATATGATATATTATGCACATCATAACTATCGTAAATTCGTAAACGTCTTTCGGTAGAAATTAAATTACCAAAACCATTCACATGCATAAATCATACGTTATCTGAATGAGTTTGGTAAGCCTCCAAAATATAAAATTTAGTAAATTTACACTACAGTATGATTCGTAAAACAGTATAAACACTACCATTATCACGAAAAGTAACATTTTTGATAATATGTTTTTTCTAAACGATTTGAATTCATCACGAAACGGCATTTTTGGAAAAAAACTATACTTTGTACTACTTTTTATTATTATCATAATTTAAGTTTCTTACTTTTTTGTATGTGACCAGCATACGTTATTATTTACTTAATATTCCTAAACAGAATATTTTTTTGAGAATTTCAATAAAGAATAAAAATTGATTTCAAACGAGTATAGTTATGATTATATGACCAATAGACCAATATGTTTGACAGCGTACTTCGTCTATACCGCTCAGATAAAATGGAGACAGAGAAACAAGTTTCTTAAAAGTGCGTAAAATTGTACAGTATACCTATAGGCTATACTAGGTAATATATTTTATACTATTAAATAAACGATTTGAATCAAACATATTTAGCTTTTACAATAATCATTTTTTTTATTAATAATTTAATATGACATATTGTGTAATCATTCATATTTTATTAAGCACATGCCAATAATATTATTATACCAACCCATTATTAATTGATCTGTTATTATAGAATATTACTATGATTGCTATTTTGATGCGAAAATTAACTTACAGTGTTTTTTAATATAGGTACTATTGTTTAACTTATAATATTAACTATCTTTTAAGTTGCAAAGACATGAAAATTACTGCATTGGACGCAGAATGTCTGAATCTGATATTAACAACTAATTCTTTCCCATCTGAACTCAAAATAATTTTTTTTATTATTATAGATACAATAATCAAAATGTAAAGTATACGCCATACACGTCTGTGGCGTGATAGAATAAGAAGAATCCATCAGTGACACCGATTCAAACTCAGGATTTATCGTTTTCTTTATTTCGTTAATTTCTTGGTAAAGGATATCGCGTTGCCGAGTTCATTGAATATTCGATGAATAAGACTATCTGATAATGTATTTGTAGCTGCATTATTAGAAACAAAATAATACGAGTGTTTGCGGACATTTTCATGGAAACGTATTATTTTTTAAGTCTACGACAGCATATTACATCAAACAATATACACGACATACACATATTGCACTGCTAAAGGTGAACTCAATTTGCACAGACTATTTCGTTTTATAATATACCTATTTAAATAGATAAATAGGTAAATAGTTCTGGCGGTTTCAATACGTGTGCGGAACAATGTAGGCTCATAGCAATTATGATATTATTGACATAATATGGTTTCATCGCATTTCGCGTTCAATTATAATGTTGTATAGCGAATCGCAAATATCACAGCTACGTATCAAATATTACATACTATATACATCATATTGTATGTGTGTCTCTAACCTAGCGACGGGAATAAGTTTGCACAAATAATAATTGGACTTATTCTTTTTTAACTACAAAAAAAAATATATTGAAATATCATTGAATATATTTATGTTGAAAATGTAATTAGCTTTATTATAGAAATAAAAGTGATTAATCAGATGAAAAAAAAATTTAAAAAAGTTTTTTTTTAATTTAATGTTAGATTCTGTTTTTATTCAGTGCAATTAAAAGTATGATACTGTTAAAAAAAAAGTCCTATAAAACTTCAAAATAAACATGTATTTATGCCTTAAAAAAATCGCATATTCTGCAGCCTGCAGGACGAGACAAATTTGATAGCCGGTCAAATAACTCTCCGAAATTTTTTTCCATAAACCTCCGCTGTGCGTTTGATGTAGTATTGAAATCTGAAATGTGCTCATATGTTGTAGTTTTAATACTGAATAGATACGTCGTTGAGCTGTTTAATACACATTATAATAATTGTTTAAAACGAGTTTAAAGTTTTAAAAACGCTTTTGTCGTATATCGTTTGATAATAATTTGCTTCTCGTTTACTTCACGTGACAGTTATATTGTATTCACTATTCAGCACCTACCTATATAATACGATTTACGGAATTGCGTAATTTAACGTTCTGCAACGCTTGTTTGGGGAATTCTTACAACAATATAATATAATATATTTAACAGTGCATCGTGGTGGATGAGCCGGTTACGGGCAGGAAAAAATAACTTGCATTTCTTTTACCCGTGAAATATAATATAAAATTACGGTGTTTAAACACAATAATATTATTATGTCATATCCATATTGTGTCGTGGATTTGAAACTGGTGATTGAAGAATCGATGTAGTGTGTTTGAGAAGTTTTACACGCGATTGATTGTGCGGATTGCTCGTGCAGTGACGGCTGGGTATATAATTTATATATACATTATATCACGAACATATTTCCGTATTTATTTCCACGAAATATTGTTTCATCAACAACTTCGCAGTTAACTTAAACACGTCCTAAGTGGAGTGGACTATATTTCGATTTATTTTGTGAGTGCTTCGATCATTCGTTGGCCACTTCAGAAACGTTTCAGGTCATCATCCGTTTGTATGTGGATGTTTATCGAGTCTGTCCAAAGACGTTAAAGACCCTCGTATAAACGACATGTCACTTTGAAATTTTTTTTAAATATATGAAAAGGTAAATTATAATTGACCAGAACCTACAAGTGAACTGACAGGTGATGAGGGCCGGGGAGGAATAACGGAGGCCGCGAGAAACAACTGTCAAGAACCTCAAATTTTAATCTAGGCTTTTGGAAGCTGAAGAAGAAATTGTGCCGGTGTGAAAATTTCGTTCAAATTGAGACACTATAAGTTACTACATTAGAATGATTACAATAAATCCAAAGACTTTAAGACGTTATCTATAGTTTATTATAGAATATATTTCAACGAACGATGATTCTATCACCGCGAGGTCACGATATAGTATTAGCAGCAACACATAAGTACCTATGCGACTCAGAAATCAGCTGTAAGTGCAAGTGAAATATGTAATATATTATTTGTAATATAATAAGTACACTAAAAAATATTAAACACATTCGAAATCACCGATTGCGGTGGCGGCGGTTACGACCCTACTATAATATATAAGTGTCGCATCACAACGACAACAATGCCGCACAGCAGTCGTCGGACGATTTAACACCAAGACGATTATCGTCCCAGACCGTTTCCGTCCCGACCGGTTTTTATGCGTATCGGTCTGCTGCGGCTCCGACGAAGGTCCTTATAATATATTATATTCTTACTTATTGTTAAGTTATAATGTTATTCTCTTGTGCGAAGAGGCGAGAAAAAATATAGCATATTGGCACAATATTTTAAAATATAAATAAAAAAAAAAAAAAATTACTATTAATCAGGTGTATTGTAATAATGATAAGCTAAAATAAAAATAAGAATAAGAATAATAATTTTACAAATATTTCAACTTAAATAATGTATATTATACCTATTATGTTTTTATATCTATTATATCTTTATTAGATGATAATATGATATTGAACAAATTTTAAAAGATCTCTTTCGTATATTTTGACCTATTTGTGTTGAAAGTAAGGAAATTGTTTAAGTATATCGATTTTACAATACACAAATTAATTTTAGTAAATTTTTTTTTAATAGTACATTTTTCCAGTTATTGTCAAATACGATATACATTCTCGCCAATACGAAATCCATGCCCTTATATAGTTATATTGCAGAATCACCACTGCCATCTTACCGTGCGTATTCATCTCTATCAATTATAAATGTTGTTAAAATGCTATTTTGGAAATCCGTCGTCGCAGCTTGTTATCGTATAATTGTTATGAATATTGTACATTTTTTTCACTTTACTGCTGAATTACTCATAAACTCCAAATAAAATAGTTAACAAATTATTTGTATACCAAATTACAATATTATTTATTTTAATAAAGGTGGAGTTGACAATCATATTTCCACAGAGTTTTCAAATAAAAACCTGCAAATTTATATTGTTTAAGATTTAACCTTAGGCAGGAAGTTATATAATATTAAATATTACGTATATATTATAAAGGAGCTAGAAAATGATATTATTATAAAATAGATGGTTGAACTTGTATGTGTACGAGGTCAAAGATGGCGTTATAACCCGTATATGCATACATAATATTATGATCAATAGTCCAATCTATATAAAATACAGATCCCCTAAATTCTACCGAATAAATGATAGAAGAACCTTGTTTTAACCACTTTGAATATAAAGTATTGGAAATATCTCAAATATCTATCTTATAAACATTTCATTTAATCGAATTCGATTTCTAGGTCAAGTTTTCTGTAGGCTAGTCAACTATAAAAATGTCTCATGTTTGAGTTTAGATTATGTGTTAAACCTAGTGAGTTTTCGAGTAATATATTATTTATTTTTAATGATTTTTAAAAATATTTCATCCCCGAGACTACGACAACGAATTCAAAATAACGAAATCAATATTCTTACTAAGATTTGACGAAGAACGATAACATATTTATATGTATACGACGAGTGTCATCAGAAGTCAGGACAAACGTAGAGAAAACTAGTGCAACAACACAATAAAGACGACGAATAACGATGATTATTTGTTTTGAACTCAGTGGAATTCGTGCACCCGTACATTACACATTATGTATTTTACCAATGTATGGTATACAGAGTGGTTCCGCCCCCAATTTTTCCTTTTCATAATTAATTTATTCAAATTCTGATTGTTGGTATTTTTAAATACACTTAAATTTTAATTTTAAAGACCACATTTCCAAATTTTAGTGATTATTTGTATACAAAATACTTAGGAGGATCTCAAAATTCTGTGTTGCATATGAAAATTTATCCTCTTTTTTTAAATTCACCATTCAAAACATTTGTTTTTTAGTTATTAAATTGTTTATATTATGAATAAATAATAATAGTCCTAAAAATGATTTTACAAAAACACACACACATATATATATATTAAAAACATCGATAGATTTATATTAATTGCTAAAATTTTCAAATTACCACAGTCCCAATATTTTCCAAACCCATTATCATAAATTATATTATTTATCCTCAGTACACAAAATTAAACAACTCAAAAACTAATCGTTCGAATAATTTTGATTTTGAAACGCCAAATTTACGATAAAATCATTCGCTAAATAATTTACATTAAAAAAAAAGGATGTCTCAATTAAAAATAAGAAGTTTTTATCTCCACAGAACATTACTTAAGTACATAGTTTAAAAAATATTAAGAATTTGAAGATATGGTCTATAATACGCGAGTATTTAAAAATTCCAAAAGTCGGATTTTAAATAACTGCGTTATCGAAGTAGACAAAGGGGTGGTGAGTATTCTTGGTGAATCACCCTGTATACACTTACATTGGTTGTATTATAATGCTATGCTGCTGGTAGCGAGTACTGTAGCTATAGACAATAATACAATATAAGTACAATTATACAGATCGGTCTGCAGGCCGTTGTTCGATGCATTCTTCAAATGCGTTCGGGAAAGAAAAAAATAAATCATCCTACATATACTTAAACATATATATCTAGGTATATACATGAGTATGCAACGCACATTATGCTAACGTCATACACATTTAATACATAAACATATATCTGTGTTCGTGTGTGTGTGTGTGTGTGTGTGTGTGTGTGTGTTTCAGTCAGTGACTTTAGAGTGTATTGAAAACTGAGGGCACACAGGCTGCAGTGGACACATATTATAATATTCCGTATACGCCGTTTAATGTACGTACCTATATTAAGGTATACAACACAATCGTCGTGTATATTATGGTGTATAAATCGGAACCACGCCTACACCGAGCGTCGTCGGTTCAAGGCCGTAGAAAACGACCGTCTGCAGGACAAAGGGTTTCTCCTCCGAACGGTTGTCGTAGGCCCAATAACGGTATATATTATATACGTACCATATATAACATAAACTGTATACATATCTATATATATATAATATATATACCTATATACAATTGGGCATAATAAAATCTCTTCTGGACGTGATATTATGTATATGTTCATTCTATCCTCGCCGTGCCTAAGTCTTCGTCCGCGCGTATAGGTTAGGTATATTACTGCGTACCGCAGCAGTAACCTATAGCCGTATATACACCGTGCTCGACTCGTCCATAGTAAACGTCATATCGTACGATACGATGTGTGGTCTTATGTATACGAATATTAAACGCATAATCTTAGATGCCCATCATAGGCCATAGCAGCGTCATTTTCTGGACGACTCGAGGATGCAAAACACACGAGCGATAAAAACTTTTCCAACTCAAATCATAACATACGTAAAATATCGATGGCCTTACTGGTCTTAGACATTTTCAATGATAAAGGTGACAATTGTTTTATTACATATTATACGTAACTGTTGAAATATTTAGCAATCTTAAATCATCATTTAAACTTTATGTTTAGTCTCTTCCGAGCCTACTGTTCTCATTTTGTATTAAAAAAAAGATGATCAATAAATGATTATAAAATTTCGTATTATATAATAATAGTTTGATAATTTGAGAATACCTGTTTATTCTGTGAACTGCTGTAATATTATAGTTGGCTATTGGAAATTTTTTTTCTTGCATTCCACTGAAACGCCTGAATATATTATAACTTATTAGGTGAATCCGGGAATCGAGTATTATAATATATTTTATTGTTATGTCCTACCTGTTTGCATGTGTCTCGATTCGCTCGGCCAGCGCCGCGAGATAATGGATAATATCATAATCGTATTATAATGCACAAAGCCACGAGAATCCGTGTCCTGCAACATGTGACTATTCTGACCCGTTATCCCTTAGATCGAAGCACGTACGTCGAAGATCACGTGCTACTACAAACCTATTACCCGCTGCGCAGGCGCATTGGCGTTATCGTATGTGTGTTATAATAATGCGGATTACTCGGAATATTACTATATAAAATACCACCCACGGCGTAAAATATTTACAGGGACAAAACGCCTACCCGATTTTATGCGAATCTGAACTCGTTGGTGTCAAACGAAAAAGCAAAATTTTACGATTTTCCCAACGACTCTACACCCTTATTTTCGACCTTATATCCGTACATACATTACATAAATGCGCGTTTAAACGTTTAAAAGTGCGCCGTAGTACGACGGTTACCAGTAAACGCACTATATACTTATCGGGGAAGTAACGGGAAACTACATAATAGTTCCCCCGGCGTCATCGGTTCAAAATGGAAATAAAAACACTATAATATTTACTGTTTAAGACTCAAAAACAAAACCTCCTGAGGGATATCAAACAATAGACTTTGCAAATCGTAAATATAATATGATAAAAATATTTATGTATCAATGTTATTCGCGAAAAATAGCCAGCTAATTTTTTATTACTGGTCATAATTCTAAACATCCATGCCCTTTTGCGATGACAATGGAACGAAATGATATATTCCACACCACAGTATATAACGTTCTAAATCGAATATCTGTTCCATCACTGCGACGGGTTTCGTTCGATTTACACGCAGTTATTATGTTACCTATAGCATTATATTTCATATAAATATCAATTAAAATAATACTATCTCGCACGCATACGTCACCGAGCTTCAATGTTGTGGACAACATTCAATCTGTTTCACGTAGGTTCACTTAAAATGTATTCGATTTTAGAAACGTAACAGTCACTTTATAACAATTATTAAACTCGTGATACGCATTTCGATGATATAAAAAACGGCAATCGACGTTGAAATGTTAACCTGCAGCAATGGTTTTGGATAAAATTTGTGTACCATAAAATTCGGTTATATTACTCTTTATTCAACTACACGACGTTTACGTGAAATGAGAATAATTTGTAATTTGTTTGTTTAGAGACACCTCTCCTGATATAATTTTATTACATTGGTGATTTTTTGACAATAAAATCTACCGTTAATATTTTATTAGATTATACGTATTCTATAATTTTTTCAAAAATGTGTTTGAACATAATTTCACGAATTTGATTCGTCATTTATAGGAATTTTTTTCTAACGAAATATATCGTACAGGTAACTTATTAAGTAGTGAGGGTAATACGTATAGGTATACATAATATTATATATTTACACAAATAGTGACAATAATATCAATAATATCAATAATATCAATACCGCAATCTTTAAGTGCTTATGCCTATGGGTTAATTCCTTCCCAGTCGTATACATTTTCTTCTCGTACGATGAACGCATATAAAAAATAACCAATTGTCCAACTTTTCACAAACCCGTTTTCGTATAGTGTAACTGGTTACTGTAGGTCCGGATTTACAGGAAATTTGTCTAATAGTAATAATGGTACGAATACATTTGATATCGTTTTCCACATTTTTTTTTCTTGTAATTTCGTCGTGTCGCATAACTCTATATGCTCGTGACATGATTTGGCCGGACTTCAAACATAATGGACCAGTTTCCACCGTTTTAATGGATCTTCTTATAAAGATACAGTTCAATCAACTATGTTAGGTCATGCACGCATATATTAAATTAAGTGTGTGTATCGCATAATATATATAGTTATTTACTGATAAATGTTGTGATATTATTGCAATATCAACTATAATTATAACAATAAATTAATTCTGAAAATGAAAATGCTGAGTATAATAAATATTACTAGTAATAGACCATACATATTACTATATTATATTAAATCTATTTTATTTTTTTTCATAAATCCATTATTAATAAGGAGTAAAGACTATTATCCTTGGTAAGGCACATACATTGTAATAATTCAAAAACTATTACTTCAAATTTCGATTTAGATACCTACTTTAATATAATATTACCAAAAAAAAATTAATAAATTAGTTGGTTTTCATTTGAAAAAAGCGGGTAAGTGAGTATCGCTCTGCTGTACATTAGGGGGTGGGATGGACCTCGGACTAGGGAAGGTTAAATTTGAATGCAATGATAGGTATCATTGTATACGAAAAACGATTCTGAACGGAGATGATTTGTCAGTCTAGGATATATAATACTAAAATATTGTAATATATTCTACTTTGAAACTAATTCAAACATTTAAGTAAAAGTTTCAAGATCTTACGTTTAGTAATTTTTTAAAAATAACAAAAATCGAAAATTATTTATTAGTAAAAAGTTATTTTACACGTGTATTTTTAATTTCAAATTAAAATTAAAACTTTAAACACTTGTAAAATTTTTTAAATTGAACATTCCTCAAACTTTTTTATAATTATTCTAAGCTTAACTTATGGACAGCATAGTATTAAATTTTCAATTCTTAGCTTTTGATAGAAAAATATTTATAAATTTTTAACTACCAAATAGTGAAAAATATTCATGATTTTGACGAATTTTTGTCAATATTTGAACTTCAAATGCTAATAAAAAAAAATTGTGCCTATGTATTTTTATAATTTTTGAATGAGAGTTAGAACAAGTTATGTGGACCCTTCAATTAAATTTTCAAGTAATTTGTCCCAGCTAATTTTTTTTTATCAACATTTATAAAAAAAAAATTTAAAAAAATTGAAAATTTCAATTGTCTATAAATAGCTCAAAAAAAGTCAAAATGTTTTGAAAATCAAATCACGTAAAGAAAATGGCAATCTAAATAACTGGTAAAATTTTCAAGTATTTACGACTTATACTGTTTGAATAACAACAAATATCAAAAATCGTTTGAGGCTAAACCGTTATTTAACGCGGTATTGTAAAAATTTAAATTTCAAACACTCATAAAAATTTTTTGTCTGAATCCGGTTGAGTTTTTTTTACAGATATTTGAAGAAAAATGTATGGAGAACCTTGTACCAAATTTTCAAAACTTAGTTGTAAAAGAAAAAAATTTTACGATTTTTCAACCACAAAATTACTTGCAAATTTTCGCAATTTTGACATATTTCGTATAAATTCGAACTTTAAGCACTTATAAAAAAAAATTGTGACTAACGATTTCGGATTTTTTTTTATCACTTTAAGAACAATTCATAAGAAACCTCGCATTAAATTTTTAAGATTTTCTGGCCGGCCAAAAAATTTTTATCGTTATTTTAAAAAAAAAATACTAAAAAAAATTAAAAATTTCAATTGTCTATAAATAGCTCAAAAAAAGTCTAAATTCTTTGAAAATTTAACTGTGTATGGAGAACGCTAATATAAACATTTTGTGAAAATTTCAAGTGTTTACATCGATTAGTTTTTGAGTTATAGCAAAATAAAAAATTCGATTTTGCCGAAAACTGGTTTTGCGTAAAAATTCCCGTTTTTCTGTCATTTTTTTTTTGTTTTTCTCGATTTTTTTGAAAACTGTTGGAAAATGTTTACTTTTCACCTCTATAATGCACCAAGGATATCCACTTTGCCATCGGAAACCACCCCCAAACTTTGAAATTGAAGCATTATTTCGACTAATTATGCTGTACACAGACACAAAAACAAAAAAAAAAAAAAAAAACACACATCATTGTAAAATCAATACATTCATCACTCCGTTCAGAATCTAAAAATAACATTGTATCGTCACACAAACACATGACACTCCTCAGATGGTTTAAACAAATCTATGTACTAGAATAATATTCTTGAACATGGTCCTTAAGTACACTTAAAATTTTTAACAAACTTGAACAAATGCATTATTAAAAAGGGGTGGACAGTGGACATACTTGATAAATCATTGTATTTAATGTACAGAATTACTGCAGTACAATGTTCATTACAACGTTTCTACGTTATTATAAGTGTCTCGTTGAGTTCTATCATGTGTTTTTCTATACGTAATTTATTATTATTATCTACATTATCCTGTTTACTTATTACGTTTGAAACACAGATTATAATTTTTTTCAACAAGAAGTATACATAAGTTTCTCACTCTTATGCGGTCATGATCATATTTTGTAATAATAATATAAAATATACAAGAGCCGTTTTTTTATCGGTTTATTTGTAATTTAACTTTGCGGTCCGAAAATCCAATTTTTGAATGACGGGACTTAAACAATAGACATTTCTATTTTCGACGTAAAAGTATGATTTGTTTAGAAACGAAATTTAAAGTATACTTCTGCTTTCGGGCAAATATAAAAAACGGAAATCAATTTTAAACACGCTGCTTCGAAACCAATATTTGCAATCGCGTATAATATACATAAATTAGACATTGCAATGACGACATCGCTTATTATTCCGTATACTACAGTGAAAATCTTATTTACACACAAATCCTCTCTTCCGGAAATACCAAATAATATAAAGTCGTGGATTTACGTTTCATCTCCACAAACTAACCATACCTAGACATTTACCAACAATATGTCCTTTTAATCTCACGGTCCGACAAAATCGGCTCGTTTATAATGTAATATTCAATTGTTGACGTTTAATCTCGCCAACGATATACAGGAACACATAAAGTTGTCCTCGGATGAGTCTTTACAAAAATATTCGGTTAGTTCAGCGCTCCGAATAAAAAAAAAAAGATTTATTTTTTAAGATTTAATCAAATTTTGTATAATAAGTTTAAAAAAAAATAACCATTGAAAAATATTGGAATTCGGATATCTTCAAAGACTGGTGAACCTGTCATGGTGGCATGATAAGTCTATATTATTGTGAACACGGAAATAGCCACTGAGCGCTAAAAATCGTTTTCTCTAAAAAGTGTTTTCTGATTTTTAAAATTTCGTGTTTAAAATGTTGTTTGTACATATATGATATAATTAAATATTAAGTTATTACTTTACAAATAAAACACCCAAATCATTAACGAAGAATGTCTTTATTGTATTTCAATAACCGCTAACCTTTGAATTTGAATTTTTCGAAAACCAAAACCAGTATCAGAAAGACGGAACCTTTTTAAAAATTAATCGAAATCCAAAATCACAAGTATACGATAGCTCCGACAGCCTACAGTCTCATAAAATTTGACCGGTTTTAAATTTTTTTCTGGCCATCTTCGTTTATATTTATACGTTTTTGCAAGTATAGTTGTCTTAAATCATTTTTCACGATCGTTGATACACGAATTATATGATAACGACCATACACAACTGAATAACAACATTCTAAAATAAATCACGTAGGTATTTGTCTTACCACGACCGGTAACCTGATTACGGTGTGTGTACATTGTACTTGTACACACTTAATATTATAATGTATGGGGTACGCGCGTCGTGGAAGAAAAATAAATATAAACATCAACAACAGAGCGCATACAAACGCTGTCTTGGCAGCAGGATGGGACCGTGGGAAACAGTGTGAACCGACAATAATTAACAAATTTTTACTGTCGTCGTCCGTACACCAATATATGTATATGCGTATTATGTATATACAGGACCATTACAGGTAAGTATGTGTGTATAATATATACGTACCTATTATATGCGCAAGATATATATATATATATATATATATATATATATATATATATATAATATAACGTACGTTGCGGGCACATATAACGCACAATTATTTTATTGCGACCAATTTTATTGTACTCTGTTACTTCGATTTACGACCAAAAATGTCTTTTACGAAACGCTCTTTTCCTCTCATTTTTCGCCTACTGTCGAACAGAAATCACCCCAACCGTCGTCGTAATATAATGTGTGTAATATGTGTGTGTGTGTGTGTGTGTGTGTGTGTGTGTGTGTGTGTGTGTATAATATATATAATATATATATATTATTATATAATAGATGAAATAAGTACAAAACGACTCCGAGTGTGTTATAAAAATTGCACTTATTTCTTTTTTTTCATCAAAACTCATGTGGTTTATAGTTCACTAGTCTTTGTTCGCGACTTGGGTGATGGTGGTTGATATATACTACAAGCATCACACGTATAATGCATACATATATGTAACTTTATTGCTGCACAACGACAATATAGTATTATGAGCGCATTTCATGTATATACAGAATGATTTACCAAGCATGTTCAACCCCTATTTTTCCCTATAATTTAGTTATTTAAAGCCAGATTTTTGAAATTTTCAGACACTTTCAGAGTTTCATACCACATTTAAACATTTTTTTATACTGCTTAAGTAATATTCTTTTGAGATATAAACTTGTGTTTGTTAAATAAGATTTTGAACAAATGTATTCACTCTGTATATTATATATATAGACCATACAGTTTATATACAATATATACTATACGAAATTATTAGAGCTATATTGGTACCTACACAATCAATTTTCTTAGTTTTATTTTTAAGAGAAAAAATGGTTTCATATTTTCTATATTTTACCAACCTGCTACTTTTACAATATACCTACATCCACATCGATATTAACGTTGTTAATATCGAACTAAAGTATCTAAAATAAAATACCTCTATATTCGCCCAGACGAAATAATTTTCCACGAACGATACAACTTTTCACTATTATTTTCTATCAAATTAAAGAATATATGATTTATTATAACTTTCAAGAAATTAAATTTTGACACTCTAAATTATTAAGCTATTATACAAATACAAATTTACTTTTAATTTGTTTAAGTGCGATTTTTTCGTATACCTTACAATTAATATTTCCATCAATTTTAATGATAATTATGAGTTTATAATAGTAAAATATTAAAATACTATTAAAAAATTACGTGTATGTATTATTATATAATTTATATCTATATAGTTATGTTTTTGCTACGTGATAAATATAAAGCTATTGCTCAATTTGGGGGAAATATGCTCCATATAGCTTCTCATAGTCAACTCATTGATTATTTAAATTTCTAAACTATAGAATACAAAATAAAAAAATGTTTACTTTGAATAAAAAAATATCTTTAATGCAATTTTTGATATTTTTGACAGCAATGTTGAAATTTATTCTATAAGTACCTACATTATTTTGGTGCAACAAAACTTCCGAGCCCTAGCTATAATTATAGACTATAGTATTATGAAGCCCATATAGTATGCATCCGTGATGTTTTCTCACGTTTAAAAAAGTATTCAAGTGGACTATTATTAAAATATACGGTGATTACCTGTATAATAAAACGTCTAGAACTAAAAAACATCGTAAGACGTATTGTATTATACTATAATACGTATTTGAATTTAAAAAAACGGTTATGGTTATAGTGTATACTGTATAATACTGTGTATGTAGATCGGTTAATTGTTTCGAGTGGCGTTTTTTGATCAAACAACAATATACGTGTTGAGGGGGGAAACAATGCGCATATCGACGAAAACGCATGTTTAATATATTATTATTATAGTATGTATACCTAAAACTATAATATACCATAATAATATGTTATTGCTTTTTGTGATGTGTGTTAAACGTTTGAACGGAGTCTAAAGAGCCGTATAGGTATCGGCTTCCGGTTTTCCACCAGTATAATTTTGAGCATTTGGAAAACAAACTTTCAAAATGTCTACAACATCCACACTTTATTAGATAAATAAACTATAGAGAATATTTTCTGTAACACGTTAAGGGAGAATAAAAGGGACATTTTCCAAGGAATACTATCATATATTATGACTATACTAATTTATTATTATTATAACTATTAAAAAAATTAATTAATAATTTGACACATTGTATCAGTATCATTATTATATATGTACCATTATAGTCTGCAACAATCAGTATTCTATATTTTTCCATATTTAATATAATATATGCTTATTTTTTTTTAACCATGGTTACCTATTATACCATGCTACAACCATTTTAGGTTTATTACTTATCTATTCAACAATACACTGGCAATAATAACATAAATGAAATTAACTATAATACTAAAATGTTTTAATCTAATTATTTATGAGTGGGATTTATTGAGATAAAAGATGTTTTGACAGGGTCAAGCGAAGATCAAGAAAATTGAAAAAAGAGAGCTACGTTTTTTTTAGAAAAAAATATGATTATAATTTTACTACATAATAGAAACATATCATTATTGTCTATTGATTTAATTATATGATTTGATAAAAATGTTAATAATTGCATTTGTATTTAAAATTTTTGAATTTTAAGACGTACCTATTAGGTATACATACAATTTTCGAGGGGTGTTAAAGATTTTAGCTCTCTTAGCCACCTAGAATTCGAGTTTGGTCAATGTTATCAAAAAAAAAATTTAGGCTGATAATTATTTTATAAATAATTTTTTAAGTATATAGTAGGTATATTATATAAAACCATATTTTCTAAATTGATGGGTTGATGAAGGTTAACATCCAAAATCTCCCACCTACATGGGAAGAGGGGCATTTTCAAAATAATTTTTCCTAGGTGCCTTTAATAGCTTACTGGATACTATACATCATATAATATGTGCAAAGATATACCCACTACGCATATAATATTATGTTCGCGATTGCCGTTTTTCGGTCGTCGACGTACAATGCAATGCACTATTACTATAGAAGGGCTATAACGCACGACGACCCGAAAATATGGTTTCGTATAGATATTTTTTTTTTTTTTTTTGTTCTTTTAACGCATATTATATTATATGTTATGCGTTTATTGTCCTCGACGGGCTATTTCCCAGAACCGCGGTAAACGTTTCGAATGTGGTTAATAATCTGCGCGCGCGAGAGAACAAAATGCTCCCATGATACTTATCGTTTAACAAAGTTGTTACGTTTATTTACGACCGCGGATGATAAATATCTGGAGATGTTTTGTACGCGCATATATACGCGTGATGAATACGAACGTGCGTTAAAACATTTTTTCAAAAAAAACCTACCTATTACGCACGAAAACCACACGAAATCAAACAGATCGTATAATATGCATGTTACAACTATTACGTGCGATATAGAGTTCAACGACTGTTGCACGTGGTACACCAAGTCGAACTTCCATCTGGTCCTGTGCCATGTGCCCGTATATACCTACATCACAGGCCGATCTTATTCGAGTTAAGAATAGGAAACGTATAATATAATAATAATAATAACGTGCGTAAAACATAATAAAATAATACTATATATTGTGTTACGGGAAATTATTGTTATTGCAGATTACACTATGATTGTGACCACAACCGTGGTTAATTGCACTTTGCAGACAACCGTGTCAACGATAATAATATCGTATTTGTAGTAAAACGGTTGATAACGATTAGTGCACTAGAAGGAGTGTACGAAACACAATTTTGAGATTAAATCGTTTTTATCTTTTAGCTAATTTCACATAAAAACTGAGTTCCAAACTGGTACTCGACCGTTATTGTGTACTAAATAGTTACAAGTTACAACAATAGAATTTCGATGAGTAAAAATTGAATTTCGAACGAGAGTTTTATTGGTAACTAAAACTTTATAATATATAATTTAATAAGTATTTAACTAGTGCCATCCGAAATATTTTGCTAAACAGCATGTAATCATAACCTATATCATTTATATTCATATCATCTATATTTGTTAAAAAAATTTAAAAATGTATTTACTGTAAAATACTTTGGTTAGCGATATGATTACAATTTTTTTTTAAAAAAAATCAAAAACGGTTCTTTTTAAGATAACGTGTATAGTTATTGTTAAAAGAATCATTCTGTATACAAAAATAATATTATATTATATAATGCAAGTGTGTATGCCTACGTATTATAATATACGGTGCAGTTGAAAAACGATCAGAGATCTCAATCGCCTAGTCGTGGAGCACGATTCTCGGCGGGTAACGGCCAACACTGCACATAATAATAATAATAATAATAATAATAATGTGATTATTATTATTATTATAAAGACTTTTAACGCGTCGTATACAATACATATAATACGTACATATAATATATTCCAACACACGCGTGTGCACAGAGGGACCGTTTATCACGATACCGTTTAATCGGTCGTAATATGGTACACACCATAATTAATACAATAATGTATCGTATACATTATGTATACCACCTGTAGGTATATGTAAGCGTTTTGTATATTATTATATTATAGAGGTATCCGACTGCGTGATGACTGCAGCTAGGTACAGAAACCACTCCAAACAGCGCGGACCTGCAATAACAGATATTCACTCGTACACGTTGCTGCAGTCGTCCGACTAAACATATTATATTGGGTGATCAATTTAATACGTAATAGAAGTTCGTATAATGGGTCTTTTATGATGGGCGTCTTACGTTAAACGGACCACTCCGTATATGCACGAGTGCAACGCGCCAATATAATAATGTAAAATTACTGGTACTATAGTAAAGTTGTATATCGCTATATATAGACGCATTCGCGTCCGGTACATATAGAATAATATTAATGGAGTTCATTAAAAAATAGTAATATCATAAAAGAAAAAATGTTTGTTTTATACTTTATAATATGCAATAACATATTATTATAGGTATAGTAGGTAATATACATAATTTATATTGTATAAATATAATGTTGAATATTATACCGATTATAGGCTTACCTACTGTAAATATTTATTGATTATTATTATAGACGACGGACTAATGGAAATTATGCAAAACAATTCAGGAAAAACATTGCTCCATTCTTATGGATGAGAGAGGGTGATCAAACTGTATCATAAAATTTTCGTTATTGCAACTATGTTAAAAGTGAAAGTTGCCGGTTCAAAATATCAAAAGTCAACGGTGACAATGCCATCAGCAAACATAGTATTACGAGTGCGACAATAACGAGGTAAATGCGAAACGTCAGGTACCTATTTTTTATTGTAAGGAGGATGACGAAAACGAATGAACCAATACGATTTTCGAAATAAGGAGACGGTGCGTTTGCTATTAAAATATGAATTATCGTCGATATCTAAGCGCGTGAGCGACAAATATCCGACTACGCGGTCAATACAAACAAACGTTTTTTTATAACGTTTATGAAAATATTAAGAGGGCACAGTTAAATAATTATAAAACGATATGAACATAAATTAACATGGTGTGTGAACGACCCGTAAAGCATGATGATGTGCCTAAGAACAGTATAAATCAATCAGACGTCTCGACTGCTCGTATACACGATATAGCATAGGATATATTATAGTAATTTGTGTATCGGCCATAGTTTTACAGAGAGCGCACGCACGCGCGTTCGACGGTCGAATACGCCAGTTATTGACGGACAGCTTGTCGACAGTACGTCGATCCGTTCGAACGGAACGATAGGTCAAATTTTAAAGTGATCATAAAACATAATATACGCGTAAATCGTTTAAGGTTTGTGTTGATTCGTATGTATTATTACATATTATGTGATAAATATTTTTAACCACCATAATATTATATAATGATACGAAACGACACGATAACCGCAACGGTCGAAATGACACGTACGAAACGATAATATACGAATAATGTTCGTAGATGGTTATCATTGATCGGGGAGACAGGGATGAACAATATTTGAGAAGCATATAATATGTACCTATTTCCAGCGGAGCTATGAATATCGCATCGATTTTACAATGCATTTTTTAGACATGATTTAATCTTGAAAAATATTTTGACTACTTTGTCGCGCTGTTTACAGTATTTTATAGTTTTTTCTTTCGATCCGTGTAAGATGTAATTTTTATTTGTGAGTAAAAAATACTTGAAAATTTAAAACTAGATTCCTTACGATGATGGCTCTAACAGCAGCTTTTATGAATCTTAGAAGTAACATAATATAATATGCTCAATTGTTTCAAAGATATATCAAATTGAATTTGACAAATGTTCAAACGAAAAGTAACGATTTTAATTATTTTGTCGTAAAAATATATCATTCGTTGGGATTCAAAAATATTTGCCATTACACAATAATTTGCTATAATATAATACAGAATAAAATTTCAAAAATATTTAGATTTATTTAAAGCTATTCATACAATTTAACCGACGATATTTAGCTGTTATTTTACGAAAAAATCCGATTTTTTCCAAACGGTGCTCCAAAATTGGCGGAGATATCCACCGAACGCGTAATCCATCACAGGAATCGTATATTTTGTAACAACATGTATGTATAGCGACTGTGTATAAGGTTGAAAAACGAATCTATAAACCCTCTCCGAGTCTATATTATAGTCTATAGAAGACAAAGAAATAAAGATTCATACAATTATATACGAGTATACATGGATATCATATTATATAATATCACACTGTGTTCCGAGTATGATAATAATAATATGTACAAAAATAATAATATTACGTACCTGTAGTAGTCGTTCGTGCGGGTGTAGAACAGAATGATCTGGCGGTGGCGGCGACCTTGACTCTATGGACAACCGGTCGCGTTTGCAGAGTTAATGACTCGCGACTCTCACCCCCGCCCCACAACCACCTCGTCGTCACGCAGTCGTAATAATAATACGTATACATACTATACCATAACATACAACCACTGTGCTGTATTATTATTATGCGATATAGTATGGAGTCGGATCACAAAATAGAAAATAAATTCTATTTCATCCATTACGTGTTTATGTATGTTAAATTACGAGGAATGTATAAACTCTTGAGGTTATGCCCCATCAAGGTTGTATAAACAGCTCCACCACAATATTCTAATAATAACTATTTAGTACACAATTGCAATTAATATCGTTTGCTTGGAGCGAAAATGTAGACGATTCATTAAACATGATGGATGTTAATAGAAAAAGTTTTGTTTTCACATTTGAGAATATATCGGGGTAAGAGTACTTTATGTCTGTATATTGGGAAATTTACTAAACAGTGAAAAACAAATATAAATTTGTTTTGATTTTCAATTATTATTATTTATTATAAATTATACATACCAATACGCATTTGTTTCGAATCTTTAACCAGTCTTTACCATTTTAATTGTAATTTTGTTGAAAAATTATTTTAAGTAAGTTATAGGCTTATAGCCATATAAAGTAACTGCATGTCAAATAATTTTGTTATACGTCACTCACTGATAGCGCTAACAAGTCTGTGTGCGCTTTTCTTATGTATCTTTTTGTAAAATTACATATTATATGCTTATTTTTCGATGCTCATTATTGGCTATTGTCACATAGTTTTCTCATTTTTTCAAAGAATAAAGGAGAATAGTTATAGGTTTTTTATAGCATACTATACTGGCACTATATATTTCGGTATTTTTTTTTTTTTTCTTATTTGAATATCGAGACTTTACATATCACATTATAATAATAATACATACGTATACACATAATATATGTGTAGTAGTAAACACTAAACAAATGTATCTACTAGGTAGACAAGCTACTCACGTGCGGCCTAAATAACGCACAGTTAAAACAGTTTATAATACTGCATAGGTACTCCAATAGTTGAAAGCATGAATATAATATAATATTCAGTATTCAACTGTCAGCATGAATCAAAAGCTTAATAATAATATTTAACTGCCTCCGAAAAATATTTATTCACACGTTTCATTCATATCGTACTTACAAGATATTATACCTGCGGATACAGTTGGGTACTGCAACAAAACATAATAAAAATCGATTTTCTCAATAACGTACGCGCGTATTGCCTATATATTATGTAATATTTTTTTGGAAAACAACTTACATAATATACATAATTTTCTAAAAATGAGTTGTCTCGAGTATCGTCTACTGCGCTGTTCAGCCCTACATGCGTATTTTATTATAACGAAGTATAGGTATAGGTAAAACTGCAGAAAACTTTTTGAGCGATTCCTTTACCAAAAAAAAAAATAATAATAATAATAATAAATAATATTATGTAAGCACATAAAATATAATATCAGGGGTTTTTTTAACCGTAACAATACTATATCTATAACTGACGAAGAAAAACTATCGGCCGACGATGCGAATAATATTATTTATGATACACAATAACAGTTCGTTTTTTATAATATTTCGTCTTTCACTCGTACCCCGCCGTCTCTCGTACGCGTTTATAATATAGGTCTATAGCCGAGGAATGTACTCGTATACCTCTGCGTAGTTTACATAATATACGTTTTTTTCCGATGAGTAACGGAAGTCCATTCATTAATCACTTGAATGGATGTTATCTAGGATCTGTATTATAAACGTATAACAATATTATATATACTGTGAGAGCAAGAAATCCGTCAAAATCGTCTCGGGTAAGGGTGACGGGGCACTGTCTTATAATATGACGTATAATAATGTATAATATTATAACAGTAGTCTATCCTACGCGATTTTTTCGCATAAATAACGTAATATGAATTTCCGAATGAAATATTTTACGAAAAATGTGAACACAATTAATGATATTATTCTGCGCATCTGCTGCAGTATTCCATAACCACCCGCGAAAACGCACGCTACTATAACGTCCGTAAACCTAGCGGCACTCGTATAACAGAATTTAATACTTAATCAATCAACAATTTGGTTGGCCATTGATGACTTTTTCCAAAACCATTATATTATTGGTAATGTAGCATGGCATTCTAGGACTTGTTATGGAATTGTTTCATCGGTATAGTTGATTCTTGAAACAGTTTATACGGATTTTTGAATAAAAAAACCTAAAATTAAAAAATAAAAACTATATTTATGATAAAAAATAATTTTTATAATATAAAACGATCGGTGTATGTATATTGTAGCATACTATAACAGGGCACTGTCCATCAATATAACAGCGGTAATTTTATATTTACGAAATCATAGAGACTTTAATGCACTTATATTTGCATACAAGTTTATGTTGATATTTTTACAACTACACCTGACCTCGTTTACGGATGAAACGTCAAAAATTAAATCCAAATTCTGAAAAAAGAATATAATAAAACAAAAACAAAAACCGTCGTCAGTTAGCGTAAACGCTACTTCGTTTTTGTATATTCAGACGAACACCGCAAAGAACTTGAAAAACTATAGAAGTTTAAATCGTTTAAAATTGTAAAATAATTGTTCAAAGATTTTTGATATGGTTGGTAATGGTTCGATAACTAGTAGTATCAATTATTACTTATTCCTAAGAGGTTTTTTTATCAATGCAGTTGATGGTAACTACTCAAAATTATGTAATTGCCTGAACAAATTAAGCATTGTTATTATTAATGTCGTCAAGGACACGTCCGTCAATAACAGATTTTTCATTGACAGTAAAAAAAATAAAATTAAGTTTGAAAAAAAATATATAATAGATATAGGTGATAATGAAATAACGTATATATAGGTGTATATAAATATTCGAAAATAAATAATAATTTTTATAAAATCTGATTTACATATTACATATTAAGTTTAAACATATTTGTGAAAAAAATTGGATTTTTTAATTTTAATATTCAGTTATAATGAATATTTCAATTATTTTTTGACAAGTGATGATACCTATATTGATTTCAATTTAATTTAATTTGGGAATGAAATATTCAAATATATGACATTTTTGTAAAATACCTGATTGTATTGTTGTATAGTGAAAACTCTGAATTTTTTTAATAGTGCTCTATATAATAACAGAATATGTTTTGACCACTTAGCATTAAGTGTTGACGGGCACCGGTAATTATTATTAACATTTACTAATCATTTTGGTAAATGTTATCAATTTTTACAAATACTTCATAACGCGATTTGCCGATGTTTTTTGACATGCATAATAGTTATTTGGTGAATATTATAACAAATCAAACAAATTAAAACCATAAAATTACAATTATTTTGCTATTAATAATTAATTAGAAATACAAATTGATACATAGTGAATAGAATACGTATATAGAAAAATAATTAACAAATTGATAAATAAATATACTTTAATATAATAACAAAATGATTATGTTATACTTTTATTTTATTTATTATAATAGGTACGGTAAACTATATCGCGGTATTTACTGTTGCATAGTAAACCCCATCCCCGTTCTTAAATTTTTTTTTTACAAAAATGTACAAAATCACCTTGTTCATTATGAAATAATATTGTGATATATCGATAAAGTCAGTACTATCGAAAATACCTTATAGCATACATCGAGCATTTCAATTGTGGTCAATGATTTACTCCAAACACATATAATAATAATGCGAACGCCAATAATCGCCGATGTACTACGACCACGTAAAGACCGTTTTGCTAACGTTCACTACGACTTTTGGTGACTCTCGACATCCATCACCTACTACACCCGTGTGCTGCACCTTAACATAATGTACGCACGACACGGTCGATTTACCATCAACGCGGCAATTACAATAATTATTTATATCGAAAGCTATCGCACGGCGAACGCGGGCGCGTGTGGGGTGTCGCTCAGCCCCTAGTTGAAATAATCAGCCCACAACCGTAAATCCCTTATCCCAATTCGTATGTCCGTTAGACGCTCACGCGGTACAATATATATCACACAGTCACAGGGATATAACAGTTATCGATGAGTTTTTATATCATTCGTTTTCGACTTAAAGATTATATTATATTATGTCTCACACCACTGTGCGGGGCGTGATGTGTGGCTCGTGGGTTTCAGACACATAGATATATTAAAAACATGCGTGCGGCGGATATTATTATGATGCGTAAATACGTTTATAATATACACTCGGGCATAATAAGAGTGGTATGCGCAGTAATCGACGATCGTATATACATGTATTATTACGTCGTAATTCGCTGCCGGTCATCGGTATTGGGCGACGGCGCAGCATCATATCGTATCATATTATACACATATGTAATCGACATTCGCTACCGAATCTCACGTACCTATAATGTAAAAATATTCCGTTCGGCATTTTCACATTGCGTGATATTAAATAGTATCTGTATTATTACACTAACTTCCGCTCGCATCAACATAATATCGGCTCATCGTTTGGAATTTTCCATGCCATAAACCGACCGCGGTATCACAAGCGACGAATCGGGTACCGCGCTGTTATTATACACGCCGACCGCGGTGGACGCAGTGAACAGAAAACGTTTAAATCGATACCTATATAAGCCATGATACAATAGTAACACGGTTATAATTTCAATACCATGATGGTTCACGCGTCAATAAGTGCGCGCGTACGGTGCAGCGAACAGTGTTATCGTGGCGTCGCCTAACAATAATTTATTTAAAAAATATGAGGCTTACCTATACAGTATCCATCATATGGTCTTAAAAATATTAAATTTAAAATTAATTTTAAGTAATAATGTTCGATGTTGTTCAAATTAAAAATGATAAAATTAATTATCAATGCGAGAAATTAATAAGGTAATATACGAACACTGCACAGTCGCCTGTATATTATTATTATATTTACAGACGATAATTGCTAAATCGGGGCACTACGCGCATTAGAATATGCCCATAATACTACTTGTTATCAATATTATAATCGAATGATATCTTTCGTGTGTATCATTTTTGTCTCGTGCATCCTTTGCCCGTTCTATAATGAGAGAAATAAGTTGACAATGCGAACAGCTTATTGTTCTGTTTGGCTGGTTTAAAATGCATACCCCGCCAGACACAAGTTCCTGCGCACGTTTATGTTTACGATATCACGTAAAGTCTCCTTGACTGACCGGCGACGTAAATTATCACGGTCAACCGCTCTCGGAACACTCGCTACTTGCGTACAACGTGACCCACGACAGTCGACGAGTTCATACCATTCGTACTTGGAAGTATACGCCTTACTCACAGACTTGGTAGTTAAGATATTTTCGTAGATCAGTCTTAAATCCGAAAACGGTGGATCAAAGTTTTGTTGTTCCCAAAAATCATGTATAATTGAATTTTACAAATTAAAAAATGACTATTTATAAAAGAAATATAAATGATTCAATTAATAAAAAATATTATATAAAATAACATATAAATAATTAGTCGACACGTTTTCTAAATTGTTCAAAATCGTGCTTAAATTATGAATGCTATTTTGTACTGTAACAAAACTTAATCATTTAAATTATGTTTTACCTGTGTGTGTGTGTGTGTGTGTGTGTGTGTGTGTGTGTGTGTGTGTGCATAATCTTGATAAAATATGTTATTACGATTTGTTTAGATTGAAAAGATTCAACGATAATATATATTATTTACTATAAACTACATTTATATGCACAAGTAAAAATTGTATCGCTCCTGCAATTTCCCAAACATCAGTAATAAAAATAATAGTAATATTATACGTTATCGAAACTATAATATAATACTCAGTATGTAATAATCAAACCGAACATATTACGAACAGTATGGCACATTCGAGCTTTTACGTTATTTTTTTTTAACCAACATCGTTAAATTTTCATTAAGGTTATTAAAAGTAGTGCGCATAAAAAGTCTAGACGAATCTAATAAAGTATGATGTCGCGACGACCATTTTTATCAAAAATCTCAAAGAATTTATATTCTACGGTTTTTATGTATTATATTCGTCTAATTTATTAAACAATGATAATCTAGTAAATATACACGCGATGCAAAATATATAGGTAATATTATTATTACTTAAAATGTATCAGTATGATTATATCGTGTTTGTATTGGATTTATAGTCTGATAAAAGCACTCAATAAGTATTGAGTATATTAATAAAAAATACATTCATGAATTGATATTGCCAATTCAGATTTTTAAAAGATTTAGTTAGCATAGAGCCTTTATGGTAATTTCAATTGAAAATTAAAAAGTACACATTTTATTGGTATTTATATTACTATATTAAGTTATACATTACGTTAAAAGCAGTGAAGTGACTCATCAGTCATCATACATATGATGATACATAGCATAATATATACTATAAAGTAGCAGCAATATAGCAAACTATAACAAATTCAATAAAATCAGACGTATTCCGAATCGAATCGATCGAAAATTCGTTAAAGTGATGTTTCGTAAATGTTACAGATACGAGTTAATTATATTATTATATGATAATGTGATCACTTTTAAAGTTTTAACATATATTGCGAACAGATTACAATATGAATTTATTTTCAATATTATTATAATAAACATCCTAAATTGGACGGTATTATAAGTAAGTGTTTTTCCATGCCACCTCGTCTCCTATATAAAATAATAATAAAAAAAAAGCGAGTAAGTGAGTATCGCTCTGCTGTACATTAGGAGGTGGGGTGGACCTCGGACTGGGGTAGGTTAAATTTGAATGCAATGATAGGTATCATTGTACACGAAAAACGATTCTGAACGGAGATGATTCGTCAGTCTAGGATATACTTAAATATTGTCATATATGACAATATTATATATAGAATATATTCTATTTTGAAACAAATTCAAATATTTAAGTAAAAGTTTCAAGATCTTACGTTTAGTAATTTTTTAAAAATAACAAAAATCGAAAACTATTTATTAGTAAAACGTTATTTTACACGTGTATTTTTGATTTTAAATTAAAATTAAAACTTTAAACACTCGTTTGAGGCTAAACCGTTATTTAACGTGGTTTTGTAAAAATTTAAATTTCAAATACTCCTAAAAAATTTTTGTCTTAGTCCGGTAGAGTTTTTTTTACAGATATTTGAAGAAAAATTTATAAAGAACCTAGTACCAAATTTTCAAAACTTAGTTATAAAAGAAAAAATTTTTACGATTTTTCAACCACAAAATTACTTGCAAATTTTCGCAATTTTGACATATTTCGTATAAATTCAAATTTTAAGCACTTATAAAAAAAAAAATTGTGACTAACGATCTCGGATTTTTTTTTATCACTTTAAGAACAACTTATAAAAAACCTTGTATTAAATTTTCAAGATTTTCTGGCCGGCCAAAAAAATTTTATCGTTATTTTAAATAAAAATACTTAAAAAAAATTGAAAATTTCAATTGTCTATAAATGGCTCAAAAAAAGTCAAAATACTTTGAAAAATTAACGATGTTTATAGAACGCTAATCTAAACATTTAGTGAAAATTTCAAGTATTTACATCGATTAGTTTTTGAGTTATAGCAAAATAAAAATTTCGATTTTGTCGAAAACTGGTTTTGCGTAAAAAATCCCGTTTTTCTCTCGAAAAATTTTAACTTTTGACCCCCCCCCCCCCCCAAAGTACCAACTAGATTCAATTTTCTTTTCAAAGAGGGGCTGAAGTCAAAAATCGAAACATTTTTACTGCTCCAAATGTTGTCAGACACAAAAAAAAAATAATAATAATAAATAAATAAAAAATAAAAATACACATCATTGTAAAATCAATACATTCATCACTCCGTTCAGAACCTAAAAATAATACTCAGTCGTTCGAGAAAAATTTCGAACGGAATAGTATTTCCCGAACATTGTACACGCGGTAATCCAATAATTTGATTCGAGTTCAGTTTTCCAGTATCGCGTTATTGTATCGTGTCGGGCTTCGAAATCAATCAGTGATTATGAGGGGTTCCCAATTTAATATGTAAAACCAATATAATATATTATTTGTATTGTATAACGTTGTATTATTAGCCCTCGGTACGCGACGCGCAGACGTATAATAATAATAATAATAATAATAATAATTTAATAGTGTCCTCGAGGTCGTCATCGATATTGTACAGTGATTTTCAGACTTCGTACTCCATATTAAAATGACATAATAACGTACAGCGTACAGCACCGTTATTGAGAAATCACAACTCTGCACAAGGTGAATTATATCTATAAAGAGAATATTATTATAAATAACAGGCATTTGTATATATATATATATATATAAATAATATTTTGTAATCAGGTGTTATGTGTATGTATATAATATTATGTGTATAGGTATTTACGAAAAATCTACATACACAGTGGTGCTCGATGAGAAAAATCCGTTAAGGGCTGTCAATCCGACACAAAGAACACGAAACGTACTCAGTGTGCGTTATATATGATGTAGGTACTACCAACAATAATGGCGTAGACCTTGCAGCGCATTGTGTGCTGTAGGTATATTCACGGAAATTCTGTTCGTCCCGAGATAAACCGAAGAGAGTCGTCGACGGTTCAATATTACATCAATTTGTTTCGGTTCGATTTTAAAACATATTATGTAGCTGTAGTTATTATATTATACGCATTATGCGCAGTAAAACGACTTCGGTGTGACTCCGGGTTAGACACCGTGGGGAGAAGGTCCTTGCAGGAATAGTACCTATTTTGTTGAAGTAAAAAATAATAATAGAATAGAAAAATCTGAAAATTTTTTATTTTATTTAGCTAATCAACCCACTTGTTAATTTATAATAGTTAATATGCATTTCCATAATATATATATTACCTATGACATTTAATGCATGCGCGCATGCAAAGTAAGTAAAAAATAATAGAAATATTTACCTTACGTAAATCAATTTCTGTATTCGACTCTCTCCATCCCCGTGACCATGAGAAATCTTGATAATTGTGACACTGATACTTTATTAATATATTATTGAAAAATACTGATGTTTTTTATGTTAAATCTTGTAAAAATTTGATAAGTTAAATATATTTCTTTTTCGTTCGTAATATGAATAAATATACGATTTACCGACACACGCTGTACATTTTAATAATAATGTGTCAAAATAAGGTTTATTTGTTCAAGTAAAGTCTGTTGTCAGATTTAGAATATTTATATGTTTATTTTTTTTTACATTTTCAGATATCGATTTTATAATTTTTCGCAAAAAATATGAGTAGGTATGTAGTTAGAGGTACGCGGGGAAACCTTGAATTTATCTTAAGATAGAAAAAAATAAATAATTTGATATGCAAATTATACGTTTTAATAATGTCACAAATTTTATTTAAGCTTTCGTTGAAAAAAACAAAAGCAATATTTATAAGACGGACGCGTAACAATCGCAGTAGAGAAAACGAAAATTTAGTTTTTTATAAACCCATTTTATTAGTATATTATGTATATACATAATATACTTAATATAAAATGTAAAATGCAAATAGTGAAAAATAATTTAATTTGCAGCGAAATAAAGATATACATTTATAATTCATCAAACCACCCATAACATTCTATAGTTTTCCTCGAAAAATCATATTCATTATATTTCTATAGAGAAAATGCGCATTTCTATACAATATCATCCGTAACAAATATTTTTTGTTTCAACAAACTTTTAGAGAAAATCGCGTTGTATAAAATAAAACATCGTATTACGTTAGCATATATTTCTCGATTACTAGCATTCTATTAATATAATATAATATTTATGGAATCAGAACCTTATTTAAGAGGAGTGGAATTTGGTGTTCATATTTTTTGAATATTTAGAGAGGTTATCAGGCCGTTTCAATATTGTAAATTGTAATTATAAATTTTTTTTGTAAACATTAATTAGATTACATATTAAGACTTTTGCCTTTAACAAGATGTCTAACCTTACTCTGTAAGATCACAATACTAACACTATAATAATTAGTCTTGATATTGTATTATTTTCATTTGTCAATCAATGATAATTGATAAGTAATATCGCGGAATAAAAATATTATTTTAACATAGCCTACGGTTGTGTATAGACGGACAAGCCACATGATGATAGACACATAATCACAGACCACAGTTATTATCGTCAATCATAGTTGTTATCATCTACAACGATTAAGTTGGTCTTCAAATTGACAATTATTGTAAATCAGTGATTAATCTAATTATTTAAATACTATGATTCAATGTTGTGTTTTAAGTTATTCAAGTTAAAAACGCACGTTCCGTAACGGAATATCAGCAACTGTAAGCCGACCAAACCCGCCGCCGATCGAAACGGAATATTATTTGGTAAGCGCCTATATTATACATGTATAGACATATTACAATTGCATTTAACGAAAGGTTTTCGAACAACAACAAAAAAAATGTACAACGCTATCCGGCTATACAGATTATATCGTGTGCAGGTATTGTGTGCATTGCTGCTGTGCGGGTCGAGTATTAAAACGGTGTCGACCGTATCCGTTGGCCAAGGTTTAAAGACCAAAAAGGTACGCATCGCAGATCGTCGGGAGAAGATTATCTGGGAGCCGAAACGCTCAGATATATACCGCGGTAGGTACGTGGTGGTATGTGTGTGTGTGTGTGTGTGTGTGGGGCTGGAAATAATATATTTTATTATGTTATTCGGTGTGTATGTGTGTGTGTGTGTGTGTATTATATTATACACAATATTATATGTACCTATACATAAGATTTATATTTTTACGTTTTTCAATGTGATGAGCGCTGCGGGGGACGAAGACACTACAATCATAATAATATAATATGAGAATTTAAAATATATATTCCGACCGTGCGCTCTGAGTGCCGCGCGCGTGTGTGTGTGTGTATGTGCATACAGAGCGTTCCAACAATAAGTGATGTTATAATATCGTTATCCTCGGTGTATATACACACACACATACGTGACCTTGGACGAGATTCATCCGACTGTGTCAGGACGACTACCTGGTCGGACGGACAAAAGGATGCGCGGACGAACAACGAACCAACGTAGGCATTATCCTCGCGTACCTGTGTGTACCTATAGGTACTTACACCGCGCGCGATCCAATCGTGGTCCGAAACGCACTCGGCGGAAGACTCCGAGATAACCGCCGAAGAAAAATCCGCGTGCGTACACGACGATGACAACGCGTTTGTGAACACATGTTGATATATAGTACGCGCGTATCTAATATATCGTGAATCATGATTTATCGCAATTCGTAATTATAATAATTATTATTACGATTCTTATTGTCGAACTGGTTAAAAACCTAATCTAAGCGGGAAGGGCGAGAAAATAATTCGTTTGCCAAATTCTAAACCGTAGTAACCCGATTGTTCGGTTTCACACAAGCCTTGAGGGTTAAGAATTTAAGATTCGTTTTATAGTTAAGAAATAAATCGTATAGGTATACCCATATATATATTGTTAAATAATACACGAGAGTTTATTAAAATAAAGCACTATACGTCATAACCTATTTGAAAATAATAATGTGGTGGTAATTCTGTAATCATAATTCGTGAAATATAAGTAACCTATATTTGTGTAACCCAGATAATTTGATAACTTTGACAATACGTCAACATATTATATTACAATAGAGACGAGAAATAAACGTAGTAAGGCGTACTTGCGATCATTTACGTTTTTCATCTTATACGCGAATATGTTAAATGAATTCTTTCTCTGTTTTAGAAGACTTAAAGATTTATACCTTTGACATATTGTCTGGATTCTGTGGGTGACAAAGTAATACCTCAGCCAGCCCGCTCCATCCACAATTACACCACTGCATTTACCTATCGAATGCCTTTGTGCGCCGCGTACACACAAACATATACTTGTATTGCTATTTTGTATTGTATATTATGTATATAATAATATGTGCGTTACTATTTTCGTGGTATCGATAACATTTGACACGAATGTTGATGCTGAAAATTATAATATTCATGTCACAATAATAGCATTAGGTATACTATGTATTATATTTTTACCATCCATCTCCCTGCTGCGATGTCGGTGGTCTATGCCCAAAATATATTATACGTTCTACCAACGCATCACATTATATTCTACCGCAATGAGTAACGATAATAATATACGAGTACCCTACCTAGACGTATACGGTCTAGAGTCTACACCTATAAACATGGTATAATAGACGGTATAGTGGAATACGGTCTCATTGAATATTGTATATTTTTGTTTATGATGAAAACAAATCGTCGTTATTTTAAATTGAATTAATTTTCCGCAAAACATATTATATTTATTCAAACTTCATTCCTAAAAAACATAAGGAAAATATTATCAATTTTATTTGTTCCTCTCTGCCATTACAATATCGTATAATCTTATTATACGACGATTTACGATAATATAGAAGTGTAGGCGCCTATCTAATGTACTCGTTATTTTTATTCGTGACCCGTCTGTTCTTAATCGTTTTAATCTGAGATTAACCATAAACTTTCGATACATTTCTCATTAGTATATTTACCAATCATCAGTGAATTAAACTTCACCATCACAATTGAATAAACGGGATGGTAATGCAAGTGACTAATAGTGTGCATATTTAGTAATTTACACGATAATTATTTAGGATTTTGCTTGGAATATGCGCCTATTATAGAATACGATATACTTAGGCAGGGTAAAACGGAAAGGTGTTACAGTATTTTTGAAAACCTCATAAAAATGTTTGAGATAAAAACAAAATATGCATAATATAATTTGGAAATTTGATTTTTTTTGTAAAGCTTTATTTGAACCTTTTATGAACTCTCTCGTATAATCTCATAATAGCGACTATATGTTTGGATGTGTAATTTATTGATAATCAACTTTAAGTACAATGGAGACCTCTCTGAAACAGTAAATAATGTAACTTTTCCTATACAATTTTAATAATAAAAATATAATTATTATTAATTTCCGACATCAGCTGGCAACCCGTAATGATTAAACACGCCTCACGCCCCTTCGCATCAGCATTGTCACTTCGCACTAAATTATATACGTATTTATGTTAGTATATTTAATTCGTAATTAATAAGAAGTTGAAATTTGTTCAGAGAAGCTAATAAATGACACAAACATTTTAAAATAACTATACAAATTACTATAATAGTTTCCTATTATACGTATAATTCGTACTAAATATTGGCATGAACAAATTTTCAAATTGGAAGCAGACCTTATCTTTCCTCGATTAGTGAAACATGTTCATCGTCGTTGCCAACTTTTATTTATTAGGTATCCTCCATTATCCGAACTACAGTGTAGGTTATATAATTTAATAGTATGCTTATATACTTAATATATTAGCTTTAAGTTCGTATAAAATATACCTTTTAGCTTCTGTAAATGTTTTTACATTGCAGAATTTCAGTTGTTTTTGTTTATACCTATACAATTGCTGTGAACCGTGTATTTACTATTCATTATTCAAATAACACACTCAAAATCTGTTACTTAAAAAAATAAAACCAAAAGAAAAATGTAAATAGTAAATAACAGCACGTACATAGAATTCCGTCCACGAAAAAGAAGGAGGGCTTGTGTACGCATAGAAAGTCTGTCAAAAGATAAAATTAATGTTTTTGATACCTCCCGCTGCACACAGTGGTTTAGAAAACGGAAAAGTGACTGCTGCAGTTGAGTATAAAAATTCAACAACGGCAACTATACATCATAAACAGTCAAACACTATATACAAGTATACAACATACCTTACATATTATTATGAAAATGCGTCTTCGGTGGTTATTTTTTTTTTCGAAACAAAGAGTTTATCTCAACGAGAGCGACTTTACGCATTATATATAATATAACATAATACAGGTACAATAGGTACATATTATACATATATACACGATATACATATGTCATATATGTCTATTATATTATTCGATGTATGTGTGTACGCGTGTGCGGGTGTATGTGTGTGAACACAACGAAAATGTCAAATCGTAATAAGTATATAGGTATAATATAAAAATAAAAATAATAATACAATATGTGTCTTGCCGTCTTGGTGTTTACGGCTGTCCGGAAATACACTTATACACGTGTTAAGTTTTGAGCGGCGCGCAAGTGTGTTGTCTGTGAAGTTCAAATGAGGCTCGAGTGTCACTCGGCTTAAAATCGTAAAGTAACTTAAGCTTCGAGTGGGACTTGATGGGTTAATTACAAGTGTAAGCACTCGACTGGCTTTTGAGGAGTGCGCGCATTCGGGAAAAAAATTCGGAACTCGCGGACGCCAGCAAACGTTATGCATAAGTTATTACGATAACTCAGAATAATATTAATACAAATAATATACGGAATTTAAATGGAATGGTATAATATATTATTTCTGGCAAACGCGCGAGTGCTTGGCATATAGATAAAAAAAAAAAAACGCTCGTTTCGTTCACCAAAACGGCGTGACGTCCGACAAAAGATGAGCGGAAAAAAATATGACATGATGCGCGCGCGTTATACGACGATCTAGCTGGAAATGCGGCTCGTTCGTATATTATCGTATATGCCTCGTCTGCATCATCGACGACGCTTTTTTAGACGTCGGCGCGATTCCATATGAGTAGGTTAGGCGAGATAATAATGTCGCGAAATCTTTTCTTATTTTTTTTTTCAAGTGTCTTTTCCAGACGGCTTTCGAAATATTTGCACTCGAAAAATATGACACGTGCGACACGTTTCGCAGTCATAAAGTGGTGTATTTATACATCGATAGATACCCAGGTCATCTGGTTCTTAGACGGATTATTATGTAATAAACATATTACTACATATTATTACACATAGATAATATATATGCAAGCGCATGTCGTTACAGAATCTGAAAAAAATGCGTGGTGTCTACAATTTAAAAAATATAAATAATAAAATTAATTATTAAAAAAAAATGTAATATTATATACCTATATTTAAAATTTGCTTTTAAATTCATCAATTTTGGATGCAAAGTATAGCTAAAGAAAAGCTGCAATACAACAACAATAAACAGTTCGAGTAAAAACATCAATCATCTTGTCGTTTTAAAACATTTAATTTATCGCGTACAATAAATTATGTAATACATAAAAATCCGTTAAATCCGATCATTATGCTATGCACTATATTATATTACTAAGACTTTGTCACGCGTGTTTTTTATACAGTTCAAAATTATTTATTAATTCATAAATCAAACTTTTAAGATTAAATGCCTTGTAGTAAAAAATTCATAATCACTTATAAATTATAATCAACAAATTGCCCTTTATTTGGTTCAGCCGAATCGTATATTTATTATTATACGTATGTATAGCACATACATTTTCATGCTCGAGTTCGCCCATTGGGAGAGACGGGGAGTGCAAAAACTTTATTGGACATTATCCACTTACAGTCTTATTACTGGAGCCAAAAAAACTAAAGTGCCCAGTAGGTTTATTGTTTTAATTAAATTTTCTCGAATTATATATTATTTAGTCAATAACTGTATAAGCTATACTAAAAATATGTGTGTTTATCATTAGGTTGACCACCCTATATGTAAATAACGCCAACTCAGTGAGTTTTGTGTTTTTCGAAGTATAATATATATAATTAACAAGAGTGGAAAAAAATATTACGACTAAGAAATATTATATAATACAATTCAATATATTCCCTGTATATATTTATTATTTGTTCATATAAAATTTCCATTTTAAATTGAATATAAACACGAACAAATAATACAATTTATACATTTCTTGTAATATAGTGTATACTATTATATTTTGTTTAATATAATCTAATTTGTTTGGTGAATTCAGCGTAATTGTAAAATTAACAAATAATTTGAAGTGTGGATTCAAAAATATGCAACGTTTTAGTGCAGTTATGTATACAGACAAAAATAAAATGAAAAAATAATTAATTGTGATAATTTATCATTATTTTTATGAATTATTTTTTTTATATTTATTATAGAATAACTAAAATTTTTCATGATTAACATATTATGTAAAAAAAATAACAAATGTACAATGCACAATGCACATATATGGTACTAAATACCTATTTTACGTGTGTGGATCAGGCATAATATAAAATTATTTATTAAATTAAAAATGAATTAGATAATTGTTTGAATTCTTACTTGCCGCCACTCAGAAGCAAAATAATTAAATCAAATGTATATTTTAAAAAATAGTGATTATTTTTAACGATATATTCTACAAAATAATATAAACATAAAAACCAATGCAAAAAAAAAAAACAATTTCGCTGCAGAACGCATATTTACATTTGAATGATAATTTTATGCTGAAATTAATATTCATGGTTTAGACTTTCAGAAAATGCGTATAGTAAAAAAGTACTACAGCCGTTGTTTTATTAAATATGACTTTGACTTTCCGATACATTTGAAACAATTTACGAACTTATACATAACAGATATAAATACATATACTTTTTAGCAAGATTATACTCAATGGATAAAATTTAAATGTATGAATAAACAAACTATTTTTCGATAAGGACATTTAAATCTCCAAAGGAAATTGCTAAGTAAAACCTATATATCTATTATATAATAATATACAAAATATTAAATAACTGTTACTTTTTACTTTTTACAAGTTTAAGCCCAAAGTTTCTCAAAACTTTCTACCAGACTTTTTTATTAGTAAACAGACAAGTCGAATGGAGTAAGTATACTTACTAACACTCAGTGCAATACCTAAAAATTTGACTTGAAAATATATGTAGATCTTTAAATGGAAAATTACACAATTTTAACTACACCAAAAGACTATTGATTATTTTTTCAAAAACTGTGTAATGAACCATAAACAATAATTTATAGTATTGTATCAATCACTTCTATTGGTTAATATTTTAATATTTTTAATTACAATTTGACACATTTAACATGGTATAGTAGTAAATACATAATAATAATTTAATGCCTGTATTATAGACAAGTATATACAATAAACATATGGCAACTGTCCGGTATAAGAGTTTAAGATAATGGACTAAGAAATTTCAACTATATGTATATATTGTATATACTGCATATTAATTTGTATTTAAAAAAGAATCATTGAGTAAAAAAAATTATAAGATTCTTTGTTTTGAAAGACAATACGATTTTTTCGAATCATTTACCCAAACGTCAAAAAGCCTCATAAAAATTACAATTACTCATTAGTGCGTCGAGCGTATATAAGGTAGAATAGCTAATTGGCATTAAATAAAATATATTTATATAATAGCAACGATATCGCAGTGCATATACCTACTATAATACACCGTAAGAGCGTCGTTATCCACGAAATTACGTGTATATTATGAGGCCTTTGAGCTTATATAGTAAAATTTGTATGCATTACGTTCATTCGGTTTACGTCAAAAAATCTAAACTATAACAAAGGTCGTGTACGCATGTATTATAATATAATGCGTTCGTCGTCAACAGCTGACCAAAACAGTGAGCTGTTCTCGCGGGATCACAATAATCTACAGAGGACGAAAAAAATGTTATCTGGGGTAAACACTGTTTAAAGTTTTCAGACTCAATTTATTTGAATTATATGTTAATGTAATAAGAGGATTAAATGAAAAAGTTACATTTACTCCGCGTGTCGTGGCTGTTCCGTCAGAGCGTGTATACTGTATATATATATATATATTATGTTGTACATGTATATTTTTCTTTATTGAAGTTCATCTGAATACTTGTTTGCGCCAAACTCAGCGGCGGCGCTTATATATACTCGTATATACATATATAATAATACATAACGCCGGGCGCGCGGAGAGTGCGGGAGAAAACAAACAGTCAGACGGATTGAAACACTCGCAGAGATTTCTACGGAGACTGAAATTCATTTTGGCGAATAGCTCTTTTTAAACAGATAAAACTCTCGTTGATTTTCGTACGCTTATCATTGTTCGCGAACTCGTCGATTCAGCCAACGTATAGCGTACGTTACTGTAGCGATGCGAGTACACCTATATGCGAATACGCAATGCGATTGGGCGAAGTACCTGTAAATTATTTTAAAGTAGAGTAGAACTGTTGTTGTACTATTTTATTTTGTACACAGCACAAATCACAGACATATAACGCTCCGGATCATATCGAATACGGTTTTAAATGGAAGTATATATAGCCTACAGACGTAGGAGCACTAAGCCTCTCCCTCCCTACGCTGAGAAATATTCGTCGTAGATTACATTTTTACACCGCGAGAGTCTCTCTCTTAGTCCTTTAATCTTGCTCAAAGAACTTTTGACTCGCGATCACACGACAGTACGATTATCCAGGACGTAAGTATTATGCACACGCGGCAAATTGCGTTTTATAAACGGCGACGTCAGTACATGTTATTGTCGCGATTACGTCCGATTCGAAATAGTGTGCAATCATTAAAAATCGAATCCGTCGAATTACTCCACGCGACGCCAATTTCGATTTGTTTTTTAATACAGTATTTAAAAAAACGATGATAAAATTAATCGTTATCGCGAGAGAGAATAAATATGCGGGCGGCGTACCATCGGTTGAATCACGTCGGATAAAAAAAAAACAAAATAAAATAAGCGCAACAAAAGCTGCCAACTCGTGGCAGCCACGGTGGCCATATAAATATATAATAATACTACAGGTTAAGCGCTTCCAATATATTTTATGGGTCTTTTTCAAGGAGGTGTTGATCGGCCGACCGACACTCTATAGTAAACACTATTATTTCTAGTGTTATATTGAATTACGCTATAGGTACCTTAAAATAATATATTCTTTTACTTAAATTTCTAGTGCAGGTCAGTTATTGTATCACAAAGGCACTTGAATAATACCGATTTATATATACTATAAATTTATAAGCGTTAATCACTTTTTCCGAAGAGAATAAACGTGTTTCCAATCACTCTCTCTCTTTCTCTCTCTCTCTCTCTCTCTCTCTCTCTCTCTATCCTACGCGAACGTTATGATAAGATAATTATATTAATGTTATAATTATACACCGTGTTTGAATTAAAAAACGACATGAGTGAAAAAAACACCAATATACTGTGATTAACATTGACGAACCATTTATTCGTGAAACTTTAGATTATGTAAAATAAAAATATGGTAGGTAAACTAAAAAAAAATTGAGTTCATTAATAAACCTAACCTAACATAATACACGACCTAATACTGCACCATCATGCATACCAGACATCTGAAATAAACATTCAAACACTTATATGACAGAGATAAATGCGTTTTTACAGTTAACTAATCCCTTTTAGGAACAACCGAATAAACAATGGTTTAACATAATATTCAGAAAGACGTATTTTTATCATATAATATAGTGATTTTATCTAAAACGACTAAAACACATTAATGAATCCTTTTCATATAAACAAACGAATCACACAATATATTATTATATACGCAGCGTTTTGCGTATTATGCATGATCCGACGACGTTCGACGACCAATAGTAATAACTGTTATTAATGTGATATTAACAATTTTTTATTGCGCGTGTATTCGAAATTGCGAAATTCGTTATTCGCATAATGTCAGTCGTACGTAGTATATAATATTATGTGTACAGGCAAATGCGCGCACACCACAATCGACCATTTAACAGCTACGAAATATGAGTGAATAAACACTCACAATATATTTTTTTATCGACATGAATATTATGTGTGGTTGATTTATTCCCGTTTCGTTTGCAAATTTATTGCACACGATACACGCGTTGTTGTTATAATTTATTGTTTTACCTATCGGTGCGTGGAAAATTTTTTCCTGCTCATCTGCTGCGAAACAAAAAATAAACGTGCAAAATTCGAATGTTGTTGGGGGTGTTTTCAGGAAGGCAGACATCAGGTATTTATAAGAGTACCCACAATCAATTTGCATAACAACGATCGCTGAAAACGAATACACCGCAAACAACGTATCTAATATATTGTATAATATGATGTGCGAATAGTGGCGTATTTAAGGAGTGTATAGGAAATGGATACCCTTACCTTTTTTTTCATTTTTTTTATTCTGAGAGAATATATAATATATTTATATGGATTGATACTTTTAAAATTAAAATAATACACTGGGCCGTACTCCATTATAACTTGATGATAAATGTATTTTTTCGACGAATAGCAATGAACAGTAATATTGTTGATACAATATAATATTATACATAAGTTAGAGGAAGGTAATTATACAATTTAAAAATTAATATTCACAACAGAACGATAATCTATTGATTGCAATATTATATTGTGGATATACGATCATAAGTACTATAAAATACTATAATAATGTATATAATTATAATAGCTATAGGTATTGCCTATAACAAATCAAAAAATCACGCACTGCTAAGAGTAAACTAAAACGCGTTTTTTTTATTGGTACCTGTAATGTCACCGGAATATTAAAATTATGACAGATGAAGTCATTGACGTGTAAAGTTTAAAAAATAGAAAGTTAGATTTTTCGTTACAGATATTAATGACAATGAGTATGTATAAATTCGCTGTATATTATGTATACAGAATGATTCACGAAACATGTTCACTCTCATTATTCTTCAATAATGCATTAATGCGGTTATTTAAAATTTAATTTTTGTAATTTTTAAATATGTAGGTACTTATATTAAAATTCTTGAGATTTTTTTTATACTACTTGAGTTGTATCATGTGGAGAAATAAACTTCTATTTTTGAACAAGAACCCCCTTTTTCTAGTGTAAATTATTTAGTCGATAATTTTTTGGAAAATCTTAAAGTAGGTACCTAATTAAAATTTTGAATGGGTAGTTTATACATTTTTTAATTTTGTGTACTATGAACACTTTGTTCATTACAATTGGCTTGGAAAATGAAAAACATGATAATTTGAAAATTGTAGTAGGTAATTAATATTAACCTCTCAGTATTTATAATTTGTAAAAATGATCCAAGTGTAGTTATAAATAATAAATACAATTTTATATTTATTATGTAATTTTGTAACACCATTTTTATGAGAACTATTATCCTTAATAGTTAATATAAACATTGTGATAACTGAGAAACTAATCGTTAGAATTTTAATTAACTAAATCTACTGAGAGTTTCAAAAAAATTATTCAGTAAATTATGTACAGTAAAAAAGAGGAGATTCCCATTTAAACAAACAAGCGTTTATTTGACAACACAACACTTTTTGAGTTGTATAAAAAGTATTCATGCCTTTAAGTCTATTTAAGATTTTCAAAAATTAAAACAGTTGAATAAATTCATCGTTAAAGTAAAAAATGAGAGTAAGCATGATTGGCATCACTCTGTATTGTAGATAGATGTTGCATCGTGTGGCATATAAGTATTAATAATTATTATAGTTAACGCGACGCGTCGAAACTCGGGATATTAATCTCAGAGGACGAATACGCTTCAAACGATAATTGTTATAGACATTGTAGTGTTCCAGTGTGTACAGGTGAGGGGTATAAGGCTATAGAGATGGTATATAATACGTATAATATATTATAATATATATCTAGCTAGGTATTATGTTTCGACTTACGAGCGTAGTATAACAGAGAATAGAGATGAATAACTAATTGTAATACAATTCTGTTAATTAGAGTCGCTAAATTATTTCAAACACTTACAAAAGTTGTCTGAAGAATCTTCCGCGCGTATTATCACCAGCGACACTATGGGCACCTATACATATTTATCATGAAATATGTCATGCACGTATATCATACTGTTTAAACGAGATAATGATTTTATTTGACATAACTGCAATTGAGTTTAATATACAATCATGATACATGTTGTCATACATGCAACACTCGAATCAAAATTTATTTATAATATTCAAGTAACATGAAAAGTTTTTCCGTGTAGAAACTAACAAATGACTAATGCGTGTTAACTCTTGTGAAGTACATATTATACATTATATTATGTTCAATATTGGATTAATTAACTGTTAAAATATACTTAAATGATAGTACGTCATTCATGTCTGATAATTTTAATTATATTAAAAAAGATATATATATTAATATTCAAATTATGTTCTCGAGAGCCATTAAATATTTCATATTAATGTCGCTTAGTGAAATTAAATAACCGATAAAATATCATCTTAATAATGCACGCATATTATTATTCTATTTCCGGGCGAAAAGAAAAAAGATTTAATAATGTTTAAAAAATTTAATGATAAAATAAATGCAATTAATTGTCGGGGCTGGTTAAGATTTCGTTACTTTTTTTAGATAGCTTGATAACCGACAGGTGAATCATGTAATTTAAATACTTAAATACCCAAAATGTTTAGCGAAAAAATTAAGAACTTCAAGTTTACTAGTTAGTCGACTGCCGAATTATAAATCAAGGCAAAAAATTAAATTAAAACAAAATCTCGAAGTTTTAAGTTACCATTAAATTTAAGTACGCCATTGTGGAGGAGTTATTAAATGAAAAAAAAACCATTAAGAATGCATTGTGTGTATACGACGAACATAAAATAAAATAAAAAATAACGATGAAGTATAATTTTTTACAACTCATCTATTATGCGATTTGTATAAACAAAAACGTGGAAATAGTTTTTATTTCTCGTAAAAACAAAATATTATATCGCGGTCGACTCTCGGTCTGGGGCAGAAAATTAAAAAAAAAAAAAACCCAAACTAAATTTCGCTCGAGCTTCGCACATATTATTATAATGTCGTACAGTTGTTATGCTGTTAAACCTATACAAAATATTATAATATCTGATTCGTATATCCTACACTGACACGTTAATAATAATATTATCATTCGTTTGCACTGGTCCCGTCATCGCGACTATAGCTGTGTGCCACATATTCGGTATTATCGGGTTTCACACGACCACGCCTTGCGCGGTACCGATATACATATTATATTATTGTAATATAGTTATAAATATGGAGGCATACGCGTTTTGATATGAGTACACACATCAATATTATTAAGTGCACACGTATATTTTTGTATTTGAGCACATACGATTCGGACGCGATAGTATTCGCACTATATACGACGTGTCGGCGTGGTGTGTGCATAATATTTATACCTACACGTTGTTAAATGAAACACGAATAATTGACATCTACTACACATACCGGCTGATTATTTATCGGGATTACAGCAAATGGGTGTACACCGATCGGCGATCGCTATATTTATCATATTATGTATGTGTAAATATTGTACAACGTGTGTACACACATATAGTATAGCTATTATTGTGGGGTACGCCGAGGTGTAAAACCTATAATATAATGTATATTATGTATTATTATAATGTAATGTATTATCATCACGTTGACTATATGGTTACACTTTCTGTCGCCAAGCGCCTTAAACTTACAGTATAATATACAATCGGACCGAGAATAACGCCAAATCCTGCACCAGCTCATTATATACATAACGTATACAGAGCGATTCGCCGAGCATGCTCGTCATCCCCTTTCTGTTTTCAATAATGCAGCTACTTAAAATCTGATTTTTGGAATTTTGACATATACCTTTCAAGTTCCAGAAATACCCATTACCGCTAAGGAGTGTCTTATGGAGATGTAAAATTCTGTTTTTCAAATTAGAACTTTTCTTTTCTACTGTAAATTATCTAGTGGATCAAATCAAATCTGAACGAGCGGTTTTTGAATTATTTGAAAAATAAATAAATTATAGTTATTTGAAAATTGTTGTAGGTAATCAATATTAATTTATATTAACATTTCTAATTTATTAAAATGGTCAAAATATAATGAAGTAAAAAGGGAGGTTCTCATTTGAAAAACATAAGTTTGTATCTCCACAGCGCATTCTTAGTATAGTGCAAACAATTCCAAGAATTCAAATACATATAAATGGTATATTGTATATGTAGACATTCCGTGATTATTAATGAAAATATGAGGATGAGCATGTGTGATGAATCACCCTGTATAGTGTACATATATGATAAATATTCTGATACTTGTATGCGTGTGTGTTTGGTATCTGTATGTGGTACATGAAACATCGATGAGATTAAAAAACAAAATAATCATGTTATTGAAATTCGAATGTCGTGGTTATCATCTTCGCCTCTTTGAGTATTATGTTACAAAATTGTATACCTTTGCCTACATTGCTACATTTTTATACGATTCGTTTATTTTACACACGGAATTATATGGGCTAATCATAAAATTTAATTTAAAAACTATAGGAATATTAGAAACTATATAGGATGTATCTGCTTTAAATTATATAACATATTATATATATATTTCTTAATCGACCGGAAAATGGATTGCAGTTTTGTACTCCTGTCACCAATATAAATAGCTTATAGATAAATTATTTTACAATATTAAATATGTTCCATCCCCTATTTAAAATTTAATTTTAATTTAAAATTATAAGCAGTATGAAATCATTATTATTTTAACTGTAAACGTTTTTTTTTCATGATTTTAATTGATTATAAAATAACATTTAAAAAAAAAAATTATACTTATTATTATATATTTCAATAAAAATTCAGCTGTGAAAAAAATTAATGGTTATTCTTATCGAGAAAATGAATGATTACTGTTAAAATATTCACTTAGTATGTATGTATGTATAATGTATATGTGTGCGTTTTCTATGTTTATGCTTATAGTGATGTGCGTGTGTGTGATAATAATTCTAACACCGTTGAAAAATGCATAGGACAAATGCAACATGGTTTATAGAAATCGAATATGCTGTATACTAGGTAGGTATATATTATTTTGTTGAAATTGTTCAGTTTTAACCTAGAAAACCAGTGAATTTCATGTTGTTGAAATCAACGCATTATGTAGTAAAAATAATAAAAGTTGCCAAATATTACAAAAAAATGTTAAATTTTTTATTTTAATAAATGAAGAATGAAATATATATAAATATTTTAACACTTTGATTTATAGGTTACAAAATTGGTTATTGAAACAAAGTAGATAATATACTTTGTTTCAAAACTCACAGAATGATTGTATATACCTAATAATCATTTTTAATTTTTAAATTATTTAAAGCGTGTAATGATCACGAAACCGACAAAATACATCAAAAATCAAATTGTTGTGTTGTTAGTAGGTACATTGCATACTATTATTTGGTATTAGACGACAGACTATCTGACTATGCCATTATAATGTATGGCTTAATTTATAATACCTACACACTTGTCGCCGAGTGACCCGCGATGATTAAATACATTATAATATCTATATATTCGTACAATAATAATATGTATATGTATAGGCTTATTTCGGTATGATTTATGAAGTAATATTGTACATTTCAGTATTCATTTCATCATAATATTATATAATTATCTGAATTTATCTCATTGATTAATGCGGATTTAAAATACTATCTATTTTAATTCTATAATATTGTACCACAACATATTATGTCAATAAACGTACAACGTATATTGTATTATTGTATAAGTAACAATAAAATAAATAATCCAATTAAATATTATTTTTATATTTTTATCAGTAAACGCAAGTTTTTTGTTATTCGGTGAAAAATATATGAAGACAACAAATACGAATCGCAATTTAAATTAATCAAAATATATAAAGGTAAAAAAGTATTTTACAGCTCTGTATAATTTGTATACCTATATATTGTTGTTGTATATCTCAGACTCAGAGGATCGGAATAATAATGTATGGAAAACATTTATCAAAACAATATTAAAACGCTTTTCTTTTTACATATTTAAAAGAAAACGATTTTTGAACATCTCTTATTATAATACCTAATACGATTTTTTAAATACCTATCGTAAGGTACACATTATTGTGCACGGAAAACAGATGTGTGTGTGTGCGCGCGCGTGACGAGTAATAGTTTATAGAGACGACGAGGCCAATATTATATTTAATACGCGTCTAGCGTATTCGGACACGGTCCGCGTGGTTAGATAAATGCGAGTTAAATAAGATTTTTCGGTTTTATATACTCTCTCTGCAGTTAGTAAACGGTCGTCCGTCGTGTATACAACACACGATGCAGCAGTGCGTCTCTGCAGCACACACGGAACAACAATATAATATTATATTATTATAGCGTGTATATATATATGCATATAATATAATGTAGGCACAGCCCTACTGAGTATACAATATAATAATAATATAATATTGTTGTGTACGCGTCGAGGTGTTGCGCATGCGCGTACGCAGCGGCAAACTCCACCGCCGCCGACGCAGCAGCGGCAGTAGTCCCTCCGTGCGGCGGCCGGCGTATGGTTTTAGAACGCAGCGACCCGCGGCGGCCCCTCGGGAGATAAAACACACCCCATCCGCAGACTGCAGCATTACATTATACATGTATAGAAAGACCGCAGTCGCCATGACGGCGATATAACGTTTCGGAAGAGACGCCGCGCGGCGTGTAAGAAGGTATATGCCTACCCGCCTACACGGAGTACGTGATAAAAGGGTTCGGCTACACAACGGCGGGGGAAGGCTGTGGCGGTGGAGGTGGTTGTCAACCGTATACGCGGTATACAGTGGTATAGGATGTCGGTATACGATACACATCCGCATACACCCGATACGGATGTTCGAAATGTTGTGAAATAAACTCGTCTGTATACCTACCCGAGACTTGACTGTTTGTATTTTTTTTACCGCGCCCACAAAGCATCAGCAATCTCTCGTCACGGAAGTTCACCGATTTCCGAATTTGCGGTGATCGCCTCAGAATATTTTTTCGAATGTACCTGTAACATATATCATAGTATTACGGAGAAAATTAAACGCTCACAAAAACGTAATAACGATGTAAATAATTAAATTTCAGTTAATAATAATCGTATAATAGGTACCTAATGCAATTATTATTGTATAATGATTGTGTAATTTTTTATGCACAGGGAAAGAAAAGGAACATCGTCATTATTATCTTAAGACTTGTAACATATTAACATGTATATTATAATATTATTAAATATCAGTAAAAAACGGCTATTCCCTCTAGAGCTGCTCTGATCGTTTTTAATAGGTAATTAATTCTTACAGCACCTGCATCCATCAAGCGTTTTGGTTAAGTACTCTCAATTTTAGTAAAACAATAAAAAAAATGTATAAATATTGTTTTCCTTATATTCGTATGCAACACCGTTGATCTCCGCTATAATGAAACAACTGTTGACGAACTATATGAATATACTTTTAAAATAGAACAATATAGTATATTTGTCTAACATGAGTGGATTTTTTGAATCATTTTCTTGGTTTACGCTTTAAAAAAGTTCCAAAAGTATATTACTTACTTGTTTATCGAAAGTTTAAATTTATGAATATTTCAACAGTTTTCGAGAAAACAGTAAAAAATAAATTAACCGGACTAACCAAGCGTAATTAAGTAAGAGTTAAATGTACGTTTCAAACACATCTTGGCTGTTTTTGAGTATATACTTAGCTCACCGAGATCGTTAAAAAAAAAACTCGACCTCTATTCAAAATTAATATGTTTTTATTATTATTTATACTTCTTCTTATTATTATTATTTCAATACGGCGCCTGGTCTTCGTTGTATATGAAACACGCGCACTTATTGTGGCAGACGTGACACATAGTACGGATGTCGGATTAAGTAACGACGGCCAAAGGGTTGCGTTATACATTCGTACTATGTATTATACCTATACGTTATAATCATGTCGTTAATCGTTATTATTTTTCCCACCACGTATAAGGCATTATTATTATTATTATTATTATTACAAGAGAACACTGCAAATCATCGTTAGTTTTCTACTGCAATGTGACATCATAAACAACGTAAACATATATGCATTATCACTATTATGATTGTCAATGAGATTCGATCATCAAGTCATGCGTGAATTCTTTTCAGCCATAAGTGCGAGATATACCTTCCAGCAAACTTATATATATAACCTCATCATCCTCGATTCCGGAACAAATTTAATATCACCACAATATTATTAGTAAATAATATTATTACAAAGTTTATTCGATGATCTTTTCATTCAAGTATACATATAGGTAGTTTACTTCATAAACATCATGTTATATAATGTTTAAAAAAATGCTAGTATATTATGTTGTCATGTAATGAATGCCAACTTATTTATTAATTAATATTTAAATACTATTAAAATTAAAAATTATATTTAGTTAAATCATTTATAAGTTACTTACTGAAATAATAATAGTTAAACGAATTTCTTATAAACTGATATTTGATAAATGATAATAAATGGTAGCACCTATATATAATTATTAAAATTTAGATTATATTAATTTATTAAATGGCGTTGTGCCCATGTGTACAGTTATCTCCGTCTCAGTAAAGCATACTAAAATAGTAAATTTTACTCTGTTATTTTTTGTAATAGCGTTAAATTAGCCAATTATCAAATATAAAAGTAAAAATATTATCTTCTATATAGGTCCTCACATAGATTTTTATATTTTTATTTTAAAGCAACTTATATAAATATTTTAAAATTGTAAATTTCTCATATTATATTATTTAATTTTAATATAAGTATATTTTAAACTTATTTTGAATGGTATGGAAACATTTTTTAACGTTCAAATTTCAATAATGTGGTCCAGTCCCGACTCCTCATCCCCTCTTTGGTACGCCGCTAACAATATAATATAGTATTATGTAGTATAATACTATAATACATATTATGCATGAACGACTTAATTTAATTATTATATAATCCGACGACGCCATTCGTATATTTTATAATTTATAATATGTGTTTTGGTGTCAAGGTCGCTGGAATCGGTCCCATCGAGAACAAAGGATCAGTATCGTAGGTTCAGTACGCGATGCCGTGAGTTTCGTCTGCAACCACGGTTGCACGGTTTGAAGATTTTTATTGAACAACGGTGCGTGTTATAATACACTTACACTGTTATAGCACAAGCGTACCGAGCTGCTGTGGTAAACTGGTAACCCAAATTCAGTAATCCATCGAAGAGCAACGGCCACCACAATGTTTAACTGTTTAGAACGAACAATAATACATTGTTACGCTCAATGTTATGTTACTATATACGTATATAATACTACGTTATACGACTGATATCATCGTCTACTGATTGAAATTTCGATTCGGCGTCTGACATGAGTAGTTGAGAAACACAACGATACAATTATATTTGGTATTAATCTACATTTTTCTTATGTTAATCTATTTGTCGAGCCAAATATTTGTAATGGACAAGAGTATAAAATGATACCAAATTATCGACCTATTACGATAACTTTCATACATTTAAATGTAAAACATATTTTCAAAAATTTATACGAGAGTGTAATTTTGATTGATTACAAAATTGATCATGTCAGTCTTAGTTGCAAACAATCCAAATATTAAATTATACAATTTAATTGTCATTGACTGTGAAGTTCATTAATTTTAAGTAATATGGTTACACGTGGGACTTAAGAAACAAACAAGACAAAGTGGTTACGAATAACTTGTTCAGAGTATTAATTTAATTTTTAAAAATGTTCTTGTCATGTCCTGTTAAGTTTAATTAGTTATTACACATAAAATTCTACTATTTTAAGTCTAATAATTATAATTATAGTAACTTAACTAATTCAAATCTAATGCTTGTATGTAAATATGTATTTAAAACGATAAAAATCAATAAAATTAAACAAAGTAATAAAATACATGAATAATAAAATATATTATAATGTAAATTGCTCATCAATGTGCATAGTATTATATTTCATTAATTAAATGCACTTGCATAACCATTTAACTCTGAATATTAATTATGCAAAATTATGTTTGTATACTCTATAATTATTTTTGTATAAAACTTATGTATTTATCTGTAGACGATTATTAGTTCTTAATTATTAGACTATTATTAGACTTAATTGTTATTAGTTCTTTTTTTCAATAACCATACTAAATATAGATACAACCAATGTTTATTTTATTAAAATGCATGCATTGCACAGTTATAACTTATAAGCAATATGCCAGTACATATATAATTTATGAAATTCAGACTTTTTCTGATAAAATATAATAATTGTTTAATTCAGAAACACCATTAAATATTAATGTTTAAAACTGAAGTTTTGTGTAAAAACGAAAATATAAAATATATTCTAGATAAAATAATATTATATTTTTGGAATATTTGCATTGGAAATTTGGAAGTAACGAAATTAAAAATTATGCTTTCACAAAATATATCATGATTGTTATGAACTTATGATAATAAATAAGTTATAGCTAATAACTTTATTAGTAACTATATTAGTAAGCTAATTCGTTGATAAAAATATAGTGTATCTATATTATGTGTTTTGCACTACTAGAAAACTCGACCGTAAAATCTACTTATAACTAGAGCTGATATTTTACATATTTTTTCTCCATGTCTTTGTGTTGTCGGTATGTATGATAAAATTATTGATATTCATGATTTTTTAAAATAATTTAAGAGTTTATCTCTGAAAAAATACTTTTATAGATATATTATAATATTTAATAATTATATATAATATATATATATATACATATAATTTTCTAATATTCATTTTTTATTTTCAAATTCAAATACATTTTCAAATAATTAAAATGTTTACTTTTCGTAAGGTTCAAGTATCACTATTGCACTATTGTTTAAAGACATTATATAAATAAAACCGAACTGATGACATAAAAAAAAGAAAAATGATTAAAAAAAGAGTAAGGAAAAAAACAAGTGAGAAAAGCTGAATAAACCAAAATAAAATGGGAATGAATGGATATGGTAAAACTTATCATCTTAAAATATTTTTTAAATGCGTGTACACATAATGATTATCAAGTGTAGGTATGTACTATATTACTGTGTATATTGATGACATGAAAAGATATTTTGTACACTGCACATGTACGGTGTGCGCGTGTGTGATGAGTACGCACACACGTCGGCTCACTAACATAATATTTATTATTTTGTGGTGGGATGATGACGAAACTTATATTACAATCTATTATATTATATTCGTCATATTTATATTATTTTTTTTTTTAACCAGTGTCATACATTTTTGTTCAAATCTTCTATAGCGTCAATTTTTCTTTGACATTATAATAGACCAGAGTTCAGTTGACTATATACGAACATAGCTGTTACAATAACAATTATTTATATATCTTCAGTCATAAAGACGAGACGTTTACAATGGCTGTCGAGTGCGCAGGGAAAAAAAATGAACGGTTCGATAAATACGTGTTCCCCGTAGGATTTTTGGTATTCTCTATAGCCGCCGCAGACCACTCGAGTGGCCAACGGAAACGCGTGACTTACAAGGCGGGCCCGTTTCCGTCAGACCGAATATAATATATTATTATACATAGGTACGTAATATATACATTATACGCATATATATATATATATATATATATATATATTGTTTATATGTCTATATAGTATACACACAAACGCGCGCACACTGCTGGATATATATATGTATACGTCTCGGTTTTTTTCTCTTGTTTTTATTACGCATTTAGGCTGGATGAGATCACGGTGGGATAATATTATTATTGAGAAAATCAACGACGTGTCGACAACCCAACGAAACCACGTTTTAACAATTTAACATACAGCCGCAGTCAAATTTGACTTTAAAACACAAGTATAATGTATATAATATACCCGAATGAATTGAATAAAATATATTATTATTATTGTTATTATTGTTGCTACTATCATCTTTTTCTTGAGAAAATGAACGATAATAATCTGTGCCGCGCGCGCACCGTATAGGTTAGGTATGATACATGCGCACAGTATAATATATTGTTATATACCTACATAGGTGTACACAAAAAAAAAAATAAAAAATAAAAATAAAAAATAATAATAAAATCGGCGAGAAAGTGAGCATGTGTATTATAGGTGATGGTAATGCCTGCGTAATGCATATAGCCTTGGTGGCCACATCGTATAATACGGCCGAATACAATATTATGTTCTTGTTGGCCTCTAGACTTTTGTGGGAACACAATATTTCCCGGCGATGGAAACCTCGTGTAAATGAGATACCTGTGCGTAGAATTTTTATGGACATGCCCTCCTATATAATACGCACACGCACACAGAAGCCCGTGCGGTGTGTGTTGTAACTTATGAGACGCGCGCGCACATAGTGCGCCGCCTAGGTACATATACGAAATAAAACGATCGAATCGACTTCCTATTTTGTGAAAACGATATTATGCATTGATAGAGGAACAGGTGTTTCTAATCTGATGTTACACGGGATTTGTATTAAATACAGCGAAGGTAATTCAATAATCTTCCGTTGAACGCACACGGGAGGACAAAGAAAACACATCGTGCGGTGTATTATATGCTCGATTTTCGTGAATGAAACGAATTCCTCTCTTCTTATTTTTTTTTTTTCCTTATTCGTATCTTTTTCTGTTGCTATACACTGCACACGTTACAGTATATGCGTATATAATATAATACTCGTTTTCGAGGTGTATGCATAGCATCTCGCCCCGTAGTAATCGAAACTTATAAGGCGGTCCGATTTTATTGTATTCTCCTAAAAATAGATATATAATTTGAGAACGAAAAATATTTTCACAAAATTATAGTGCTGCGGTATATTATTTATTAGGGCTATAAAACGCAGGTATATTACGATGATATACACCTGTTGTTCGATTAAAACGTCGTATTCTCTTTATCTGACTGCAGCATGTATATAATATGTATATAAATATATTATATTGTATGTATAAAGTATAAACCTATTTAGTCACAAGTCGCTTAATAGCGTTACGAGACCGATAGAGGAAAAGGGAGAGATGAAAAATTTAAAAACCGAAAGAAATACGTTATTAGGGCGCTATATACCTTTGTCCGGCGAGGAGACGCGCTTGACTAAATATCGTATGAAATGAACAAACAACCACTCAAAACGCTCCAAACCTTAGACCCTACTACATTATAATGTGTATATAGTATCATTAATATCTTCAGAAACTGCTATGTTATTGCTTGTTGGACAGAGAAAAAGACAAAGGTAAAAAGAGAGAGGGGGGGACATTTCGTGTCTGCGGCGAAAGATAAACGTAAATCAGAGGGCGTTGGCTAACTCGTACGTCGCACCCTGTGCAGTGTAAACCCTGTGTTTACTTCGAAGTGTAGACCGACCGCGCGGGAATTGGCATAAATGTAAATAGGGAATATCTTAGGTCACGCTTGACTTGACTGTCTCGAGCCTCACAAGTGAAATAATATTTTAGAGTTTTACAGAATTCGGTTTTCACGGGTTCCTGAGAAAAAGATTAAGTCAAAGTGTGTACCTATTCTAAAATAAATATACAAAATAGTGTGCATATTACTGCCTTATTTTTTTACTCTTAAAAACCTGTTAGATCCAAACCCTGTGTGCTTTTCAAAACTCTATTTAAATGATTTATGGGAAACGGCCAAAACGCGTGAGTATTAAAGTAAAATATTGTTGTAACGCACACCGTCCGTGATAATGTACATTTGAACCGTGTCGTTTTACGCCGGATAAAACCGCGTGGGCGAGTTTTTATCACCCGCAAAGCAGATTGGCGTGTAAATATACTATATACACTCACATACACCCGCACGTTGCTCTGGTCGTATAGCGCATTATATAAATACATAACACTATAGATGCGCGTGCGTCAACACCAGTGACGGGCCGTAGTCTTCGTTTCGATTTTATTTTTATGACGATTTCAAACAATATCATTATATACAGAGTGATTCACAAAGTAAACTCACCCCCGTATTATTCTATAGCTGTTAATTTATTCAAATTCTGATTTTTGATATTTTTAAATAATAACAGGTATTATATATTTAATACTATATTAATATATAATATATTTTATTATTATTATTACCACATATAATAATATGAAAATATATATGTGTATATCTAGTAACACTATCTCTATATATTTGATGTTGTACAATGTATATTTTTTGTAACTACAATGAATAAATAAATAAATAAATTGATGAATATAATAATATGGTCTTTAAGTATATTTAAAAGCTCTAAAAATTATATTTTGAATAACTGCAGCAACATTGAAGAAAAAAAGGTGAGCATGGTTACTGAATCTTCCTGTGTATGCACATATATTTTATATCATATACGCATAGAACTAGCACATATATTCGCGGACTTCACAATATATTATAGTGAGTAAAATATTATAACACGTAGGTAGCAGTTTAAATTGTTGGTGGTTTTGTAAGGTGGAAGTGAATGATGCATAGAAGACAAAATATCTATTTATTTTCTTATTAGAAATACTTCAGCGTACATATCTATATAAATTTATCCGGAACCTTAACTCATTTCAGTGGTTGTACGAAAATCTCTTGTATAAACATTTTTCAATTTTAACATCCCTAATATTTACACACAGTGCATATAATATCTACGTTTCAAGTCTACCTACGAGTATACCCACTGCAGCTGCTATACATAATGGCAAATGCTGGATACAATATTGTGTGTTGTTGTTTCATTTATTGAAACGCGTTTTTCATTTTTTTCGGTAAACTTAATGACCGACGAACGATCAAAATATGTATATCATGTATAATATACTATATATACGTATTATAACAATATTGTCTTTCGTATAAGAGACGACATCTAAATGCACGGTAACGGCGATAGTTATATCCTGTCGGCAGCGAGGACGAAATAAATTTTAGAGGTCAATTCGTTTGAAGGTCACAAACACGCACGCACGCTGCAATGTCTGCTGACGCTCGGCCCGCCCGCAACACCGCCACCGATGCCGCCGAAATAATCGATCCGCGTTTGTTCCGACCCCTCATTCAGTCGCCGAGGGGTGTGTGCGCGAGCGTCCCTATATACACTTTGCCACCGCCCTCGCTAAGCATTTTGGGGTGGTTGCCGACGCCGAAAACCTGTTGTCAGGGGGACGCGAAACTTTCGGTCGAAAAAAGAGGGTGCGCGTAGAGAGCGAAAAAAAAATAATAACAACAAAGGCCGACGACTGCCCGGAAACGCGAACGAAAACTCGAGGTTTTATGCGGCATGTTACGAATAAACCGAGAGAAAAAATAAAAACTCTACAACGCAGTTACGCTTATTATTTTTTTTTTTTTGATTATTTTTTTTTGCAAATCCCACGAAAATCCCATGACAGTATGGCGTACGTACACGTTCGTTATTTCCCCGACGAAAGCTGCTCTTATTTACGAATAGATCGATACAGCAGTGGTTTCGAAAAATGCGGGTGTTGCATTATAATATATGAGATTTTTGTAGAAACCACGTCAATCTTACAACGTGTTTTTTCGGTAAATATAAAAGCAGAGCTTTCGAGAATATTGAAAATACATCTCACGGCAGTGATGTCTTGCTAAACGTGCACATACCTTTACGCTTGGTTCTATACAATTGATATTTTTGATAATAATGATAATATGTATACAAAGCGGTATATATTCATCTTTAATATTATACACAGGTTTTTTAGGAAACAAAATAATCGCTTTGTCAAAATTATCTTACTAGAGTAAAGGTAAAATCACTTCACCAAACTTTTTTTTATTTTTATTTTATTACAAATAGTTACAAGGTGAATATCAGAGGTGTACATACATAAAATAATGTGTACCTATGACTCAATAAATATATTTTAATACTTATTTATTTCAGATATTATAATTATTATAATGTCGACGCAAGCGTTAAAAGCAGTCGTTTTAAATACATAATATTTAAATACACATATTATGTTATTATGTATATTACATACAAATTAAATAGAAGTATAAAAACGAAACACTTTTTTGAAAACATTAAATTTTCTAATTATTATTTTCATTTATTCAACACACAATAATGTAAAATTAAGTAATAATTGAATGTTTAGATACGAAAAATGAAGATATCAATTTTATTCCAAATTTCAATATAAACGAATGAGAAAATATTATTTTATATTATTTTTTGAGTACACTTATTTTTCTTTTAACAATAAATTATTTTTAAGTAGATACCTACATCTTATGTTAAAAAGTCTTTCTAGTCTCATTAAATAACACTGCTAAAGTGTATAAGTTAAACGATGGTGGTAATTAATCTCCTGGCGAATGTGTCTAAAATCTATTTGAATAATAATATTCTGTAGGAATTCAAAATTATTGGACAGATGTTCCAGACATACCGTGCGGGTCTTCGATGTCACAATTCACTGTGCATTATATAGAACCCGTATTTAGGGTTGACATGCCCACGAAATGTACACCTAATCCCAATAGAATAGATGTACAGTACAAAAACATTTCATAATTGATTACGATTGACAGTCACTGTTGTGGAAGAAAAATAAACGCACAAGATTTATCTTTTCTCCAAAAATAGTCTCGAACACTGAAATGAACAATACAGTACGGCACAACAAAGACTATTCAAGTGTTAAATCCATTAAATCATAAACTGTATGGTTTCCTACCAACATTTTTAGTGGATATGACTATATGAAATAATAATATTATAATACCTACATGAAAAATAATATAAATATTCGAAAAATGTATTCATAAAAATATTAATTTTACCAACGATTATTGTAAAGATACTTCAATAATTCAATAATTCAATATAATATCATTATTTTATAATTATACTTAATTGTAAATATTTATTAAAATATAATAATATTATATTGTATCTGTATTTTTTTTTCAGAAGTCGAATAAAAGAAGATATTTTTTATTTATTAAACATATCCTAAACCATTTCAAATAAGTTACTGAACATGAAATTCCACTGAACCATATTCAAATGCACTATATATAGCAAGCCGAAAAGAATACATCTGACGAAAAAACATCTTTTGTTACAATATACGTATATTGTACCTAAACTAAGAGGTCTACCATTGTACCGTAAAAAAAAAAAATAAGGAATGTTAATACCTTAGTATTAGACGAATAACGACGACGTTTACATCACCCAAGATGAACGTTACCTGCAAGGTGAGATGATGATTATAAAATGGTTCGTAAGTCAAAAAAATATTTCATTTTTTTTTAATAATTATTATTATTATAACACAAGCAGTGTAATAAGTTCGTCCAAATTTGTTTTTAATAACTTGACGTCAAAATGCAATTAAGTAGCTCACAACCTTGAATATAACATCCGATACACTTGTGTCAATTGTCTCTTATCGCTCGGTTGACTCCACGGAAATTGCCCCTCGTTCCATTGTACATTAGAACAATGTTCATGTCGAATTCCATTGAATCAAAGTCTACACAGAAAATATATGTATTTGTTCAAAACGTAGTTCATAGACGCTCAGACCAAAAGTGAAATATAGCAGTGCATTACTTAATCACGAACAATCGTTTTTGTAATAAATTTAAATTTTTATCATTTTCAAGGACCGCAGACGGTAATATATACGTTTGAAATCGAAACGCACAATCGAAAACAACAATCGTTGAGCGAAGTAAAAAAATATGACACAATAATACGACATGAATATTGTATGATATCATTTTTAAGGTTGAAAGCGGTTATACAATTATCGATAGCACTATACCTAGTATTATACCTATATAATTAAGCATTTGAAGTGAGTAATTTTTTTTTATATTCGTATTATTATCATTCGGTTAAACTAAAAACAAAAAATCGAAATTGAAGAATAATAAAGAAATGTAACAAACTTTCATGTCGAAAAATATATAATTACAACCACGAGCGGAGGCCCTGCAATAAAAATTTACTGCGAACCCCAAAACACGCAAATAGACCACCGCCGTATGTTCTGAAAACGAACCGATATTTCCGGGGTCGTGCATATCATATAATATGATACCCAAATGCCCATCATATACCTACTGCTGTTGTTGCCACGGTAGTACAATAATACGCGCGCGGTGTACAGTGCTCTCTCGATCGACCGAGTAAAATATTTTCGTTGGGAAAACGGTAAACTTGAAGACCAGCGGATCGGACAAGGATCGCGCGGGTGCTGCGCCGCGGTGATAAATTATTATATTATTATTATACTCGCTGCAGTACTACGACCGCGACCGAGAAGAGGGATTTCGGTTGGGCGGGTGCGTGGACCGGGAACGACGGGCTGTCGGAAGAACGCCGTTTCGAAATTAATTTAAAACCCGACGAGGGTGGTTTTTCTCCGAAAAAAAAACCACCCCGTCGCAAATACACGCCATTGCACTGGGTTCTGATGATTTTGGGAAACGAATATCACGAAAACACACGCGCACGACGAGTCCCGTGCGTGTAGACGATAAGGAACCGCCGGCGACGACGTGCTCGCGTAAATACCGAATGGCTAAAATATGAGACATTATAGTGGTGTGCGTATATGTACATTATATAAGTACATAATACATATATATGTGTGTGTGTGTGTGTGTGTTATACACAATATAATATATCAAATAAAGGAATATAATAACAGGACGTGCATATATATATAGGGAAAAAAACGTTTTGGCAGACGGAGATATTCCGCTGGAGAAAAAGAGACGGCAGCGGCGGCGTCCGGGCGCAGTAAAAACTGCCGGAGCAGGTGCCCGTCGGCCAGACGAGATCTCCTCCGCCGCCGCACCGCCTCCTCTTCTACTGCCGCTGGTGCTCCTGCTGGTGCACATGTGCTCCACGTTTATGTGAGTTTTCGTCGGCGTTTTTAAGAGGCCGACGCATTATTTCCGCCTGTACGCGGTCTCTTGATCCGTGTCTTTCACACACACGCACTTGTATATACACACCATATATATATATATATATATATACACGATGTATAATATAATATATATAATAACATAATATAAACACATTTATATATAGTTTTGTGCTATGGCGATGATGTCTTTTATGTGCATTGTATGCGTACACACGACGGCGACGACGACCGAGACGCGGACCCTTTTTATGCGCTCGTAGGTATATGCGTGCTGCCCTTGACCCCTGCAGCCTCGCCGCATCGCTCCGTCCGAGACTGTAATGCTACAACAGCCGCCTGTGATACGTGTATATGGAAACGCGGGCTTTTCAAAATAAGTCAACTCCGCGGTCCGTTTCAGCTTTCACGTCGGGAAACTGTCTGAGGTTAAACCTATACAGATTCTAATTATTATTGTTATATAAGCGTAAAATATTAAATGATATTATGTATAACGTTATTGCGTGAACCTTAGGTATACGAATTTCAAAACATTTTCGTTACCTATATAGAATAGGTATCTTCTCGTAATGGTGTGTCATCGTCCATCGATGGCATTGACGTTTAACGATTTTTGACTGGGACAATCAAAAATCTGTGAGTCATATAATAACGTATTATAAAAATATAATAGATAGTTGTCATGAGTTTAATTACCTGCATAGAAAATAAAGATAAGGTCATAGATCCACGGAAACGGTGTAAAATCTCCTAATATATTTTCGCTGCCATTCATAGTCCTCCACAAACGTTGACGTTTGATCGATACATATTTAAGGAAAGTAACCGTTCTTATTAATTCTTCCCTAGAATGAAAATTAAATAAGGTACAACGAGAATGTTTATATTGGTCCTATACATGAGAAGAATACATTTTTCTCATTTGTATTTATAATCATATTATCTCAACCTACATTTGTTAAAACATGTAAGCAGTGCAAACTGTTTATATAGTACAGTCAAACTTACTTACATTTTATAGAGACTTTATATTATAGTTACTCATTATTTTTATTGGATCAATAATTTATAATTTATAATTGTATGTATAGTGTGCACTCTATCTAGTGACCATGGTGCACTGACCCATGGTGGAATGAAACTACTTGAAAGGTCAAATTTACGTATACATGTAGTTGCCTTATTTCACACCGCGGGACCTACGATAGTATTAAACTATGAAATAGTACATAAAGCTACACGCAGACTACTTTTATTATACATATTAACTAAAACAACGACCATGAAAATAATAAATTCAGAAATGGGACAACATAAAAAAATAGTTTTAAATCCATGTGTTGTATTGATTAAAATTATAATATAAAATATTAAAATGGTTAAAAATGTAGTCTTGTTAATTATTATTATTAGATAACATTTTTTTTATAAATCACGATAGTTTAGAGTTACCTGTGCATTGTATAATGACTATGGCAATTAAATAAAATATAGTAAGACAAAAAAAATATCATTGAATTCAAATAAATACATCAGTAAAATAAACGTTAACCCATCTTATTTTAATTAAATAATTAAATTCAAAACTATTACGTTTAATGTCTATACTAACCGTAATTTTTCATAGACCGTAGTATCATTTATTTTTCACAATAATGTTTTGAAGTGTGACCTAAAGTTTCTTAGTGATGATCTGTGAATGTAACGTATATAAATGGTGATCGATCAAGTACATGGTAGTCGGCACTCTCGTTTTGTGGTGGAATGACGAACGTATAAAATGGGCTATACGAAGGATTTAAAGAATTTTCTATCAATAATGCGTGTTTAATAAATTCGTTTCACAATGGCAAAATGGCAAAATACAATCTATAGCCCCGCAATTTAAACAAAGTATTATGAATTTTAATGATGTAGTTTAAATAGTAGAAACAACAATTTAATCGAATTCGGGTTCATTTTAAATGATATCACAAAAAGTCATCATTAACGGGAATTTGACTGGCCTGTCTAGTATATCCACAACGACTGCGTTAGGAATGTTTTCAGTGTAAGGCTTCTTTATTATAGTAACAATTGTTTAATATTTTTCGATGTTTACTTTATCGCATGATATAATATAAACTATATCCACCGCAGTAACTCACAGTATAAGTGTTATTATTAAAAAAAACCTGTATATATTGTATAATACTAAAATTGTATTCGATAGGCGTATTGCGTATAGAGCAGTCAGCGTATGTATTTAATAATAATAAATACAATTCCACAAATAAATCATAAAATCTACTAGTCGAGTCGAGTTGAATAAACGAAAATATTTATGTAGCATGCCTTACCTATACTTTATTAAAATATATTATATTAATGGTAAAACGAACAGTGTACGGTTGGAACGAGAGTAGGTATACTTGAACGTTTTTTCTTTTTTTTTTTTGTTATTAATATTTAAAAATCAATTTATTCGAGTTGTGCTGGTGTACCTGTATAATTAAGAAGAAGATCGGTGTTGTTACTACATTGTACCGACTCGCGACGTCTACAATTATGAGAATTTTCGAGTCCATTCGACGCTCTTTACCAAAATAAATGTACCGCACACATTATTTACATGCACATAATAATAATATGATACATAATATTTATCAAAGCCAGTCCATCTGTGCGCGCGCGTGTGTGTGTGTGTGTTTGTGTGCATTATAATATGTGTGTGACGACTTTCACTTTCCGTCGGCCCCATAACCGTCAATTACAGTCCCCCCCCTCAACGCTTCCCGCACGGTCGTTTCGATTACCCGACAATAGCCCACACGACTGATATAATACACTATAGGTATGATAAAAAAAAAAAAAAAAAAAAAAAACCAAAATAACAGTTTCATACGGATACCTGCAGTATTATAAGTGCACATAATGTGTACACCTTTACACCACCATATACAATATTATGGTGTATAATTTTCTCTCTCTTTCTTCCCCGAACAATGCCAGCACCGGATTTATCCCAGGCGCATAGACCAGGCAGCATTTGTATAGTGCTCGCTCCGCGTACCTATACACGCATAATATGCCTCTCTCTACGCGCGCGCGTGTGTGTACGTGTAGGATATATTATAATATAATAATTCTGTTGGCAGCCGGATTCGGAGTCAGCGCACACCGCCAAGGACAGAGCCTTGAACCTCGCCGGGCCACCAGACGACCGCCGCCGCCGCCAATACTTGTCAGCATTCCAACAATGCGATGTATATTGTATATTATCATATTATTTTTTATTTTTTCATTATTATTATTATTATTCTCTCGTTTATTATTATTATTTTTTTATTATTATTATTATTATTATTATTATTATATAATACGACGTGTAAATCTCACCGCGGTGCGCGAGTTTTGCGCGATCGACAAATGCCGTTTCGCCCGAGTCCCGGGAATTTCGTTTATATCTCGTCCCCGGCGCCGACGCTGGACGGGCGCCAATGCTTTTACTCGACGCGCGCGCACGCATAGCACGCGGCAAAGTTTGCGCGGAGGATTTCGACGGACCGCTGCAGAAGGGGAGAAAACATCACAAATTCGTCCGTCTTCGGAGCAGATACGATCCGATTCCGAACACACGATACCCGAAAACGTGGTTTTCGCACTGAAACTTAGTTACAGGGTGATTCACCGAGCGTGCACATCCCCTTTTTCAGCTAATAATACATTTGTTCTACTCCTGATTTTTGGAATGTATATACATTTTACTTGAAGACCATAATTTTCAAATTCATGAAACTTTTTTGTACTGTTTAACTAGTCTTCTGTGACGATGATAATGCGTTAACCTAACTTATGTTTTTCAAACACCGACCTCGGTAAATTATTTACCGAACAATTTTTCTAAAAATATTGACGTGTATCCAAATCAAAATTCGTACGACTATAGTTTTGAGTTATTTAACTTTATGTACCTATTAAAGTACTAAGGATAATAGATTTTGAAATAAAGATGGGAGCTATGATGGTGACTTAGGAATTTAATTAATTCATATTAATCTATCGAATTTCGAATTAGGTACATCGAGATTTTCAAAATAATTATCCATACTAAATAATTTAAAATTAAAAATGGAAATTCTCATTTGCAAAAAAAAAATTTGTATTACGATAGGACGTTCCTTAAGTAGTACAAAAGAACTCAACAACTTGAAAATATGATTTTTAAGTTTATTTAAAATTTCAAAAAATTAGAATTTGAAAACATTAATTATAAAAATTAAAAAAAAAAATTACGCCTACGCATGTTTGGTGAATCACGCTGTATATTATATAATATGTATTTATCCCTGCTGCAGGCCCCTGGGTAACATATTATGTTTTCTAAAAAGACGATCGATGTGTTTACACAACAACACATATTATACGCATTTACTATACGTATATTTTCCGTACCATATACCTACCGCATACCTGTGACTTGCCTACACCTACGTACCAGCTACCTACCTGCCTGTACAACTATAATATAATATTATTGGTAAATGTGTGTATAAGCGTACGTACGTGACTAGCAGCGGGTGAACTGAGTTCCGTCCGTTTGTTCGATTCTCGATTACACACGACGAGGGTAAATAATAATATTCATGAGGTATTTTTGTATTGTCCATTACAATTTTGGCTGGTCATAATACCCTGGGTATCACTTTTCAAAATGATATTTTTGTGTATGCAGAAAATATGTTCTACGTTCTACCACACCGAGCTCGATCGAAACATGGGTCGTTTGTACACGTCACACGCGTAACTGTGACAAGTAGTTCTACACTTACCCGACAAAGTGAAATAGTTTAAAGCTAAATTTAGTCTGCGCAGAGACTCAGATAGAAGAGATGTGTACCGAATTTAAAAAAATAAAATATTGATCATACTTTACCCGTGAATATTTAAAGCACCGACGGAGTCTTTAAGTCCGCAGTAGAAACATGTTGACGAAGGTCAATTATTATTATTATTATTAACTATAATAACATCTACTAAAGGACAGAAACGATTTTTCATCTGGAAAAATATCATCATCTCTCTCTCTCACACACACACACACACACACACACACAATGATCAGTGGAAAAAGCGTATACAAAAGACTTTATAATAAATATTTAAGTTTTAATAAATTTCCTATCCATGATAAGATGTATTGGCATTCTCGATTTAGTGCAAGCTACACGATATTCTATCGGCCAACGACAAAATACTTATTATTTTGTAAATTCATTGAATATATTACTAAATATATTTAAAATTCGTTTTTAATACTGTTCATTATAGGTATTAACGATATCATAATGTTTAATGGCGTCGTAATCATGTCATTATTCTATAGTTGATAGAAAATAATCTGAATTCCAAAAACAATAATTTGAAAATGTAAAAACAAACATAAGTTATAATTTATTGAGCTAACGGATTATAAACTAACCAAACTGAACCAGATAAAGTCGTCAAAGTCTTGGAAGTAGTCCATATTATTGAAAACATCAACGCAAGCAAATTGTCTGTAAAAATTGTTTTAAAACCTTGAAACCCATAACAATCCAACATTAATAAAACAAATGAGCCAGAATGCTTAAGTTTTTATTATTATGACTTGTAAATTAATTTTTGGTACTTTGGAGGAAGTCCAAAGAGCTGACGTAATTCTAATAAGTAATAACCTTAGATTTCAAAATACGTACTATCTATATAGTATCACAAATTTATTCAATGCTATTCGTGACATTTTAATGTTGTTCGAAAAATACTTCGTGTCTAGTAAAAATATATATTTAGATCCTTTCTTTAACATTTTTAAAATAATTTTTTAGTCAAACTCGATTTTTATAAACACAGTTAATCAATTAACAATTTAAATGATTGAACGTTGTGGTTGGTTTTAAGGTTTCGAGTTAAAATGTCTCTAATTGAAAACCATAAATAACTAGCAGGAATAGAAACAAATTTAATATATTCTATATTTCAATGACACAATTCTTGCGAATCTATTACAAAGACTTATATGAATTACACAAATTGTGTTTATTTTAATCAATTTTGTACTTGTATATTTAATCGGTTATTTAACAGTTATACGCAAAACTGAAAGTATTATCATTTTTATAATCAACATACCTATACGAATAAATTTACATAAAACTCCACTATTATTTTTGACTTTTTACTTAAATTTTTATTTAAATGATTTCGTTCTGACTTGCGAGACGAAGACTTACAAAAGCTAAATGTCTAAATCTAAAGAATATTTCTGTTTTTTACTCGCGTATTTCAAGATGGCAGATACGATGAACACCGAGGATATCTTTAGAATTTATATGTTTTCAATGAGTTATATTTTTTCTATAAGAAGTGTATTATCTTATTGTGGAAAGTATCCCGCACCCACCATTAAAAATTATACATTTTACTAACCATAATCTCGTTACTTAACGTATGTGTTATAATTTGATTAAAAAACTTCAAATAAGATTATCATTTTAATGGGTCCATTTAAATTGTAATTTGTCCAACTAAGTGTTAAATTATTTGATTAGTTGATTTTAATTAATCGATTTATTAACAATTAATACAACTGTGATTGTAACAATTTGTTTTCATAATAATATCTTGTAATTTGCTTTTTTATTTTTTAAATAAAAGTAACTAAGATGGTTTATTGGTTTTTTAGGATATGAAAACCTATACTATCGCCTATTAAAAAAATGCAATTTTAAATTTTATGTTCTCAGGTTATTCACGAATAATGGTTAGGTATGATTAATGATTAATTATTTGTATATCCCAATACTGTTAATCATTACTTTCTATACTAATATAGTATAACTAGAAAAGACAATACGGTGTATAGAGTATACCGGTATACCCACGCATTTACTATGTATGCAGCTACTTAATTTTTGTTTAAACAACAATTTGAACAATTGAGTTCAACAAAAAGTTCAGTTATTTCCGTGTACTTGTAAACATGACACTAAACACCTTAACATCTAACGAACACGAAACTCTTCGTGTAATGTCATTAGTAGTAACTTTACAGAATAACAAGACGGGTCGATAGACTTAAAAAATTATACAGCTCTCGTTTTCACGTGTTAGGACTTCATTATTAATAAATGTTTTCAAAAATTATAAACAAATACGCAGTCATATTTATAAATGTGAAAAATATAATATTGATAAAACATTTTATGTTTTAGGTAGCCTATATATTTATTGGTTAACACAGAAAAAAGATGCCTATAGGCTTTATTATTGGTTATACACATATAACTATAAATATAGACGAGTAAAACCACGGTATATTCTAAATCTTTTGGAAGACTTATTATGTTTTTAAGTAAAAATCATAATTACCTCTTAATATTGTATAGTTGTACATGTTTGTTATTTCGTACTTATGTGTCACATTAAATAATGATAATATGATTTGTATTTATAATTTGGTTCACGGGTATTTTTATATGGAATACACTCCGAAGTAATGTGAACAAAATACTCGAAAGTTTTGATCCATATTATTTATTATATTACTGTTTGTGAAGATTTCAGTGGCAATGCGAGTTTTTCAGGTGAAGACGAAAAAAAAAGGTCATCACTATTTTACCGATAATTCACTGAACGCAGGTGTTTTGCGAAGTAATAAAATCAAGAAAGGTTATAAAAATACGCACGTCACCGCATCACACAGCAGTGTTCTGTATAACCACGATAAACGCGAGCAATAACACCAAAAATATGTACAAGGTACCCACGAAAAAACCATTCGATTATTTTCGTTTCACCGAACAACAGAGGTTGTTCAGGCCACACAATTAATAAACGACAGTGCAATTTATTTAATATCATAGGGATTTTATCATTTTGTTATTTTGTACTTGTGCGACGCGGGCAGACATAAAATGGTACACGCACAAATATACATAATATATAATACCTACGTATATATATATAGATAGATACGGCGTACAAAATAAAACGTGAACTGTACATGCGGTTAATGTAATACATTATAAAACCACGTGCGTACAAATAATAATATTAAAATATACGCCCACGACATATATTTAGCGAACAAATTAAACCATCTATACATAGGAACATCCAATATCAATTAAAGCATTATTACATCAAAGTCTGTAAAAGCAATGCGTTACGTTACCCTTTAAAGTTCTACAGAAAATTCGTTGAAAACTTTTGCAAACTAACACATGCCGCTATAATAATTATTATTCCGAAACAAATATACTACCTGCAAAAAACTACGGTCGGATAAGAAGTAGTAACCCTTTTAATAAGAGTTTTGACATATTTATGATGGAAAAACACGCGCCGGAAGGTTTTAAGTAAATACCTTTCGACGACATATTTCGTACCATTGGGATTTACATTATACATTATATATATATACCTATATATTACATATATATAATACCTATATTATACATAATATTGATATGTATACTTCATATTATATACGTATAAAACACCAAATACGACTGGAACACATAACATTTGTAAAACAAAATATATTTAATTTCTGCATTCACATAGGTATACCTTTTTTAAGCCTCAAAAAGACATTAGTATAAACTTTTTAAAAGTTTGTATTAAAAAAATAAATCCTTCCGATAATTATAATGTTTAGATAAGCTAAAAGTTTTCATTCTAAATGCTTCTAAAAGTTAAAATCATTTCTATATTTCAAACCGTCCAAATCCTCTTTAGCCACTCCAATGATTTCAAACACTCTTTTGGAACGATATTTTTCCGATCTTATCCCATTCCGACCCCTCTGACCTTTCTGTATGCGCACCGATTACACCCTCTGAAGAAACAGGTAGGATATACTCCAATAATCTACAGTGGTTATCAAAGTTACAGAATATTATTTTTATCCTTATACTAAACGAGATGTTCAGATGTATCTCTGTAAACATTACTGCAACTTATCAAAATATAAATACAAAATATCGATTGTAGCTTAATTTATGAGACTTTCATAATATCCGGCCAACACTGATACGTTATCGGTGATGACTAATTCGTACGTATTTAACGTATTTAATAATAAAATACAATAAAAATCTTTCATAATTTATTATGAAATACGTAATAGGCGTGCCTATTTCTTCTAATACTCTGTACATCAAAAATACAACTTAAGAGACGTAAATAATATCGAATAAAATAAACGATTATGTTTTAATGAGTACGAGCATAACTATAACAATAAATATAGGTAAGTATTTATGTAAAAAAATTAAAACTAATTTGGCATAAAAAAAAGTATAGATAATAGATTAATGTTCTTGTGAAAGGTACCTACGCGTGTAAATCTTACCAAATTATTAGTTGTAATAATGTTCCTTAAAACCAACTCATCTGATGTATACACCTAACCGGTCTGAATAAATTATAATTTGTCTAATATCATTAAACATAATGTAAACAAACATACACGAATATTTAATGAAAAGGTCTGTTATGCATGCGATGTACCAATTAACGTCAAACATCCCCTATATAATACACAAATAAATATTTGTATGTGTGTATGTGACGCATATATACATACCAACTCATAGCTGCAATAACACTATATACCTAACTATCATGAGCACCTGGCCTCGGGAAACTCAATTTTATAAAATAAAAAATATGATAAGCCCCGAGAAGAAAAACAAATATTATGTCATATGTAATAACTTATAAACGACTTACCTATGCGTACTATAGATAATACCTATTTAATACGTCAATTTTTTTATTTTCTACATTGACGTTTTAAAAAGTAATAAATGAACTACTACCTACTACACATCACATACCTGTGTTATAAATTATAATTATCGTAAATTTTAATAAAAACTAATAACTGACCTACGTTGACTATGTTATGTAATATTAATGATAATAACAACAATGTTATGTTCCATAATTATATTGTATTTTACATTTTATCAATAATTATTATAAAACACTATACAGATAGCTTAATAACTAGAATATAGACTTTCAGTAAAACAGTATACTGTTTTGTGGTTTTATTCTACATTACGTAACGAAATAGAAGTATAATTCAAACTATATAAACTAAATAAAACTATAAAATTATTTAAAGACATATATTTTTACCTTTAATGATTTAAACATTTATATAATTAAATTATACATTTTTATTTATATTTATTCATATTTATACCATTACCGTTTTTTAATAACAAAAATTAGCCTATTATAGTATTATTATTAATTTTACAAAACACGGCATTTCATTAATTAATTAATAACGGAACACTAACTTTCTGAAAAAATTGTAAAATATAGTAATAATTAATAGGAAAATATGTGATTGAACAATGGTAATTAGTCTATTTAAAAAAAAAAAATAGGATGTACAAAATTAATAAACATAATAATATGTGTATAATAGCTGATATAGCTTATACTTAACCTGTAGCCTTTAGGCTATAAATGCCATAATGTGTAGGTACTGCTTTATACGCTTAATTACTAGTTGCAAAGTGTTCGACTAAAATAATAAATAACTTGTAGTGAATAGGCTATTGTAGTCGCTTTTTTAAAATAGATTCTTTGAAAACGTGAAAAAATTAAACACCCCGAGAAAAGCGTTAAGCATAAAATACACCATCAGACTATAACGATTAAAAAGTTATGAACATTACTCATAATTTATAAACACCTACAGATTACTGCTACGAGCAGGAGAGGCAATTATTTCGGTCTTCTCTGATTATCGCTCATTTTCGCGGACTTAGTATAATTTTTAACAAACGTTTTAATTCGTTTTTGATGACTAATTAAATATTAACGTACACCTGCGCATTACGTATTTACGTTATTCCTATACTGCGTTAATTCGACAATCGTCGATGATAATAATATTGATAGTCTGCGACCGGTGCAAGTCACAGACTCGAGAGTCTTTGTCCTTTGAAATGTCACAGTTTAACTCGTCATTTCCCGAGGAAGTTTTCCCCAAACACAAATGAACACTATGATATTATTATTGTGTACTGCACAAAAGTCTATATACTCGGCGGCCGGCGCAGTACACTTAACTTCCGAGTATAACGTGCATAATATTATTACGGCCACTCGTGCGGGCTGTGTCGTCGATGGGCCGACGCCGATGGATTCGCTGGCGGTGACGCGCGCGTGTGCGCCGCAGGTCGGAACGAACGTGGACGGACCACTACGACGGACGAGGGCACCGACCGATATGGCGTGTTGTGCGAGCGCATAAACTTCGGACCGGTAACAAAGTTATCCTCGCGAATATCTCCGTTAATTTATAGACGCACGAAGACCACGAACGGTCTGTCAACCGGTCACCTCGCACTAATGCATAACATTATATCGTCGTGAACTCCGCGTATGTCGTCGTACCGTGTGTATAAAATGTTTTATTGTAAGCATATATATATACATATTATAATATAGCCGCGTACGCCGTATGTCCGTATATTATAATAATATATATATATACTGCACGCGCAGTGCGCACCGTCTTCGCGATAAGATTGAAACGACCACCGGACAGAGTCATTTATTTTTATTTTTAGTCCGTTCTCGGTCTGTATCATCCAATATACATGCATGCGGTATAGTGTGTGCTGTTTATACATAAAAATAATAATATTATTATTATTATTACGATCTCGGGACTACTACAGTTTTTAATTGAACCGTCGTTTTCCCGGCATAGACTGCATCGTTTTTATTTAATAGGATAATAATATAATACATAACATTATGTACTAATCCTTTAATCTATTGCCTATGTGCGCACGCGGTCTGGGGACGGTAGAAATCCAATCGGCTAAAGCGATTTTCCCGCAATGGACAACGTGAAAAAAGCGCTAGCGAAACGTCACACATTATTATAATTTATAGTATTCACAACCTGTGCAACACATAAGTATACCTGTTGGCTGTTACGTGTGTATCTACTACGTTTATGATGCTATATACTAATGAAGATGTATATTTTATTTATGATGCGCCAAAAGTTGAAAATAATATGCGAATATTTTTTATCCTAAGAGTATTTTACATTATATTTAATACGGTTAGGAAAATACGCGTAGATATTCATAAAATAAAACTGCGCTCCTGATCTGATAGATATAACGTACTAAGGTATATAGATATTATAAGTAAATACTCTGGAAATCAATATAAATACATAATACAATAACTACTATTCGTGATTGAACATGATCTTACTTTAATGCTTATATTTTACACTATATATGTGCAGTATTATATTCCTCAGATATAATTATATTATAGGTAATTAATTCATTATTTTACGTTAATACCATGTTTTATCCTAAAATAATTAATAATGTGCTCAAAAATTAGCCGAAAGTGACATTTATAAACTATATTTATAAAAAATTAAAGTTTTTGAATCAATATTTTCAACATTGAATGATTTTATCTGCAAATATTTTAGTATTCCTTTTTTCGACCAATTTGAATTATTAATATAGAAATTAAAATCAAGTGTAACGCAGAATAATAAATAATAATAATAATTTAATTAAAAATTTCGATTTTGCACTTGAATATATTTTTTAAATTTCTTTTATCGAATTAATTAATTAAAATATAGCTATAATAATGTCAAAATAAACTAAACACACTCGAGTCGTTTTTCCGCATAATGTTATTAATTTCTTGATACCAATGCAATTAAATTTTCGAAATTACTATATGTATATTATGACTTTTAATTGTCGTGACTCACGGTCGACTTAGAATATTTTCGTATTTCAAACCGTACACCGTAAAACGTAAAACATAATGTGTACCTAATACATAAATAATACCATTATATAGGTATACGTCTATATACTAAATGTTATAGGTATCACAATTCACAGCTATTATAATATTCAATTTTGGGTTCATTGAAAAATATCATTTGGATGACATTATCGTGTGCGTCGTTAATCATTCCTGGTGATATATGTAAATACAATACACATCACAAATATATGTATACCTATATATAGGGAGATGGAGAATATAATAATATAATCCGGTGAAAGGGATAAGGAACACGACACGTCATTTGACTCTAAACATTAATAATAACATTATATTGTTGCGCGCACGGAGAAAAATATTCAGAAAGGGTGGGTAGACTTTCATAAAAAAATTTAACGTTTTCTTTAAGGACGATTGTTGTAACATGACTATGTAGGAAGTTCACATGTATCTCATTTGTGTGACGTGTTTTGAAGACGTGATGTCCATTATGATCGTTTAGAGCAGATATGTATATATACATAATATATGTATATACCGTCTCGTTGTTCCCTGTACATTTATACAGCCCCGTGGTGGTGTACCTATACAGAGTACCTATATAACAGTCGGTTGTCCGAGAATAACGAATTCCCGCGCGTGCACCTCTCTATACACGAGTATAATATATATAATACATAGAATGCCATTCTCGGTCTCATCATCATGCTGTAATACTGTTTGCTGCTGCTGACTAGGATGAGGTTTGGTCGATAAAGAACAAATTTTTTCATTGTTAATCGTCATCGTCCCATTAAAATCAGATCCAAAATGAATTATTATTGTTATTCTTGTATGTGTATAGATAATAATTTAACTGCAGTAAAAAAATAAATAAATTATAACACGAGAAGAATTAATAATATGTACCTATATAATATAATGCACCATTGCATTCCACTCTATATAATATACATGTTATTATATTATTATCGTGTTCGATTCTTGAATTTATTAAGGTTTGTAAATGCTATAATATGCGTGTACGATTAACGACAAAGGGTAGGTCATATCTCATAATACGCACGATGTTTCTCACATTATATTAAATAAACGGTTGTGGATAGTATTATTAATAAAGAATACTTTTACACTATAGTATTATAATACTCGAACTCTACAACGTTATTAATCAAACTGAAATTAAACACGTACATATATTTCTAAGTAAGCATATTTTTATATGATGTTATTATTCGTATTATAAATGCTATTATAATGTTTCGATTTGTAAAAAAACGTATATTCAACTATTTTAATCCTGTCACAAAAATATAATAATAATTGTCAGACGATTGGTATAATTGATTATTATTTCGTGTCAAATATATAATATTCCATAATGTTTGAACAGTTGTTAATATTAATATGTTGAAACGTATTTGGTATAGGTATAGGTGGTATCCATCACCATAAAAAAAAAAATAAAAAACTAAAATAAAATAAGGAATTACGTCAAATCGATTTTTGGACGGTTAAAAAAGGTACAACTATATAATAATATACATTATACATTTCTACACAGTTTATCGATGACGATCGACGAGGGAGAGGGTTGAAAAAACGGCTGTGGGATCTATAGATTAAAATTTTCACCATATTTTTGTTTGTCAGGTATTATGGCATACCCCATACGGCGAGCGTACATAATACGCGCATACACAAATTATAACATAATAATAATATTATGCATACGGGTACCCTGCGCAATCGCTCTGTACGACGTTAACCGCCCGGCTGGCCGCGACGACCGTGTAATAATAATATACGTGTATTATACGATGGCGTTGACGACTAGACAAGAGAGTGAGAGAAAAATGGCCATTGTGAATTAACGCGCGCTGCAGATTATGGCGGTAAGATAAGCAAAGGTAAAACGAATAAAAAGAAGAAAGAAACGGTCGCCTCTTTTTATATTTTACAATTTTTTTTTATTATTATTATTATTATTATATTCATTTTTTGCAGCCCGCGGAGACATATTCGAGAAGGGCTGTTTTTGAACGCGTCGCAGCGGACCCGCATTTTTCACGTATACTTACATACAATATAATATGTCCTTTTGTGCACACACACAAGGCCTATCTCGTGTGTTTGTGTGTGTGTATATATATATATATATATTATAACATATTATACACTGCACAACAAGTTTCGCGTGTACAATATAGGAACGCACATGAGTATATTATAATAATATATAATGATCACGGCGCTCCTTCTTCACCACCACCACCACCACCACCATTGCCGAGTCCGCGATGAATATGGACAATCGGTCGGTCCCTTCGCATTGAGTATTTCAATATAACAATAATAATAATAATAATAATAATAATAAATGTGTTTTATGGCCACCTGTGGCGAACCAAGACATTCCGTCGAGTAGGAGGAATACCTATTATAATATAATATGTACATCCTGCACAGAATACTGTGCGAATATGTATTGCCTACCAATGGGGTATAAATGTATACGGTACATTTTATAAGTAGATAGGAAATATTATGCTTTAAGAACTATCGAAAAAACAAATTCGTCTGTCGATTATAATATTATAATATGTATATTATGATAATATTTTTATAACATACCTACTGCTCGATCGGCGGACAAAGATAAATAACCCTCGTTGTTTGCGGTATATTCACTATGTTTAGGAAAGTGGTTAAGGTAGGTTTTAGGTCTGTTTAATTTTTTAATTCCCGGTAACACAAGGAGAACAATATAAGTTAAATATGCATAAATTGTTCGTTTAGTGAGTCTTTTAGTAACTACAAAATAATTACCATAAAAAAAATAATAATTCAACGTTACCAAAACATCACTCTCTGCACTAGTATGGCAAAATATCTAACCGGTACGACAGAAATTATATTATTCGCTGAGATTTTATGATGACCAGGATAAGATTACCAAGTTTTCCCGCTAACACGAGATACGACTGGCTCAATACACTAATCCGACTGCAGCAATTTGACTACTCGATAACTCTCGAGAGGACGTTTTTTATTGTACAATTATTATATATGAATAGTGAATAAGTGAACATATTTAACACTACTACCCAACGAATATACAATGGTAGAAATCACCAATTAATATTTTTGTAAGGCCACCTTAGGAATTTCGTGGTCCATTACAATGTAATGTGCAATATATGTGTTTAAAGAAAATAAAGGCGAAATAAAAAAATTATGAAAACCTCATTAAACTTATCTTCAAAAAAAAAAAAAATTCTTATTTCAAAAATAAATTTCCCGTCCGTGGACCAAATAAAGTTACCTCATGGTCCGACATTTGGTACATTTAGTGAGCTCGGCACAATGGTAAATATACGAACAACATATGTTTGTTAACAACGTTTTAATAGTCCCCGGGTTAAGATTTATAAAGGTATAATTACAATAATATTTATTACTTTTCGGCAAAAAAAAGAAAAGATATATCGCAGGTATTACGTATATTATCATATTTTTCCACGATATAATATAAGTACCTAATATAGGTGGTATACACGTAATATGCATACGTGAAAGCAGTCAATACTACTTCCATTCTACTGTTTTCACTGAATGCGCACGACTGTAATATACTGTTGTCTTTAGTACCTACTATATTATTATAATTTATAATATTAAATTTTCAACATAAACTTTACAAACTCCGACACCCTCTTCTAAATCGAATACCCCATTCAATATTAAACTCTCCGTCTACAAACAAACAATCCGTCCAATGATGAGCCCAGTGTATCCAACTACGTGGGGTACAGCCATGAGCGTAACCAGGATTAAATAGTTATAGGAGCTAGAATTCTAGAAAACCAAAGTTCAAAATAAGCTCCATCATAAATATCTCTACAGTTTAATAGTCATAAAGACTAAGGATAGTAATATACCTACAATTAAAGTTGAAAATAATCCATAGAATAAATCGCAACCCCCCCCCCCCCCTTCTTTGTCATTAAAAATAAAATGTAAGCAATATAAGTATATCGTATATAATATATATTTTTTAACTCTATACGCGTACATTAAGATATTACACAATTACACCTATGACCTATATAAAATATCATTATCGATAGTCTAGATAAATAATTCTATTTAATACTCGTGCGTACTGGTATAATATTATATAGCCAAATAACTTACTGAATCTAGCTGTTTTGGGTCATAGTTGACCTGATATACCATTTATGTTTTGATTCTCCTTGTATAATATCAACTCATACAAGGTACATTCACTGTATTAATACAAATATAGGTAGGTATAGTATATATATATGTATACTATATAGAAATTATTAAATATTTTAAACAATGAACTCATGATATTTTTTTTCTTTATGCAAGAATTTGAATTTTAACCAAGAGGGTTTAAAAATTTATATGGAGTTATAACAACTGTAATAGTATGAGCTATCCTAGTTATGTCGACGGGTACAGGCATAAAATATCAAACATCAGTATTTTTTATCATTCTAATCAATATACCTAAATACTTTCCTTATCAGTTATATTAGTTTATCATTCATTGCAGGGTACGTCAGAAACCAATCCTTATAGAATAGACCTTAAAATTCTAAAAATGTTTGCTCTAGTCTCATACTATAACATAAAAAATTTCACAAAAATACGAATAATCATTCTAAGTTCTAACTTAGTTATATCCAACTTTTTTTCCATCACTTATCCTGACGATCCAACTCGTCGGCTTACGTGTAATTAGACTAGAAATAATTAAATTTACTATTTTTCCTAAAACAAATACTTAAACACTAAACAAAAAAATAAATATAATATATTAAATAGTGTCCACGACTTTCACCCAACCCCATTGTATCAATTTTAAAAAATCTTAGAAATATTCATTGACTGATAAATAAAAAAGTGTACATATTATTATACTGTTATTGTTTCTAACAACGAGTGTTATAGTTATACATCTTTATATAAAAATATAATATTATGAAGCGTGATTGTGAACAATAAAGAAAACCTATAACGCGACCTCTAATTTTTTTCGATTTCTCTTTTAAAAGCTAAATCTTTTTTAATTAATATTACCAGCGGCCGTATACAAATTGGCTAACCCATGTGTTTTGGGTCAAAGTTGTTTGACATAGAAACAGAATAATTTTAACGTTTACTGCATGAAGAATTACCGCCGTAAAAACAAAATATGAAACTAATTAAAATTAAAATGTTAAACACGACTAGCAAATAACCAAAACAGTAACTTATGGCTAATACATACTGTTTACTGTCAACATTATTTAGATAACCGTAACATCGGTAGAAAAATTAATTATTTTCCACCCTAATGGCTTTTTATACAATTATTTAATGTTTATTATTCATTTATAAACCCATATTATATGTTTTCTGATAAATTTCAAATCAGCCTTAATTTACTAAACAAATTTTAACATTGGTTAACCGCTAATTGTATGTATTTCACATCACAACTTTAAAGTGAACAACCATTATCCTAAATAGCAGCTATAACAATAGGTAATTAAGTTTTACATAATATATCTAATATAATATTATTTTCATTATTTTCAATTATTTATTACCGAAAAAAAAATACTATCCATGGTAATTTATGACTTATGTATGTGTACAATACACCAATAAATTATAAACATGCTAAAATATTGTTATAAAGTAGGTATATATATGTAATATATCGTCATTCCTAAAACCATTATAACATACATAAAAATAAAACAAAAACTTAAAATTTAAAAGTAGACCATCACTTGGCACTTATATATTGAAAAATTAAGTGATTTAATTTTAATGTTTTCAGACGTTATCGTACTCATTGAAGTACAATCAACTTTTTTAAATTTTTTAAAGGCCGAGTACAGTGACGCAGTTACACACTAACTATTCAGGTCCGTATATATGGGTTTTCGCCAATATTATTAATAGAATATCGTTACGCTCTAACACTTCACCATATTATTTTAACTATCGTCAAACATTTTTTTTTTAAATTTAATTTACGACATTCTACTTTTATAACACTCATTTAAAAGACTTAGGGGCAAAACAATTGAATAATAGCTATTGTTTATTTATTTTTTCCGACATAGTGAATATCATTATTATTATTATTATTACACAATGATCGTTGTCTACTTATAAAAAGATATATAATATAAATCTGTTTATACTATTATTGTTAGCGTCAATTTCTAAATGAAATTCAAAATCCGAAATTTAAATTCTATAATGAATAATGATATCATGTAAAAAAACACAACAACCTGATTGATTATCAACTTGAATATCAATTTGCATAAAGGGAATGGTATGAGCAGTGGTGTGGATACCTAAAATTAGTCTAAATATTTTGAAAATCCATTGTGTGGAAAGTAAATAACAGTTATATGTTTAAAGGTAAAAAGTTATAGCCACAAAAAAAGAACTAAAATTGTTACTATTGTTTAAAAATATAATTTTGTCAAAATTTTAGCTTCAAATATCATCTTATACAAAACAAAATTGTGCATAAGTGTTTCTAATATTTTTAATTTTTGTATGAACAACTTATAAGAAATGTTGTATTATATTTTTATGATGTTTGACTAAGAAATAAACATTGATAAAACTAAATTATTATTTATTAATATTAACTAACCATGTTAAGCTGTCATCAATAGTAAAAGTAATTTATTGTTAATTTATCCAACAAAATCTCGAGAAATGTAATAATCATAATTTAATTTATTATTTTAAAGTTAAAACATAAATAAATTTCAGAAATCTCAATCAGATAATCATTGGTCTGAAAACAAATTATCTCAGCCAGAAATTTCTTGCACTAACGATAAACCACAAATCAACTAAACAGATTTTCCTCTACTCCCTTAAAAAACTTTTAACCAAACAATCAATTCTTCCAAAAGTAGTTTCTGTAACTCTAGCCAATTCAATTAAATTTTGATTCAAAATCATTAATAAATCCTTTACTCACTGCTCACTTTTGTTATTGGAAAAATGAAAAAAATAACATCCTTATCCTTATAGAACGACAACGGAAACACCAAAAATGTAAATGAACTCCAAATAGTACTAAATAAAAACAATGTTGCGACTCAAGACTAATACTAAACCGCACATGGCCCAAATACTGACTCAGCACTTAAAAAATAAATGAATCTATGTAATCACATCTTAATAATTAATATTCAGGTTAACCTATCCTAATTATGTGCCTTTTTCCATGCCTTACATTTCAAACTTAGTATTAAATAAAATTTACTTAGTGTACACATACAGTGATACAGTATAGACTATAGATGGTAAATAAATTATTACATTTTAAAAAAAAAAAGGTAAATAGATGTATGTGCATTTGTGCAATGTGCATACATCTATTTACCTATCTAATTTATATAGATATTATTAGATCATTTTAAATCTAGAGTACCATTAGTCATTAAAAATCTCACGATTAAAAATTTTTAAAAATTCCATAGAATAGTATAATTTTATATATTATGTCTTTTTTATCGAACATAAAACTTTGGCCATGATTTTTTAACATAAAGAATATTAATATCTATTAATAATTAATTATTAAAACTATTTAATTTTATTTAAACAATGTTAAATATTTAAATGGATTAATAATTTTGTTTCTACTTAATAGTATACAATATTTGGCTACACAAAATAGTTCATCAAGTATACTTACACCTTTTATTCCATAGATAATGAATTTTTAAATTTTTGGAATATTTTGTATTACTTAAGGAGTGTTTTGCAGTGATAAAAATTCTGTTTTTAAACGAGATTCTTCTTCTTTAGTGGACACTTAAAAAATTTTGATGTTCCTGATTTAAAAAATGAACAAGTAGTTCCTCAATTATTGAAATGTTTATTCTAAGAATAGTTAGTTTTTAAAAATCATTTTATAAAAATATAAAACAGATATAATATCGGACCTTGTAAAGTTGTAACCCAATATCAATAACCTACTCGTAGTATCTTTAATATACAAAATTCAGTAATTCAAGAACCATTTGTTCTAATTTTTATTTTAATACATCAACAATTTACTAAATAATTATCCATTAAATAATTTACAAAAAAGAAGAAAAGTTATAATTTGAAAAATAAAAGTTATATTGCCAACTCATTAAATAGTACATCAATCAACAATTATATAGAATTTAAAAATATAGTCTTTAAGCATCTTTAATAATTTTTAAAACCAAAAATTAATTAAATTTATTATTAAAGAAAAAATGAAGGTTCGCATACTTAGTGAATAACCCTATATATTTTTGTGATATAGGTAGATGGCCATTAATGGTAAGTTTCATTTCCATTAAACCATTCCACTGTAACAATTAAATATTATCGTTTATCAGTAAAAGGTAAAAGCCATAATTAACAACCCACGCTTGAGTTATAATGATACAAAATGTATTAAAATACTATTAAAGTTGGGTAGTTTTTGTGCACATATTGTTTTATACTGTTTAGTAAACTAAAAACTCATAATCTACACACACGCTCTATTAAAAATTAAAAGTTGGAACATTTCATTCAATTTATAATTGTGTTTTATACAACATATTATTATAGTTTCAGCTAAAGTAGATTAAAATTCGATTTCAAACTTTATTAAAAAAAATAATTAAAATTATAACTGAATAATTGAATATGATTTTATAAAATACAAAAGTATACTGAACAACATATTATGTGAGATCATATCACAAAATATGGATGTAATTGGTTGTTTACAAATTTTACGTACACGGTATACCTAAAGTAAAGTATATATTTATTTATTTATACTCAGCTGCATATAAAATTATTTGAGTAAATAATTATATTTCATACATACTATATAGTATTATGATCGCTAACGCTAAAATGAATTATAATATTAAAAAAGATATGTTGTTAGGACTTTTTGAAAATCTAATTTTTGAAAATGAAATAGGTACTTTAATATTATTATTTTTCTTTTTATATTCACACAAAGTGATTTAAATTTTTGTTGTTTTCCTCTTACATTATATTTAATTTTTCACTTTTAAAATTCAAAGTAAAATAAAATGAAATATACTCAGACTTCTAATTGTTTACACTAGTTGGAGCGTAACTACGTAAAAACTAATTTGAAGTAAGCAACGTAGTAACGTACACTATAATATTACAATAATTTTACATACAGAACCAAATTTAACAGGTTATATTTTTTATTTTTTAAAAGCAGAATTCCTAAAATCACCATTTCAAGAACTTGAAAACATAGTAGGTATACATATGAATAATTAGAAAAAAAAATTATATAAATAAATAATATAACCATCATGATATCCTTTACTTCCTTAATATGTTAAAAATAAAGTATTATAAAATTAACAAGTATAAATGACTTTGTCAAGGAAACTATAAACAAATAAAAATAAAATTTTCCTTAAATATGATAAATATCCAAATTTTCCCTAAGGAAAGTAAAATTATACGAATTATGTTTATTTGATTATAAAAAAAAAATTACCACGCGTACTATACATAATTAAACTTTATTAATGTTTTTAATTGAATCAATAAGATGAATATACTATATAGTATCTATATAATGTACAATATTATATAAGTAAATTTGTATAAGTAATATTTTCAATTCAAAGAATCTATATTATACAAGCAAATTCGTGAAAGAAGTATTATTGAATATATTTTACCAACAATTGTAACAATAATTTATAAAAAACTATATATCCATATTATATAAGGTTAAAAAATATATCAAATGTAATTAAATTTCCACATACAATCGGTCAATTCAACCACAACAGTTTAAAAATTATACGTCAATACTTTCCGACTTAATTGCTTTTCAATTTTATATTTTATTATCCGTGGATCAATAACAATTAAATATTTTAAATGTTTTTAAAATATTATTATTTAATGAGATTTTTGATACCAAATTAACCCCACACCACAATGTCAACTTTAACATACATTATCAATGGATTATGAATTATTTCCAACTATCAGCCAAACAAAATTTTAATAAATAATTATAGCTATAGGTACTATTATACGAATACGCGTAAGAAAAGTATGTATATTCTTTTAAGAGTCGTTAAAACAAAACAAAATACAAGTCAATGAAAAAAATGACAAAAAATCAAAATAAGTTTTAATCTTTTATGATAATATAATAAGTGTTATAATATCTGTCAGTCAAAAGAATATTAGTATGACAAAAAAAAATAAGCTTTATACTCCACCCACAACATTTTAATAGAAACTAACCCACCCAACTCAATTTCCGCTTACTACAATATCGTATTAAACAATCTAACGAGTACAAAATAATAAAATATTCCCGAGATTAGTTGTATTATTTATAAATATGTATATATTGTTTTTTATTATAATTTATGGTTTATACCTCAAAAAAAACTATAGATCATTATAATTACTTATGTATACTATTCAATAGTATTATTACAAACTCTATGAAAATTCTAAAACGATGTTTATCTATGTTATCCTTATGGTTTCGCAATTAGTGCGTACGATTACACATAGTTAATGTACATACGTCATACATTACACAGTATATAGGTATAATATTATATAATATTTTATAGAATTTTAAATTATACAAAAAATCTAGAAGTCATCGAAATTTTCCAGCACAGTCGATGACGTATTTTAGTAGTAATAGTAGTTACAGAAAGACTATTCATATTATCATATTTCACATGATTATAGTGGTAAAATGAGCCTAATTATTATCATAAGGAATATTCAGGTGGTGATGCGGTAAAAGGGTACGTTACGCGGCCAAATCTAGAATATCCCATATGAAATGTGTTTCGTGAATCAAGATGACCAATTTTCCCGAAATCAAAATTTAGTAATGTAGGTGTTTTTTTATTTTAAAATGTCTTTTATTGAACATTTTTAGTGAAAAAAATGGAAAACTATAGAAAAACAATATTATCTCGGCAAAACCTACTCTCGTGTGTTTGTTTGGCACAACTTTTCTTAACGCAACTTTTTCAAGTATATAAAATTGAAACTGTGCTTATGTTAATTATTGATTTCCACAAGATTATCATGTATATATGAAAAAAGTTTCGAATGAGATAAACTTACAACCTTGAACATTTCATTAATTATATTATGTGAAAGAATTATTTTAACTGATAATGTAATATAATATAATATAATTTATAAAAGTTATTTTACTCGCATTGTGCACTTATAGTATATACATTAATGCTTATCTTGTACGCTATACACGACGGTGTCATATACCCATAATATATTGAATAGTGTATACGCTTAGTATAATATATGCACTAAATGATCGCTTCATCTAATGATAATTTTTTCCATTAAAATATTGAATATTATTCTTTTCCAATTCAGTACGTCATTTGATTTCACAATTTGTTATTAGTCCGGCGTCACTACACTTAGATACCATTTGTTTTACTTTATTGTATATAATAATAAATGAAAGATGAATAAAATATTGGGTTTCTGTTATTTTTTTTTACAGTTGTATTGTTGTAATTGTTCAGTTTTTTAGATTTAATTTGTATTTCATGGGGTATTATCGTGATGGATTATTTTTATAGTCTCAGACCTCATTGGACTCATTGTTTTTCGTTGTAATAATAATAATAATTTAAATATTAGCGTATGCTATGCATAATATATTATATTATATCGTAATAAGCCGAGTCTATGCGTTACCTACACTTGTTTATAGTGTACTAGCGGGAAAATGAGACTTTCAGATTTGCTCGAAAAACTCAAAAGATTCTTAGTGTCCTGCCGTGGGACTTTAAAAATATATAACATCACACGTTGTACTACACAAAAGTGCTTTATATATTATTACCGTCACATTGCAAACAAATCAGCTGACGTTCGCCGCCTCTAGCGCAGCATTATAATATTATAATCGTTTTACGCACAACATTTTTATGTCTATCAACTATCATTAGTAATTTGCTTAGATCATAATATATGATCTAAGGCTTTTTGGCGACGCGTCTGCAGTTTTTATTATGTCCGAGTGCGCGACTTCATAATATAATAATATAATAATTAGTAATCGTTTTCTCGTTTTTTCATTTTGTTTTCTATCGCAGCTTAAGCGCGTGCGTGTCGATTTATGCTGCACAAACGTTCGTGTCTCTAGATGGTTTCGACAAAACATTCAAGGCACGACGGTTGAAGGTATATAAGTGATCGTAAACGAACATTTAATAACGATCGTATATTTTACCCTACAAGATGTTGATACTTTTTTTTACTTGTTCATTATCATACGACATTATACGTACCGAAATATTGAAATGCTTATTTGTATAATATATTATATATTATATTATATTATATTATAAATTATTTTAATAATATGTTAACATGAAGCTACAAGATTTGCGGGTCCCAGTAACCTAGTATAGAACAAAATAATTTCTTGTCGCATTTTTTTTCCAAAGTACATTTTTGTAAAGCAATTCACTATAAATTTTAAATTATCCATGTGCAAGTATATAAGCACTTAAAATAATTTTACTCAGTATAATTAATCAATTTGATTATGTATATTTGATAATATAAAGTAACAAACGTATTTGTTAATAAATAACTTCCTCTACCGATCCCACCAAAAACTTAAATATACATTGAATATAACAATATTAATTATTTTATTCTTAGTCCTAGTTTTGAATTTGGCTTAAACCCCCAATGAGGTAAATTAATGAGGACCTGCAATGTCCTCAGTAAAACAAACTAGATAGTAATTATCTTAGAACTCTTAAAATTTAGATGGACTCCAAAAACATATAAAATGAAATATAAGATAATCCACTATATGGATTTTAACACATAGTTCTATATATAGAACACAATTAACCGACACGCGACAGTCCAAATGGAAACCGCTGACTCGCCGACCTGCCCTGCCCCTAATAGAGTATTAGAGTGATCACGTATACTAGATCTTCAGCATTATTAAAATATTATAGACAATAGCGGGTTGATTAGAAATATGGCACGAATTCAGCAAGTTACTATTTTACCATTGTAACGACACGAATCGTTGCCTATAGTAGCTTGCACTAGGTATAAACAATAAACCCATTATACTTCGATAGAATGTTATCACCGATTAAAGTACCTATGCGTGTTGTGGTTTTTTTTTTATATATATATTCTAATACATTATAAAGTAATTCAACCTTAGTGTCTTGCTGCACGTAAATACTGCACAACAAGGATTACTTAAAAAAAAATTAAATATTATTAACCGACAATTTTATAATAAATTATAATTTTCTTGTATAAATAATTAATAAATAATAATTGGCCCAGATGGGTTGCAATTTTTCAAATTTTTCATTGAGGTTATTTACCGCTGGTCCAAACAAGCATTGTTTGCTATTGCTTATAAATAATAATTATTATTCTAACTATATTGTGTGATGAATAACAGACTATAATAGAATTACCGAACACGTTATTTTTATTTTTTGTATTGAAATTTTAACATGAATTATTTTATTAAATAACGTTGCGGTTAATAGTTTTATACTCATTGTATAATAACTATTTTTATTTTCTTCTTTAATTGTATCACTTGTTTTTAATTTTTTAACGTATACAAAGAACAGGTACTTTAGTCTTTTTCTAAGATATTTTCAAAATTTAAATGTCTCAAAATGATGAGTTGTGAAACAAATTAGATATTAGAGTGATTAACTCCGCTTAAACTGTCGCAAACATTTGCTATTTTTACCACGTTTTTTTTAATTATTATAGTCATAAGAAAATGCAATTTTTTATAAAAATTCTCTAATGCTCAATATTATAATTTAAGTCAAAATTATTGAAACTATTCACTATTAGGTATATCATGTAAATGTAAGCACTATATATATTACGGCGAAGTTATATTTTCTCTTTTGAACGAAGCTTACCAATAGATACCTAATTGATAAGAAAATACAATGCGTTTATAATGTTTCAAAAACGTCTGAACGTAAGTAACCTGCAATAGGTACATGTAAAGTTCTAGACACTTTTCTTGACAAAAATAACAATAACACGCTGCAATAATATATAAGACGCTAATGTTTTATGATAATAATAAAATACTTGGTATATTATAGTCGGTGTATGCCAGTACTTAATTCATATAGTATTTCTTTGATGTCTAACTTATCAAGGATCCGTCAGAACGGTGAAACTGCAAAAGACTGTATTATGATAGTTATTACGTCTTCCGATATATTTTGATAAAACGATGAAAAACGTGACGTACGTAGGTATATGTATAATACTGCGACGAAATTCTCTGTGGATTTCGTGTGAGATTCCATTCGAGAGATTAAAAGAAAACAATTAAAAAAAAATAGTATAATAAAAGAGCACTGAGCACGGGTAACATCGCAACTCAAAGGGACAATGCAGTATACTGGCAACGGAATTTCAAAACGTTCAGCGCAATAATAAAACAATAACATCGAAACGTATTTTCGGTACCTACAACAACTATATCTATACATTTTTTTCTCTCTTTTAACGATATCATTTTCTAAAATAATCGTCTGGACCGAAAATAATAAATTATTATACGTATTTACTACACTTGTGGATAGACTGTAAACTGCGGATAGCACCTGCATCATTTTTTACGAAAAACAACTTAAACTAAATATAAAAACTTTTTAAGTTCACATCCATACTTATTAGTTGTTTTTTTATTTTGTTATCACTGTAGTGATTTTTGGTTTTTAACTTTGTTGCAAACAAAAAAATGAAAAATAAATAATATTTATAATATATTATGTATACTGTATAGGTATTAAATAATTATAAATTATAAACCTTATTATATTCACAATATATAATTGAGGTACATTAAATTATAAATATAAATGTAAACCAGACCAAAAATACCATATTTATATGGTTGTATCCTGTAGGACACTTAGAATGACACTATGATGGCCACATAGAAAAAAATGAAAAATTCGAACTGTTTGTACTATTTTAGATAAAAAAAATATATATATTTTACATAATAATCATAAAAAAAAATTTGATTATGTTCAGAATAGCATATAATTTGATTGTAGATTTTAAATATTAATGAGTTCATAATACGAGTAGATATTATAAATAAAATAATAATATAATATAATCACGAGAGATCTAAAGATCTAAAATCTTGAGCAATCTAATCATCTAATCTATTTCATCTTTTAAAATACATTATCCAGTTTATATTCACTATACAAAGTGTGTCCGACGGTATGCAAATTAAAATATAATAGATACTACAAAGTGATCGTTTTTACCTATTAACTATTTATACAGGGCCACAGGGTTATTATTTCGATAAATTCACACGTGAGCCGTAAAATACAGTCTGCGTCATTCATTATACGTATTCTATCTTCCACACCATTCATAGAAATAAGCGATTTTTTTTCGTCTCAACACAATATATAAGCTATTTATATAATTTGATTAAAGAAGGGATCAAGCCACTGATGCTAAGAAATTCTGTATGTAAACCACGTTTACCCAAAATATCGTTCGAACTCGCGACGATTGATAAATCATTGCGACGAAACGTGTTTTAGGATAAGTCAAATCTTGGATGTATAACAATAATTTATACCTAAAGCAGTCAGAGCTCAATTTGTTAAAATACAACTATAATATTATAATATATTATGTGAATTGTATAAATTATATGTAAGTATATAATATAGAATATCGCATTAAATATTAGTAATTTAGTATATTAGTATACTGTATTACCGTTCATTTTTCAAAGATTTTGACTGATTCGATCGACAAACATCAAACAAACATTACAATTTACAACGCGTTATAATTATTGGCAATCTCTTCAATCACATATCCAAATTGTAGATATTTACGTTAAATATTATATTATGCTCAAGTAACACCGCTGTACTAAATGTATTTATTGTAATTGATTTACGGGCCATTTATTATAAAACTTCCAAATTCCAATAATACAATATTTACCATACATTTTAAAAGTCAAAAATAAGAAATTTGAGAATAATTATCTCATTTTTTATTTTTATTTGTATTACAATATATTTTAAATGACTAATGAAAAAAACTATTAAAATAGGGCGAATTTCATTCAAAAATATCACGATTTTTCGGTTTCTATATGAACTACTTATGAACAATTTTGTATTAAATTTTTAAACCTTAGCTATAAAAACTGAACATTTTATACATTTTAAATAACGAAATAATTTGCAAATGCTCGTAATTTATAGGTTAAGGAGCCTGCTATTGGGTTGCAACTGGTTAAAATAAAATACACCTAAAATTAGATATATTTAATATTATATTCAGACAATTTTTACAAGCCATGAATATAATTATTATTTACTATAATATTACATACAAATAGGTAATATTAAACTAAATAATTTCCAAAACAATTTAAAATATCTCCATAGTAACAATAAAAAAATAAACATTATTTAAACAAAACATTTTGGTTTTTTGTTGACTATTAATTAGCAGTTCATACTAAACACATTGTCTTTCTCGTTTGTTGTAAAATTTATTTATCTAGACGACTAGACTTAATTAAAAGTTAAAACTTCGAGTTATTTTTTACTAATGTCTAATAATTCTACTCGAGACGCAATGCCTTCATCGGTTCCGGCTGCACTACCATGGCATATCACGTCAAAGACTATATCACTGCCTTTTTCGAATGCTGTTACAGATAATGTTGAAAAATCGACGCAAACGGTTTCCAAATCGACATCCATGCCAGTCGAGCCTAAGATTTCGCGGCGTGTTGCACGTATTGCAGGTATTTCATCGGTACCAGCAGTTAAGTCACCTCTGTTAAAGACGCAAAATATTTCCGATATGCCATCGAGGAGGCCAGGGGTGCCTAAGATTTTGCGGCGTGTTGCAAGTGTTGCGGGCATTTCTTTGGGACGAGTGAATAAGCCACCTTCGCTAACGATGCAGACTCTATCGGATGTACCATCGACGCCCGTGGCGCCTAAGATTTTACGGCGTGCTACACGCGTTGCAAGCGTTTCTCTAGGACCAGTTAATAAACCGCCTTTTCCGAAAGTCGCTGATGTGCTTTCGTGCCCGGCCGCTCCCAGTCATTGGCGCCATGTCGCGCCTACGTCTATGTGGCGTGTTGCCTTTAGGCTTTTGCGCACAGTTGGTGCTACTAAATTTAGATCAATAGTCGAGACACCTTCGCAGACTGATAGCGCCGTGACTTTGGCGACTGATACCGTTGCGACTGTGCCGATTACGCAGACTGTTTCGGATGTGCCACCGAGGCCGCCTAAAATGTTGCGTCGTGCTGCGTGCGTTGAAGGCATGTCTTTAGGACGAGTGGTAAAGCCACCTTCACTAACGATGCAGACTGTTTCGAATGTGCCATCGAGGCCTGTGGCGCCTAAAATGTTGCGTCGTGCTGCGTGTGTTGCAGGCATTTCTTTAGGACGAGTGGTAAAGCCACCTTCGCCGAAAGTCGCTGATGTGCTTTCGTGCCCGGCCGCTTCCAGTCATTTGCGACATGTCGCGCCTACGTCTATGTGGCGTGTTGCCTTTAAGCTTTTGCGCACAGTTGGTGCTACTAAATTTAGATCAATAGTCGAGACGCCTTCGCAGACTGATAGCGCCGTGACTTTGGCGACTGATACCGTTGCGACTGTGCCGATAACGCAGACTGTTTCGGATGTGCCATCGAGGCCGCCTAAAATGTTGCGTCGTGCTGCGTGCGTTGAAGGCATTTCTTTAGGACGAGTGGTAAAGCCACCTTCGCCGAAAGTCGCTGATGTGCTTTCGTGCCCGTTCGCTCCCAGTCATTTGCGCCATGTCGCGCCTACGTCTATGTGGCGTGTTGCCTTTAGGCTTTTGCGCACAGTTGGTGCTACTAAATTTAGATCAATAGTCGAGACGCCTTCGCAGACTGATAGCGCCGTGACTTTGGCGACTGATACCGTTGCGACTGTGCCGATAACGCAGACTGTTTCGGATGTGCCATCGAGGCCGCCTAAAATGTTGCGTCGTGCTGCGTGCGTTGAAGGCATTTCTTTAGGACGAGTGGTAAAGCCACCTTCGCCGAAAGTCGCTGATGTGCTTCCGTGCCCGTTCGCTCCCAGTCATTTGCGCCATGTCGCGCCTACGTCTATGTGGCGTGTTGCCTTTAGGCTTTTGCGCACAGTTGGTGCTACTAAATTTAGATCAATAGTCGAGACGCCTTCGCAGACTGATAGCGCCGTGACTTTGGCGACTGATGCCGTTGCGACTGCGCCGATTGCTGCCGCTGCAGCATCACCGACTGATGCCGTTGTGCCTTCGTGTTCCTTAGCGGATTGTTGCCATTACGCCCCCGCAGCCGTTTCCGTCGCTGCTTCGCGGTATGTTGCTGTTATACTTCTCCGCGGCAGAAGTCGTGGACAATTGCCTCGTCGAAATCATGGCTAGTAAATACACAGTTTAATTTAGAATTCATTTGTTCAAATTGTTTATTGTTTCAAAACTATTGTAGTTTTATTTTTTTTCATTGTTATTACTTATTTGTTCATATTATTTGTTAAAACTAAAATATTAAAATATTATATATTTAATCAAATATTGAGAGTATTTTATTTAAAACATTATTGGGTACCGATATGGAGAGTTGTGTATTTTTACACATAACTGCAAGAATATACGATTTTATTTATTATTTTGTTTATAGTTGTAAAATTATTTTTGTGTATGAAAAATAGAAATTTATTTATATTACTTTCTACTGTTAAAAATTGTTTTATGATGTAATTACTCGATTATAATAATTACTAGATATATAACCAGATTTTTTGTAAAAACACTAAATAACTTTAAATGGGACAGTATACGATAAAAATATTTTATAGTTTGATTCAAGTAGTAACTACAGTCGTATCCAATTATAAATATCCATATAATATGCACAGTAAAAATAAATCAAATGTGTCGGATAGGTAAGTTTTATAATTTGCACATTACAATTTAAAAAAAATCGGGTAAGTGAGTATCGCTCTGCTGTACATTAGGGGGTGGGGTGGACCTCAGACTAGGGAAGGTTAAATTTGAATGCAATGATAGGTATCATTGTATTCGAAAAACGATTCTGAACGGAGATGATTTGTTAGTCTAGGATATATTATACTTAAATATTGTGATATATTATATTTCTAATTCAAACATTTAAGTAAAAGTTTCAAGATCTTACGTTTAGTAATTTTTTAAAAATAACAAAAATCGAAAATTATTTATTAGTAAAACGTTATTTTACACGTGTATTTTTGATTTCAAATTAAAATTAAAACTTTAAACACTCGTAAAATTGTTTAAATTGAATAAACATCAAACTTTTTTATAATTATTCTAAGCTTAACTTATGGACAGCATAGTATTAAATTTTCAATTCTTAGCTTTTGATAGTAAAATATTTATAAGTTTTTAACTATATCAAATAGTGAAAAATATTCATGATTTTGACGAATTTTTGTCAATATTTAAACTTCAAATGCTAATAAAAAAAAATTGTGCCAATGTATTTTTATAATTTTTGAATCAGAGTTAGAACAAGTTATGTGGACCCTTCAATTAAATTTTCAAGTAATTTGTCCCAGCTAAATTTTTTTTATCAACATTTATAAAAAAAAAATAAAAAAAAATTGAAAATTTCAATTGTCTATAAATAGCTCAAAAAAAGTCAAAATATTTTAAAAATCAAATCACGTAAAGAAAATTGCAATCTTAATAACTGGTAAAGTTTTCAAGTATTTACGACTTATACAGTTTGAATTACAACAAATATCAAAAATCGTTTGAGGCTAAACCGTTATTTAACGCGGTTTTGTAAAAATTTAAATTTCAAACACTCATAAAAATTTTTTGTCTGAATCCGGTCGAGTTTTTTTTACAGATAATTGAAGAAAAATGTATGGAGAACCTTGTACCAAATTTTCAAAACTTAGTTATAAAAGAAAAAAATTTTACGATTTTTCAACCACAAAATTACTCGCAAATTTTCGCAATTTTGACATATTCCGTATAAATTCGAACTTTAAGCACTTATAAAAAAAAATTGTGACTAACGATTTCGGATTTTTTTTTATCACTTTAAGAAAAACATATAAGAAACCTTGCATTAAATTTTCAAGATTTTCTGGCCGGCCAAAATAATTTTATCGTTATTTAAAAAAAAAAAATACTAAAAAAATTAAAAATTTCAATTGTCTATAAATAGCTCAAAAAAAGTCTAAATTCTTTGAAAATTTAACTGTGTATGGAGAACGCTAATATTAACATTTGGTGAAAATTTCAAGTATTTACATCTATTAGTTTTTGAGTTATAGCAAAATAAAAAATTCGATTTGGTCGAAAACTGGTTTTGCGTAAAAATTCCCGTTTTTCTGTCATTTTTTTAGGGTTTTTCCCGACTCATTTAAAAAATATTGAAAATTTTTAACTTTTGACCCCCCAAAGTATCAACTAGATTCGATTTCCTTTTCAAAGAGGAGCTAAGTTCAAAATCGAAGCATTTTTACTGCTCCAAATGTTGTCGTCAGACACAAAAAAAAAAAAATAAAAAAAACACACATCATTGTAAAATCAATACATTCATCACTCCGTTCAGAATCTAAAAAATCACTATATTTTAATTAAACTACATTGTGTAATTGTATTTTTTATTTAATTTAAAATTTCATTTTACGAGCTTTACACACTCAGCTATGACATCATCGATATATCTCTATAGATAAAAGAGTAATATAATTTTATAATTGTTTTTCACTCGTTGTTGACCTTTGCCACGTATTCAAGAATTTCCAAACTTATTAAAAGACGTTTTTTCTTTTGTAATATATAGGCAGGTATATAAATCTAATCAATTCTTATCGAAAACAATTATCGTCATTACAATCAATACAGGATACCCATATAGTATACACGATTATAATTTATAACTAATCAATGTTTAATCCTCAGTCTAAAATATCAAAATTGCAATGTATATTTATTATTAAATATTATTTAATGTATATTAAAAATTCAAAAATTACGAATTTGTTTAAAATATATACTCCTACAAATAGGCAGGATCTTGTACTCCAGTTCAGCGGCCCTTGTGGGTCCCCTGCATAATACACTTTCACTTACACACGCCATAAGGTTTTAATTTTAATTTTATTAGGATGTATCATACAATTATAAATTAATTCTGTATCAGAAAAAATAAATGTATACTTGTGTCTAGTATACTACAGAATTTGAAAAAATTTAATTTATTACTATACGTTTTTCTTTCACATGCATATAACTTGATTTTTGTAGTTTTATACACGATACACACTATTATTTTTAATAATTAAATCTTCTAATAAACATATCAGCACAAACTTTCAAACGAATGCTTAATTTATATCTTACGTAAAACTATGTTATTATAGCTTATCATGAAACATAATATACATTTTTGTTGAATATATTTTAATATTTACTCTTTTTCAGTAAAGAATTAACTCCAAACTGTACTTAGTTTAATAAAACAGACAACACTTTTAAATTTTTCATATTTAAATTATTATTATTGTAGCTAATAAAACAAAAAAACAAAATCGATATTTTAATATCGATTTTCAATAAATATAAACGTTAATACAATAATACACACAAATCGAATGTACCTATAATATAGGTATATATATATTATATTATATATTCATTGGCTAACACATATTATAATACTTATTAGGTATGTTTAATGATTTTATATATAATTTGAATATAGTTTATTGTATAATATATTGATTACCTACCAAAACATTAATTCAAACTTTATTACTCACAGTAATTATTATTTATAATATGACAGGCAAACGACTCCTAAGATCCGTATTATATTATATTATTATATAACTCGTTCAAAAGCAACTCATATACACTTGTAATTAAATTCTGCTTATTATAAATGCAGTTGTTACATAATTTATTGTTTCATTTATAAACGCGGTCCTAAAAATATTCGTTTCAACTTAACGACTTTCCCCCAAGGACATTTTTTTCTTACTTTTGAATCTTTTATCTTTCTATCGTTCTCTTGTAATTTCCTTCTTGCCAGATTTTCGTGACTTATCATATGCACTTTTTCTTTATAACTTTAAGTTTTTCGTTCTTAATATTTATTTATTTTTTATTGTTAACATTTTTAAAATGTCTAACATCGACAAAAACACTTTTTATATAGTTACCTATATAATGTAAACAGCTCAAATAATTGCTGAGATATAATAATTTATAGTTAAAATCTCATGAAATAAAAATATATATATGTATTAACAGCCCACACACTTATTTGTTCTTTACTTTAAATCTTTGCATCTTCCTATTATATTTTTAAAAAACATACAAATTATATTTGATACTATTCTTGAATAGTCTTGACTTACACACATTACTTATTATAAAAATAAAATGTTTTTTACTTTTTAATATAAGTATAGGTAAATATATGTTTATTTTTTTAAAGTAAGATTTTTCATATATTTATACCTCTTAATCGAAGCGTAGTAATATTTTTGATGTTTTAAAAATAGTTTTGGCACTTCATTTTCAAGTATAAATTAATTTGATATTTCCAAATGATACATTATCCTTTCAATATTTTCAATATTGTCCATGATTTGATGATCAATATTGATCAACTAGTTATTAAATCTGAAATCTCGTAAACACATCTAAGTAAAACCATTTTAATGGTATCAAATTTGGTATATCTAAGCTAATCTATATGTACATAAATAAGGCATAAATAATGGTCAACAATTTAAGAACATTATTAATAATCAATAAACAATAAATAAATTCACCAATAGTAAACTTCTTCATTTTAAATATCATACCAATTTGTGTTCTTTAAGTTAAAGCAATACAAGATAACTGCAGTAATATTTTATAAATGTTTTCATAATCGACCAAAATTATACAAATCCCCTCGTAAATGCACTACTTTGCTTATCAGGCAATCCCCGTTGTCAGTTAAAGCATAGATGGTATTTTAACTATATAGTTAGAAAATAAAATAAATCTTCACTAATGGGGGTGACTTCTTTAGTTCTTTATCAAATTAAATCATTGCTAATCACCATAAATTAATTTTTCATTCAAATAAATAATAATCAACTTAAAATTTTTTTTTTAATATATGTATGTATTTATTTTAGAAAATGTACATCTCTTTGACTCGTAATTATATCTGTGTTGGTTATTCATTATAACAATGGTTTATTTTATAAATAACAGGTCATGGGTGGGTATTGAAAACCTACAAAAAATTACTATAAAAAATATATTATTTTAATATAACATATCCCGTTTCATTAAATTTGGAAAATTAATATCAACTTACATTAGATTACCAAGCCAACCTGAAAATGGTCTGTATTGCGTTCCTTTATAAGATAAGAAATTAAATTTGTTAGATCCTACTGTATAAACTCTTTGTCCTCCTACAAACTATTTCGGTAAGAACCTTGGAAACATGAATAATTGAGTCAATTGTTCCATAATATAGTTCACAGTGTCCCCGTTCTGAAAAAGCTATGACAAATCTGTTTACAAAACATCTAACTCGTCATAATTTTAAACATACAATAGAATAGATTATTGGTAGAATTAAACAAAAATACAATGAAAAATTAATTTATTACCATCGTATTTTGAAAACTATTTACCAACATGTATTATTACATGTTTTTCATTATAAGTGGTATAATAAATTTAATATTTAAATTGTTTTGAAATACATTGACCGTTGCAATATTATGCATTTATAATTTAAAAACTAATTTCTAATACCCATATATATTAGCTAATAATTATACGTATATAATAAGTTAGTTGTTTGAAAATAACATTGTAATTATTAGTGTGGCTTTTATTTCGTGCCAATATAATACAGTACAAATAATTATTAATTATACCTACAACAAATGCGAATGTAAGCGAAAATAATTTATTATTTCTTTTTTATTTCCGAAAGGATACTGTCATTAATTCTTGGATTAATGTCGTCCACGCAGATTTGTCGAATACAACAGACCATGCTGACGACGGGTTTCGTTCATTAGTCAAAACGTTTTAATGAATGACCGAAATGAATGCTCGAGGGAAGGGGGCGTCGCCAATTGTACCCTGTGGTTGGTAGTAATCATTACATTCTGCAGCGATTGATGTTCTCGTTTTGAACCCTTTGAATAATGTGCGAAATTATTGCGATGCCATATTAGTTTACCGTCGTGTTTCATGAGTAATTTAAACCAAATCAAATATCTAGTGTGGATATACTTATGTATATAATATAACACTCTATAACAGAACTTATAATTTATATATTTTTAAAGTTTTGAGGACAACGATAAACATTGCATGTATATAGCCAATTATACAAAACGCTCATAATACATTCTATATGCATATTATTTTTGGTTGTAATCCTCTTCGTCAATGCGTTCATCACGCTTGCACACGTTTGGAAAAACAAAAAAAAATATTAATAAATTTTAGATAAGTTCGGTTCGAGTTTACTGACTTAATATGTACATTGTGCCGCTATTTACCTAACTATGTCCCTAGTGGGTACACTCTAAACATTGAATAGTGTCGGTGAAGCAGACGGTCACGAAGTTTTCAGGATATTGCTTGTTCCGGTGTCTGAAAAACTTGGGCTTGGACGGTTCCGGACGATAATTATCCGGAACTTAACGAGTCTTCTAAGGGCGTAACTGTAGGAAAACAGTTGGCAACGCACTAACTTTACGTATGTAAATATGTAATCCTATGGAAGTCGCAACGGAACTACGTCAAGCCGCAGTAGAAAGCAGAGACGTTTTCTTCAAAACGGTTACCCAATAAAAAAAATAATGCAATATTTGATTAGTATAATATACCACTATAACATATGTAATATACTAAAAACAATACTATCTATACATTAACTTGAATATTAAATACGTAAAAAAGTTTACACATCTTATGATAAGACTTAACTACGTAAATACGATACCCTATTTTAATGTTCGTGATCAAATGCTTTTCTTTATTTTAATACAGCTATCATAAACAAAAGAAAAATCGAAGATATTAAAATTAGTCATTTTGAGATTATTTTCATTAGGATTTCGATGATATACATGTCTAAATGTTAAAAGCAAACCGGCAACTTCATTGAAATATTATATTTTGTTTAAATTGCATTGTTATAAGTCTGATGAAATTAAACGTCAAGACTGAACTATATAAAACCCTCACGTAACGTAACGTACGCACTCGAGCCCGAGTGTCCAACAAATATACGATTTACTATACATCAGAGTCTTAGAAAACGGCACACGATGCAACAACAGCAAACACTTGTTTTGGCGTGTAATTAAATTCCGTTCAGCCGTAAGTTTATTGGAGCACTTTAGATACATAATATCCTAACCGTACCGTACAATGAGCGAGTGGGATGACGGTGTGGTGCGTTCAAAATTTCTTCGCAAAGTTAAATTATCACAGCAAGCCCAGGTGTTTCGGCGAAAGCGTAGTCTCGTCGTAGATAAAACCCACTGCTGCTGCGGCGACTGCGAAGGGATCCAGTCCATTTCCCACCCCCTTCATTATGGGGACCGAATAATTTATATGTGCGTAGCGTCGTGGCCGTTATGTGTATTTGGCGAGAGGGTGCGAGTTTAATAAGGGGCCAAGCTCCTGGCAATATTCCTCCTTACAACATCCGTACGCACGCACACACACATAGTGATGTTGGTAAAGAGAGAGATAGAAAGTAAGTGCAGATCGGGAGTAGTCGAGGAAGAAATATAGAACGAGAGAAAGAGAAAGTAGTATATGGGGGTGAATGCGAGATGGATATATAGGAACAGAGAGAGCTGTGCGGTAGAAATAGAATTCACGTTTGTCTGCGTCTGTGTGTACGTGCGTGCGTGCATTCCCCTCTTGGTCGCTCATAAAAGCCACCCTAAAAAGCTCAGGCGCAAGCGCCGCACAACCCCTACACTTATTTTTTCGTATACCCTATATGCCATGGGGTAAGATTAACCGTATATACCTTGGAAGTCTACGTTATACGAAATTTCACAACACCGAACTTATTCAGACTACAGAGTGATTGGTGTAGCGTTGGTTCACTAGCTGTTTCACATTTATTCCATCTTATTATTATTATGTTACGTTCTCTGTGCTTTAATGGGAAAATAATGTATTTCATTTTAATAACATTCGTCTTGAGCAGAAGGTTAAAATTACCCATTGATTCTTGATTTATATACAATCAAGCATCATTTCCTATATGTAAAAAAATATAACATATGTATTTATAAATTATACGCAGCATTATTTTAAAATGTAGCTTTTATTTCAAATATTTGATTGATCAGCTATTTGTTTTATGATAATATCTTGTTTAATATATAACATAAAACTAATATCTGGCGGGATTTATAAGTTATTCATTAATATTAAAATATACACATAGTTATTAGTTATTACTTTAGATAAAGGTATACACATTTTTTTTGATATAATAAGTATAAAAATAATTCTAAAGAATATAAGAGTGTTATTTATAATGTGAGTCATTTTGTTTACATAATCCATTTCGTGTGTTAGACGTTAGTAAACTATTAATAAAAGTTCGTTTTAATACTTAATTGTATATTGATTTTATACAAACTTTTAAATTTTCATAAAATTAATAATATTTACTGTAGATAAAATAATAATTGTAATATGTACCGTTACATCACTACAGTTATTATTGATTATAATTTAAATATTGTTAAGTATAGGCAATAATTATTGTATAGATTAAACTATAAAACATTTTATCAAATTGGTGAAATTGCAATATGTCTAGTAAAACAAGTGACGTGTTATTTTAAAATTCAGATCAAACATTCTGAGCTGAAATTTACTGATTGAGGTTTTAAGTGAGTGTTATCGTTACATTTTAAAATAAAAAAAATCACATGAGTTTGCGTTCAAAATAATTTGTCATAACTTATAATTAATACATACTTAATCATTAAATAATTGTTATTTTAAATTATTATGTTTTTACTTTTTTGAATAACAACACATTTTTAATTTCATATTATTAAACAGTATATTTTTTATAGAATGTTTATACATAAAAATCAAAATTTGGAAGTGTAGTTTAAAAGTTATAAGAAGTTAAAGCTTAGGCAAGTGGAGTAGTAGACCAACTATTTTGTGGTGTAAACCACTCCACTCCGCTAACCTAAACTTTAAATACTTATAAGTTTATAACTCATGAACTATACTCGCCTGAATTTCAATTTTTATATGTATCCTAATCTGGTTCAGAATATGAAATTAAAAATATAATTTTTTTTAAGAAAATATTATTTTATTTCGACTGCGGAAATTGTGTAAAAAAAAATAGTTTTTAAACGTTAATGCATTTTAAAATAATAATGAGTGTTGTTCGATAAAATAGTCAGCCTGTATGGAGTGTATATAATAGTCCGACAATATACTATACAATCACCAAGTACTATTATGACAAGTTTATAGCTGATTAGACATTATAATATGATCACTCTGTGTAAATGCGTAATGCAAGATTCTACACTTCAATGTGTGTGCACAGATATAGAAAACGTATATGGCACACGTCTGTTGACTGTGTGTACAGATATAAAATATATAATACTATTGTTATGATAAGTTGGAAGACAATAAACGGTCTGAAAAAAATAAAAATGCTCAGCGGTGCCGCATATATATATATATATATAGTGGTACATAATATACTGCTCTTGATAAACTATACGTACCTATACAACTAGTGAACATAAGGTATACGGTTTTTTTAGACGGTTGTTCAAATTGTGGCTTATATTTTCGACATGACCCGAGTGCATCGTGTAGATATACACTATAAACACGGATAATAGTACAACGATTATATTATCATATAATATATACTACGTATACATCTGTATATATATATGGGCTATCGGTTGAATTATATACGAACGTTTTGCGTGTGGATACAGTTCGTTTTTAACACACGATTATAAAGGTATACGTATACGATATTGGATCGGTACACAATTTTGTGACACACACTAATCAATATATTATGCGTGTATTATACCTACTGTGCAACAGTCGAGTGAACTGCACAGAACGACCGCGGACGGGCACATTTACATAATACTTATATGTATGCTCAGTCGACATATTATAATGTTAAAAATAGTTTTTATCATTATACCGTTATTGCCGGTTATTCCTGCGATCCGACTCACCGCGGTCGTGACGAACTATACGAATACATTATAAACTATGCACGTTTACAATAATAACAATATTTTAAAAACGCGCGCACGTACAGCCCGCGGACCGCCGCCGTGAAAAAAGTTCGGCCACAGCCCTGCAGTGCCGGCGGCGGCTATAGCGATGTCGGCGCGGCGGCGGCGGCGAGGGGATGGGATGCGCCGACCGCGTTTTTGACATTGAACTTGGGCGACGCGTCGCGCACTCCGGAGTCGTGCTTTGTACAGTCGACACGCCTAGAGAGTGAGAAGACGTTCCGTACGCGTGATACTGTTTTTATTACTATTACTATTATTATTGTTGTTGTTATTTATTACTATTATCATTATTATTATTATTATTATTATTATTATTGTGCAGTCGCCGGCTGTTTTATTAATCGTATATCGTTCTATACTGCGGTTTATCGGGATTTTCTTTCGCTTTCCTTCCCTTTCTCTCCCCCCCCCCCCCCCAGCCGACGCTCGTTTTCGTTAATAATTACCGTGATCTATCCTACTACTCCACCTGTGCGCACGCGCGCTATAATTTTCGTCCAAGTCATTGGTATTTTTTATTTTTATCTACGCCATTGTTTTTATACTAAATCGTTGATTTACATATTATAATATTTAATAATAATATGTAACAAACTAATAACTCATAATAATTATATCGTTGCACAATTCTATACAGTCGTCCGTTTCGCGTTCCCGTTTCGTCGATTGTTGTCTTCCATTTCGCCCGTCGTCGATATAGGTAAGTGTATATTATACAATCATTATATGTCACGGATACAATTGTTATTATTAAGATAATGTCATACGATTATATTATAATATGATGTATTACCAATATTACCATACCAAACCATATAAAAAAAGAGTGCACGATAAACCGCTTGCTGTTTGTGACTAGGCGGGCCTGCGAGGTGGTCTCAAACGCAAAGCGGATAAAAATGTCGTGACACCGTTTGTGCAACGGTTCTATTATTGTATTGAAACATTTTCTACTATTGAACTTTTTTTCGCAACTATCCCAACATATGCGTTTAAAATTATTTCGCCAGTAAAATGTAAAACGACATCAGCATCGGTCGCACGGACTATTAATTTAACACAGGTGACGAATAGAAATTTGAAAAAAAGTACCGAAAAATAAAGGTGTTGGAAACAATTGATTCGTCGATTATTTTGGTTTTCACGAGATCTAAAAAATGTAAAAATACGTTTTCGTTGATTATTGCGATGTTATTACGACACAAATTTACTAGGTACCTCTATATGTATATAGTCTCTTCCTACTAATCTTGCACTGAGTACAACCATGCAGTGGCCGTCTGTCCAACCTTCAGGTCCGCCGTCCACGTTACACCGCGCACAGATAGCTGATATTACAAAATATAGCGTTAAGTAACTACTTATAATTTACAGAAGTACCACTAATGCGAAATTGTGCGCGTGCGCGTGTACGGGAATGTCGGGAAAGCACTTAATACCGTGTGATTGGTATGGGTCATAAAAATGAATGCGAATTGTACTTGTAAAACTGTATAGAAAATCAAACGTTGATGCTTCGTACTATTATATTTCGTATCATAAATAATAGGTAATGCATGTCATTCGTTATCAGTGCATAATACTATCGCGCGCATAATATTATATGACATCGCCATAAAGTCGTCAACGATGAATAAACAAAACGGATGGTTCATTACTCCGTTCAATTCCAATGATCTCGATAATGTATTCCATTTATGCTGCAAATTATGTTTAATTTAAATTTTTTGGATATTCAATTACGAAGAAAAAAGATAACACCTATTCTTATTATGATATTATTATGTATTAATTATGTTTAGATTTACCATCATAAATACATAACATTATTATTATAACAACATTGACAACGCGTTTATTTTATAAAACAAATAAATTTATCTACGAAGCAAATAATGTAGGTACACATTTATTATAATATATACCTACATAGTTTTGGTAAAATATAATTTACCAATTTTATTCTATCAAAGGAATCATTATTATATTTGTATTACATAAAATTAAGTCACTGAAGAATAAGATACAAAAAGTGCAACAATTTAATGCACTAACGTTTTAGTATAGCATATTAATATCATTTATCTTTTATAAACCTATACACGTATAATCAATAATCAAATTTTAATATTAATTTTAATAATATCATTTTCTAATAGATATGTTGTTCATTTTAATTGCAATGGAGTAATTTTTAATATTTCTATTTGTGGTTTCTTTTTCTATATAATATAGCTTACTGCATGCAACTTTAAGTAATATATTTTATACAAGGTTAGGTACTATTATATACATTTATACTTTACATACCCAAAATAAATGGTGCACCAAATCTATTCAATGTGCGTGTTTCGTTAGATATTATCTTAAGGAATTAAAATGTTTTATAATACTAAAATACACTTAATTTTATAGTTTTGGATTACGATAAAATATATTCTTTTAAGTTTCAGTGGTTTAAATTTCCCAATGAATACATAAAATACCATTTTATTATTTAAATATATACGCACGTATACATCAATGTTTCATATTTTACTTACACAATAAACAGTTTGTCCATACTCCAGAGTTCATAGATCGCAGACCTCTGCATTTATGAACGAAATAAAAAACTGAATTAAATATCGTCATATTATGTTATTTAAAAATATTTATAGCCCTCTTAAATCATCCTATCTGAAAAATAAAAGCTTGTAAAAACCATATATTTTAATAAACATTTTTCAAATTATGTTAAGCAAGATAGAAATTATTAATAAAACCATCATAAGATTCTAAAAAAAGTTTTTTACAAATTAAAATCTCATTAAGTACAATTAAATTAGAACTTTTTTTTAACTAAAATAAAAACCATGAATAGATGAGATTTTAAAAAATGTTTTGTTTTTAAAAATACAAAGTTGTGAGTACTGCAAAATACAGATAATATGAAAAATAAAATACTTGTTATATTAATTATATAATTTAATTAGTACCAAAATGGGCTTCGCATATAATTGGTTAAAAATATTAACAATCTAACCTTTAAAGTTTAAACTAAAAATAATCCTCAACAGTATGACAATTACAAATATTTACTTACATAATTCACTCATTAACGTTTATTTTACATTATATAGTATGCAAGTACAACAAAAACCTGATTAAGTTATTGATTATAATGTCTTATTTCTGCGAACTTGACACCTATTTATGGTATATAGTTACATCTTACATAATATTATAGAGTACAGCATATTAATTGTTCTAGTAATAATAACATTGACATATTATCATTATAATTTATAATTAATTGATTTTCGCGGTATGAATATATTTTATAAATGTGTTGATTAAATAAAACAAAACCTAATAAGTAAAAATTTACAAAAAATAAATGTTTACCATAATATTATTTCTAATCATATATTATGTACCTATTTAAATTAATAGATTGTGATTTATAGATTGTGTTTTAGCCGTGTTATTCAATTTCATTCAAATATGTGTCTGTAAACAATTCCTCTATCAGACATAAGATTAAACCGAACAAAAATTACTAACTTATTTTTACTCATTTAAATATTGTTTCAAATGTTATGTTAAATTCTTATATATCGTCTTATTATACCTAAAACTATACTTTTGTGAATAGGTAATGATTTTTTTTAAATCAACATATTATTTTAATGTAATTAATTAACAGTTTGTGTAAATACCATCTATGATAATATAATTAAAGTAAATTCACTCAATTATTTATTATAAAAATGACATACGATACATTTATTGTGCTCATCGGAGTAATTTAAAAATGTTATTCAAATTCGTTGAAGTATATTTTATATGTATTTTAAAACGCATTTAAAACGAAATTGTGTATGATATAAAACATGGTTTATTAATAGTATTTGTTTCAACGACAACCGCATTCACTTATTAGTTATTTGCATAAGTTATGACATAAGTATTTACTCAAAACCACTTCTGTCTATACGTGGTGTATACGCGTATTTTATTTTAGAAGATCTTGACATACTCATACTATTCTTACCTAATTTTCAGTATAATATTTATTTTAAACTTCGTATAAATATTTTTTTACGTTGTCTCCTTGATAACAAATATTTGTTAAATTCAATTGTTAGAAAAACAGCATGATAAACAATTTTAAACAAAACAAACCATGCCTTTTATATAAATTAAATTTAAAAAAATGTTTTTTATCTTCTACGGCCCAAAGATAAATAACATTAAAATAAGCACAATTAAGTTACTTGTACAATATATATATTATATATGTACCATTAAGAATATATTTGTATTAGGTTTTTTTTATTCTTTTAAAAAATGTTAATAAATTATATTCGATAACAAGACAAATTATTTTAAAGCTCTTTATCTAAACTTAAATTCACACAAGATTAATGTAATTTAAACCGGTGTTTAACATTATTAAAAGCTTTAAAACGAATTGTTTGTATTCTATAGGACTGTAGAATGTAGATAATATATGTGATTTCATTTAAGCATTTAGTAAATTCAATGATTATCGAGTTTAACAATAATTTACTTAAGAACATTAAAAGATAATACAATTTTTACAACAAACATTATTGTGATTGCAATGAATTTGAACATGCTCAAACTCCAAATGATCTTTCTATCTTTCTAATTTCGTCATTTAATGTGTTAACTATTACTATACTTTTACAAAGAGTAGGTTTTTTTTGTTTCATTTTTCGTCGGATAAATCGAGCTGTGTTGCAACACAATTATTTATTGGGCCAGTATAACCCAGTTAAAAAAATGTACTTGTGTGTGCAATTGTATTATTTCTTATCACACTTTAAATACCGGTTCTAGGAAATTGATACGTTATATGGAATATATGATTTAACAGCATATGAAAAGCATTAATGTTAATATTCAAATCACTACCTGACTACCTTTTTTATGAAATATATATGGTATTGTTTTCGATATAATAATTTGCTTGTAATAATTATTATAATAACATCAATATTACGGAATAACATTTATTTTCAATTAAATCATTTTTAACTACACGAAATCTCTTATAATTTATAACTCATAAGTACTTTTTTAATTTCATCGAGAAACGACTACAAATCGTCGTCGATTTACGCCGAAAATATAAAAACTAAAAATGTCTGCGTCTAATAGGTACAATTCAACTAGCCCGGCGATCGGAATTATGTACACATTATATTCCTCACACAGTATATAAATAATAATAAATAACAGGGTGTAATGCAAGTGATCAAGAGTAGAAATGGTACTTCTAAAATATCATATCGAATTACACGAGATAAAATATACTATAGAGTGGTTTTCACAATAGCCTATACCTTGGCTTTTTCCTCTGCATAAAATCGTGAAAATGCTTTAATGATAGTTTTCAATGGATATATAATATGATGTATATTTATATTTTTATTTTTATCTCTTATGAATTATTATTCTACGGAAGTTTTGGAAAAAAGCTGATTCAAAGTTAACTCGTTTTACAAAACATAATACACATATAAATATTAAAATAACCCCCCTCCCCCATTGGAATCGTCAGTATGCGGTGTACACGATACTACTATTACATGACCCAATCTTTTAGGTGAACCGGTAACGAACACATGGCCCACAGCAATGAGGGACCTATACTATTCTGAATACCGGTAGAAAACGGTTTCACAAATTTTAGCACTTGACTCCCAAAAAAGGTCTATACTCGAAATAAACAAGTATGAAATTTAATAGGAATCTTATTTCTTTTCCTGCAAATTATCAGACACATATTAACTATATTAATGATAATATGCTATAGTATATAAAATTTGAAACAATGGACATCAAAACAAAAATTTATTATTATAATAATATATAAAACATACTTACCAAGTAATGATAATTTAAAAAATATATTTTGGTCTTATAAATTTCATTAAATATTTATAAACTATTATTATTTATGAATAGTTATACACCTACATATATATGCATTGTTTTTATTGTTCTTATTTATTATGTAGATCTATATGACTAATGACTATACAGTAATAAGGCTTAAATTGTAACATTGTAATTAATTTGTTCGACAGTAATTATTATACTAATAACGATCGTCATATCATTTTTAAATTGGTTATTTCAATATATTATATATAATATTATCCGAGATATTTACCTATACGAAAGTTAACAACCTGTTCGAAATATTATCATATTAAGTGTCGTGAATGATAATTATAAATTATAAAACAGTTGGTCACCCGCTATATAGTATCGTTTACAGACGTACCTAGTTTGGTAAAAAAGTATATACGTGTTATGCGCGAGGACGCAAATTAGCAGTGATCAATTATTTTTTTTATCGTAATTATCGTGCCGCAGACTATATAATATATAATATACGTCATTACTGCCTGCAGTGATAACAATTGGCAGGACGCAACTTTCATACCGATTACGATTCGGCGGGACGCACAAGTAGCATAATATTATACGTATAATGTTATAATATGCTGCACCACCGCGCGCATTGTATCGAACGCAAAGTGTGTGCGCGGCGCGCGCGTGTGGGACGATAATGGCGCGCGCGCGCGTATATACAAAGAGAGACGACCTTGGCGGCAGTGGTCTTGTTTACGCGGCCGTTGCACATATCGCGTGCGTTTTATCATCGTATAGGTATATATATACAAATAATACGCGTTACGTATTATATCGCGAGACGCGCACACATGGCGTTCTTTTTGTACTCATATATTTTATTTATTTTTCTCTTCGACTCGCCGCTGGTCATCCAACTCTGTTGCCGACACCGCCGTCGCCGTCACAGTCGTCTGCACGGCGCGGTGCAAATGTCCAATAGAGACTGCAGCGGACGGGCGACCGGCGGGCGATGGGGCGACGGCGTGGGGTCAACTCGCGCGCCGCGGAGACGAAGGAGACGACGACGACGACGACGGTGAGACGGAGGCGAAGTAGTAGGAGGACGTGGAGGTGGAGGAGAAAAAGAAGAAGAAAATAATATAAACTCGCGCGAGCGGCGGCGGCGGCGGCGTTGACCGGGTTTTGTCGTGCGACGGCTGTGGCGGCGGAGGTGGGTGACCTTGTTGCCTTGCGCGCGCGCTCTCTCGCTCGCACACAGCACCTCAGCCGCCGCTGTATAATAATTGGATTGGCTGCTCACGATAAATCAACCTGAGCTCTCTCACGGTCGTGACGGTGAGATCTCATTATAATACACTCGCGAGCGCACACACACACACACACACACACGCGCACACGTACATAGGTACGCACATCTATACGTAATGTCAAAGACTCGACTGCAGACAATGCAACGGCGGCACAGGTTTTTCGCCGGCCCAAACGTAAACGCGG